>CM018031.1:34285557-34288057 GCA_008638375.1 Nyssa sinensis
GTTACCATTCAACAATATAACCATAACAATAATCCAATCGAGATGCTTATAATCTGTAGTAGGGGATGGCAGTCCCTCTCTATTTCGAGGCCCGGCATACCTCTCAGTAAACTCACATCTTTTGCCAGATGTCCATTTACGGACTAGTTTGTCACAGAAGCATCGGATGGATGTTGTGACTGAGCACAACTCCAGCATTTATAAACATAGCATGATCATTTGTGATTCCATAGGAGTATGAAAATGGAATATCATATATATAGTAAAGCATAACAGTAAGCCTTTCAAGGCACGGTTCAACATAATAACAATGGTACAATAGTTAATCAATGTCCAGAAGATAGAACAATATCACATTGTGGAAAACAATAACATTTGAAACGTTCATGAGTACAATTTTGGCAGTAATGAATAAACTTAGCTTGGGGATACCATATGGAAGAGAAAGTGATCCACTTACCTCTATCGTGATTCTAAATCAGGAATCCGTGAGTGTGCCCTTGCCTTTCGAGTTCCCTATATATATTAGTAATTACGTTTCAGAATAAATTCTATTCATCAAATTTTATACCTTTCTATCATAAGTATCTCAAATACTAATTTAGACTTTACCATTGAGTCCGGAATGCCGAAGAAAGTCAGTTTAGGCTTTCGCAGAATTCCATTTGGACTTTTGTACTAAAGTGGGCAAAATGGTCATTTTGCACTTTTACAGTATTTATCTTTCAGGGTCCCATCTTGTAAAACAAACCCCACCATTGGACTCAGAACGTCTGAGATAATAAGTTTTGACTATTCATTTGCATTGTTTGGACTTCGTTTGACCTATATTTGAAATAGGGGCATTTTTGTAAAAATTAATATTTTATTAATTTTCCTGTTTGGGCCTTAGTGAGATTTTTCAAAACATTTGGGGCCGGTTCATAATTTCCAAAAGCTGCGGTCTGAACCAGTTGGTTCAGAACCAGAAACCCTAAACCGGTCTGCCCCCTTACTGAACCAAACGATTCAGTCTATTTCAAAGAACTGGATTCCAATATCCTGGTTCTTACCCTATCCATGGTTTGGATAACCCCAAACCCAATTCCAACATTTCCTATCCATGTAACCAAACAAGCCCAATTCATTTAAATTCAAAACAAAACGACACAGTTTTACTGCCCGTTTTATTTCCGGTCGGGTCCCAACCCGATCCGAACCCAAACCTGGTTTCGTCTTAACCCGATAGCCTCACGACATTCCGGTCGTCTTCCCCGTTACTCCGGTAGGGTTCCGGTGGTGAACAGTCGTCTTCTCCGGCGACTGTCACTAAATTTCAGTCAGTTTTCAACCCGTTTTAAATGCCATTTCCTTCCATTTTTCATGTAGATCTTCTTTCTAACCTTAGTTTTCAACTTGACCCACTAGTTCCTCACGAAATAGAGAAAAATAGTGGCTCCGGCCAATTGCACTTTCTCTATTACATGCCTGCTTCTCAACCATTTTGACCCCTATTTGTTTCTAATGTTTTTCTGCACTTCATAGGATCATTCTTGGGTCATTTAAACAAAGTTTAATGCATGAAATGTCAAGTGGCCGATTATTCTCTACAGACCTGCAACTATGAATTTCTCTTTGGTTTCTTAACCTTTTTCCTATCATTCTTTTTGCATTTAGTTCCATATTTCATGCTGATTTAGACCTTACAAATATATATAAGCTTCATGCTCTAAATCGTGAAAATAGAACTTAAATTACTTACTTGGGTGTTCGGATTTTAGCTCACTGTGACCCTCCAAACCTTTCTGTTTCTGCTCCTGAGTTCCTTGCCAATGCTCCTCTCAGTCTCAATTTTTTTTTTGTCTCTCAACTCACTCCCGTATACACATATATAAAGAGAGACTCCACCGCCTCTCTTCCTTTTTCTCTTTCTCTCTCTCTCAATTACTCCCCCTTCTATGGCCCCTTTCTTTAACTTATATTCTGGTGTTCCCTCTACCAAATGCAACTTTGCATTTAATGGCTTGGGAGACTTGTGGTGCACACATATATAGATATATCATATTATATACATCACACACACACATCTCACCCAACCGAGACACACACACACACCCACATACACTGCACCTATACTGCCCAAGGTCAGTTTCCCTTTCTTCTTTTCTTTTCCTTTTTATTATTACACATATACATATATACATAAACACATGTATAATACATTTTGTTTTATATATATATATATATATACACATCAAATACATATTTTTATAAATGTATTTATAACCATATAAATACGTATAATTATACTTTTAGTCACGTATACATACACTAATATTTCGTGAACTATGCATATGTACGTACGTATGCATGCATAGGTTGCATGCATGCACGTTTTTCGAGGTAAGGTTCTGAGTTGCTCGGGTACTACCCGACACTGGCTATATCACTGATACTATTCACTTTTTAAAACTGTACTGTACATACGATAAAATAATATAGAGCTCTAAACAGCCCATAT
>CM018031.1:34293057-34638057 GCA_008638375.1 Nyssa sinensis
TGAATTGTCGGCATGAAGGATGAAGATAACTTGATTGTTCGAGCGTGGTTGTTCGTTCTGAGCTTCCCTCTGTTCAGGCCTCTAATCTTGTCTCCTCTGCTGTGGCCTGTTATTTCAGGGATTTTTCCTCTCGTCCTGTTGGATGAATTCCCTCAAACGCCCCCTTCGGATCAGCTATTTAATTTCTTATTTAAGGGCTCTGCATTCATCGGTGGTGTGCCCGTGATCTTTGTGGAAGTCGCAGTATTTGCTGTGATCTCTGGACTTCGAACAACTTTTCAAAGGTTCTGGCCACCTCAGATCTTCTTGAGTCTAGACCTGTTAGAGTATGTGAGTAAGGGAGGCATTCAGAGGTGTGAATGCTCCGTACCTTTTAGGGTTGAGATTGCTTTGGGGTCTACGTGCCGTCCTCTTGTCAGGACTTCTACCCCTCTTCCTGGTGGTACTAGAGTCCCTTTTCTAGGTATGGTCATCCTTTTGAGCTTGCTCTTTGGCCTTTCAAAAAGATGTCTTTGTATCCTCCAGGTTTATATACTTCCACACCCACTTCATAAGTGATGCCATGTCAACCAGAAGATTCTTTATCAAGGAGTCTTGGAATCGTCCGAGGCCCAAACCTGCATGGAGGGCTGCTACTAAGAAGCTCGAGTTGTAGTCTGTAACCTCTGTAAGCTCGAAATTGAATCGAGTGATGTATCCCTGAAGTGACTCCCCCTTATGTTGCTTCATAGTTAGGAGAAATTCGGGGCCCTTTTTTAGTCTTCTACTAGTCAAGAATCGGTCAAGGAACCACCTGTTGAGCTTGTAGAAGTTAGTTATTAACTCTTGAGGGAGGCTGTGGAACCACTTCAAAGCGGTACCCTTGAGGTTTGTTACAAACGTACGACACATGAAGGCATCGGTAACCCCATGCAGAGCCATCGTGTGTTGATAATGGGAGAGATAGTGCCCGAGATCTTCAGACCCATCATACAAGGTGAACTTCGGGACAACGAATTTTTTGGGGCTTTCTTCCGCCATTATAGCTGGGGTGAATGGAGAGGTGAATCTCTTGACCAATTTTTCCAGCTCATCCTATTCGGAAGGGACGTGAGTCCCTTTAGTGAGGGCAGTTTGTTCGATGGAATCTGCTACTTCTTCCACCTCGGAGATATTCTGGACAAGGTTGGTTGGTATCGCCCTTGCATCATGTCCTCGAGTCCCATATGCAAAGGGTGCCCTGGCCTGGTAGTAGTAGGATGGCGTTGCCCTTGGATTGGGCGAACTGGCGCATGTAGCGGTTGAAGTTCTATCGGCACCTGGGTCAGCCCTCAAAGTTGTAGGCGTCAAAATCCTTGTCCTGCTATGGTAATGGACCGACAAAATGAGGAACCGATGCCCCTTTTCCAAGAACGTATGATGGCTGGGGGTCACCCCCAGCATAAACGGCACCTTGGGGCTGTGCCGGATGTGCGTTGGGATCCTCCTCATTAGGTACATCTTGTGGAGGATGAATAAGGTTACTTTGCAGGTTCTGGGTCAGAGAAGCCAGAACTTGAGATATGGCAAAGAGTTGTTCCTACATTAGATTAGACTGTCGTTGAATTTGATCAAGCTGATGTTGTATATGATCAAGGGTCCCCCCCTTTCGTTCTCGGCTGAAGGCTGGTTTTGGGGGTTCTGGGAACCTTGCCTTGGACGAAGATTGGGAGCCATAATGAAAAAGATGATTTTGAGATAATGGGATTAATAGGAACGATTGTCGGTTCCCATAGACGGCACCAAGCTGATGCTACACTTTTTTTACCGGTCGGGGCTAAGCTCTTCGTCGTCTAAAGCTGATACTGCACTTTTCTGACCTGTTGGGGCTCCTTTCTTCGTCGTCTGTCTCGAACTCTAAAAAAGGGGAATTAAAGGGCCGCCGGGATGGCTCCTGCGGTAGCCATTCCAATGATAAAATTAGCAGAGAGTAAATTGAAAAAATATGATTGACTACAAAAATAAAACGTACCTCTAGGGCCTATTTATAAGATGAATATCCCTCCTTCTGTTGAGATTTGGAGTCGTGAATCTCGGGATCCACCACAATCTGGATGCGGTAGTTTCTGTTTTAGCCTCCGTGATGGTAGGGATTGGATTGTATCTTCAAACGGCAGTCTCCATATCGCATTATGTTTCCTTGTTTTGAGGTCGGTAGGCCAAGGCCATGGTGATGACGAGGTTGGTACCATCAAGAACTAATGCTCCAGAACTTGCTGCTCGGATGTTAGATCTGTACAGCTATGTTACTTCCTGACCTGCACAAAAAAAAGCTAGACGCGTGTCAAGTTTGGATTAGTCCATCATTTTTTGGTACATCATATGTAATTATGCTACATGGAGTATAACTCATGTATACAAGATCATAATTATAATTTCCTTGTGATTTGCAAATATCGTTCACAACCTTAACAAATTTGGATAATTTATCTAATAGAATTATAGCATTCTAACTTCTATGTGATATGATGATTTATCTTGATCATCGAAATAGTGATTTTAAGTTAGGGTGTTAGTGCATATGATGCATTGAATTGGATCGAATTGAGAATCAATCAAGAAATTGCTGTCATTTACATTTGGATTTTCATAACTACTAAATTGCAGAGGCTCTTAAATCTAAGAGAATAATGGACTTGGATTCAAAATATTAATTACTTTAATTTATTAACAATGGAGATCTTTGTTGGTCAACACCTCAGTATTTTGGGTGACTATGATGTTAAAATTTAGGAACACTTATTCTCAACATAGAATTCATACTCTCATTTTGAGAGGAGTTGATATCCCTTTGAGGTAATTTATGAAATTTGATCACTTGAACCCAATTTTTGCATATTTTAGTAAAATGATTAAATTATGTAATCAAATTATTAAATTAAGCACTCAAGGTATTAAAGATGTAAATAAAAATATTGACAATATATTACCTAATTTTATTTATGGATATTAAATTATAGAGGGACTTGTGTGCACTAATTTAGTCAGTTAATGGATGGGCTTACACATTTATGTAAGTCTTGTGTCTTCTGTTTAATTTTCATAAGTTGTAAAGTGCAATTATAATTTTATTAGGGTATAAATTATAGTTAATAAGTTTCTGAAGTAGTTATAAGATAACTTATAACATGTGGGTCTTTATGATCCCCTCTCTAACCTCTATAAATTATAACCTCGTAAAGAGTGGCCAATCATCACATGCATATATATTTTCACTTGAGTTTTTCATTTCTTGGGAGGTTGAGAGTCCATCCTCTTATGGTGGGTTGATCGATTGATGAATAGAGAGGAATATTGAATTATTCAAATTCAAAAATTAAATTTGAGGTATTTATTTTTTTCATTGATATATGTATATTTAAAGATATTAAAATCTGAAATTTCAAAAAAGGTTTTGGACTTAAACTATTCACGTTTCTATTTTTCCAACAATATATATATATATATAAAAGTGTATAAAAACATTTTGAAAGGATGATAGGGTGATGGAGTCATGGTTTAGTAAGGGAGTTGTTAATGAGAAAAACACGAAGAAAAGTAGAGAGAGAGAGAGAGAGAGAGAGAGAGAGAGCAGGGTCGCTAGTGGAAAAGGGGTGGGAGCTTATGGTGGTCACTGGCAATCAGGTAAGAAACACTCAACCCCACTTTTATAGTTTCAAAACATGTAAAAACACAGACACACACACATATGCATGCATAAAAGAGAACAATTATGAATAAGAAGTGAGTTGAATTGCTTTTTTAATCGTTTAAGTTATATAAACTACTTAACATTCCATTTTATCACAAAATTCATCAAAAACATAATAATAACAATGTAAGATCGATAAGGAAGAAGAATAAAAGGAAAATAAAGGGAATTCGTGAAGAACGCGCACACATCGCAAAACAAGAGAAAATTCAAAAAAAAATTGTTTTAGTTAATGGGGCAACTAGAGAATTGAAAATGAAGTATTTATGATTAAAAAAAATGAGGGAAAATGGTTCAGAAACAAGCTAAAAAAACACAGTTGCAGGTCTAAGAGAGAAGGTTAGTTTCAATGAAATCCAAGGTAATTTAATGAATTTTGATGCTTAAAACAAAGTTTAGGAGCTATGATTTAGAATCAATAAGCCATACACACTCGATATGAATTATTACGATTTAGTATCTCAATCCTTGTTACTATTGAACTAATCTTCTCTTGACTTGACTTCTCAAGCGCTTTTTATAGTTGCAATGCCTTAAACTGATCAAACAATGCCAAACTCAATCACAATAACGACACGTTGCTACCTCAAACTCCTCGAATCCACAAACCAAAATTATTCACACTTATATTCCACGAAAGATGATTGATGCTGAAAAGTTGGGATTTTGCTACTTGGAGGTTGTATATCTACGTGACTTTGAGAACTAAAAGGATCAAAAGCTTTTTGAAAACTTGAAGATTTTCTCCAAAAACATATATAAAAAACACTGAGACAACCCTAGGCAAACGACCTAATTTGGAGTTGCATAATAAGGCTATACAATAGCTTGTTCGAACCATCTAGTCATTCTAATGAGAACGAACTCCACTACAAATTTATTAAAAGTCTCACCACCGATAGGTCAATCAATAGACCTGGCTAACCCCAAAAAGAATGACCTTCTCTTAAATTTATTTTTAAAAACCTTCTATTTAGTAGTTCCAATGATCTTGTTGCACATTAGGCAAGCGAGCTCTTCTAGAAATCAACCATTTTAAGTATTGTGGGGTCGTTCGAATGACCTAGCAAACGACTTCTATTAGTTGTTGAAAATAGAGTTATGCTCATTCCCTTAAGGCCCCAATTAACTGTATTAACTCCTTGACTTGGAAAATAAATTTTAAGCTTTAAAATCATTAGTCAAGTCAATCAATATGGTTACACACGGAATTAAAGCAGCATGAGTTAAGTGGAGAAGTGCGTCTATGGTATTATGTGAGAAAAAATTTAAAGGGAAAATGTAACACCCTGACCTGAAATATCAGGTAATGTGACACGCATTACGAGGTTATAAATCGTGGTTCAAAATTAACTACGAGCAGACCGAAAGTCGAAGAATACCCAAATATTTATATCTCTATATGCATTATATTATGTGTGTGTACAATATACAGTAATATACATGTGATTATGATATATATATTATCATAAGGAAATACACACACTAAGTGTGTATTTGTTATGTATAGTTTAAAGTATGTATATATATATATATACACAAGTAAATAAATATGTATAAATATATATATATATACATGTAAGTATGTGTGTGCAGAACTGTGAAAAGGTGTGTGTGAGTGTCGGCTGCATGTGTGTGTTTGTCCAAGTGTGTGTTAGTATATAATATACATATAATATACAAATATCAACCCAAAATTTAACGTAAAGCTAAATTGAAAAAGTAGAAATTGATGGATTGGAAAAAAAGCTGATGAGAAGTTAAGTTTAGAGGCTGTGAGGTCATAGAGAGAGAGAGAGAGGGGAGGAGGAGGCGGTGGATTTGTTTAAAAACAAACGCATGCACTGCATGCTTGAATTCTTACGAGAAAATCAAAAGAAAAGCGAGCAAAGAGGTTAAAGGAAGAAAAAGGAAAGAAATCAGACGGAGAAAGAGAGGAAAAATCATGAAAAGGTGTGAAAATATCAAAAACCATATTTTCTCTCTCTAGAATGTATGCATGTATACAAACTGTTTAAGCTTTGTTTATGCATATATGATGTTTAGAATATATCTAGACTTAATCAAGAATGAAAATTTAGTCTTAAAACAGTCTAAAACACAAGACCCATGAAAAATCGCCATTAATGGACCTTGTTGTAATAGGTCTGAAACCATCGTAACCAAAGCCCATTTAACCTATTGGGACCTTGACTAGATCCTCCAAGTGTTTTAAAAACACTAGACCGCGACCAAGAAAACTAAGGAAAGGCCCTAAAATTTGGTGTTGCAGGTTTCGGGTTTGAAATCCAACCTCATGAACCCGCTTTAAAACACACCTTTGTGAATGAGATATGAAACCCCATGATAAGGGGACCAAAACAGAAGAAATCACAAGAGATTTGGCTCAAAAACAACCATGAACGACTAGGTTGCAGGCTTGATTATCAAACCTCTAACCGAGCACCCGAGTTCAATTTGAGCTCTTATATGAATGCCAAAATGATCCTTGGACTTCAAGAAACCATTTGGAATTAAACACAGGAAGTAAAACAACTTCAAAATTCACGAAATTGGAAATTTAGAACCTCAAAAATTAGGGCAACAGTGGCTAAATTGGTGAAGAAGACAATGAGTTAACTCGCAAACTCGATTTGAGTCTGGCGTGTTAACTCAGGACACGTGGTGGCTCTCGGTATAGCCACCGCATTATTAAGACAACGTTGTTTTTGGTTTAAGGGTTTAAAACCCTAATATAACCTGTTTGGATACCCATCTTGGGCCTAATTTAATAACCTGTGCGCAATTGGGGATAGCCTATCCACAGATAAGGCCCTTGTCCGCCGTTTGGGTCTAGAAAAATTAGCAAAAAATAAGGGGCCGCAGCCCCTACGATTGGAACACGGAACCCTAAAGACCCAACCCCCTTTCCTTACCACTGAGACAAGACAATTCCCTGTCCTTTAAACCCTAAATATATATATATATATGTATTATATTAAATAAATTAAATTAAATTAAATAATAACGAAATGGTCTGATATCCAAATGGGACAAGTTATTAGAGTATTTTTACTATCTTAGACCTTCTGAGACCAATGGTGAGGTCCGTTTTACGAGACGAGACCACGAAAAATAAAGACACATAAAGGGATAAAATTACCATTTTGCCCCTAGTACCCCTAAAGCCCAATGGAAGTCCGAGAGAGTCTAAATTGACATTCTTCGACGTTCCGAACTCAATAGTAAAGTCTATTTAACCAAAAGAGATACTTATAATAAAGAGATATAAAATTTGATGAATAACATTAATTCATCTAACTATAAAGGAAAAACTTTCCGACGTTGTGAACTCAATAGTGGGGTCCGTATTTCGAATAAAGCACGAAAAGACACCACACATAAACATGTGAAATAATAAAATTAAACTTAAAATTAATGGAGCTACCAGAAGAGTATATATTAAAATGAAATTTAATTCCTAACACGTTAAATTGTGTTTTAGGTTAAGGCTCAAGTAAATTATCATGGATAAGACTCAACAAGACTTCATGGATGAGCTTTTATGGAAAAATAAGGTAATTAACAAAAAGATAAGAATCGCCATGTCATGTCAAATCATCTCAGTTAAGCCATTCATATACAAAGCCCCTATAGTCCCAATGGGACAACTCATGCAAGAAGCAGCAGCAAGGAGACTTGCTGAGACAAAATTAAAAGAAGAAAAGGAAGAACGAGAAAATACCGAAACGCTAAATGACATGCTTCGCAAGTAATGTCTATTTATCAATAAGAAAATATGTATAAGGTAAATAGACATGGAATACAACTATAAAGTAAATTGAGTTAGTTAAATTCTTAAGGATACAACCTATTATAGAAAATAGGTTTACACGGTCTAAGAACAAGTAAAATCACAAGTTGATTTAAATGCATGTGAATTTATGAAAGTTTCATAAATTATTTTAGGTTGAAAAGGGGGAAAGGGAAGGCACAACAGAAGAGCCAGCTCAGACGTATAAGGTGAGTAACCCTATATTCGAAGTAGAGATTTAACTCCATGGATTTGAAGAAGTTTTAAGTTCAAAAGATATGAAGTATTGAATCCCAAACTCAGTATTTACATGATTTCAGTTTTAAATTGTTATGTGCTTATAAACCCAATTGTGACATGCTCAGTGAATGGTTTCTCCTACAGTTTTCCTAAAAATATATTTCAGCATGTCTAAGTTTAAAATTCCAAAATTATGTAAAGTATTCTTAATTTGCATATTCCAAGTATTTGAAGATTCTATCACGAAGTCATGAACATCATGTTTTAAATGCTCGTAAAAGCATCTATGTGAAAAAGTGATGTGATAAATGTATTTGAAAGCAAGATAAACTGTGCATAAACACCACGAATTTTGTTGGGTTTCTTCGGAACTCAACCACGATACGAATAAATGCCAGGTACCAGGATCTAATCCGCCAAGCATGAGATATCTCCACGTAAAGTAAAACGAGAGTCTGGTTCAAAACAGATTCTATTAATGGAAGTGATAAGATGTTATGTTAAAAATGGAAGCAAGTTCTACCCTCATTTTCACTATGCGTATCTATATGTTTGAGTTTTATACTCTATTTGAAGAAATACATGTTTAGCTTCAATACTTTAAATGTTTCAAAGCTTTATGTTTTAAAAAAATGCATATATTTTGTGTTCAAAGTATATGAGCAATTGGTAGTGATTGTTTTATAAAATCTCTTATACTAACCACTGCCAATTGAAACCCCATGCCAGATGCTGGAATTACTCACAAGCTTATATTAGCTTACCGGATTTTTTTATCCGACCCCCCTTTCAGGTGACTTAAAGCAAGTCCTTATTTTGATGATGAAGATGTAAAACTATGCTCATTTTGAGGAAGGGCATAGGAAGCTTATTTTAGGATTAGCAGTCTTTTGAAAAACACTATGAAATTTTACTTAGTGACCTTGTATTAGAAGGTGGTACAGTGTTATGTATTAAGCCCCAAGAGGCAACTGAATATGATTGTAATTATAAAGTCATTAAGTTTTTATTACGCTGTGAATGTATAACCATGTGTACCAATGTGAAGAGCGGCAGTACTGGGCGGATGTACGTAAATTTAAAATAAGAAAAGAAAAGAAAAAGTTTTTCATGTTTCCACAAACATAGGCCGCACCGCCATCTGATACTGTTGCTTTTGTGAGCCTCGCCCTAAGGCCTCCGGGCCGAACGGTGGCAGTCGCGATTCGGGAATCTGCACAGGGTGGGTTTCGGGTCGTGAAAACATGGTATCAGAGCTCTAGGTTGACTTAACCCAACTTAGTGACACTGGAAGATTAGAAATAGAATTTTGAGTTAGGTAAGTCCTAGGCTACCTAAGATATGGAAGTACATGATATGATTGAAGGCGGGGTATGGGACCTGCATTTCATGAAATAAATATGTAAAGTACATGATATAATGTGAAGGCGGGGTATGGGACCCGCATTTCATGAAATTAATATGTAAAGTACGTGATATAATGTGAAGGCAGGGTATGGGACCCGCATTACGTGAAGTAGTTATGTGAAGTATATGCCTTAATGTGAAGACCGGGTATGGGACCCGCATTAGAGTAAGTAAGTGATTAGAAGTATGTGTTCGATAAGAAGGTGGGGTATGGGACCCGTAGTTAAGTAGAAGTAGTAAAACAAAGATGAGAAGTAATGTGGACAATGAAAACCACCACGGAAGCCAAGAATAATAAATATTAAATCTTGAATATGAGAAAGAAGTAAACATGAACCTTATGCGATGAATATATAGGATGAAAAACTAACAGATATATGTTTTTTAGTAAGAATGGTAAACACAAGAAGGAATGCGAGAAACTTGAAGGACAGACTGGATCAGGTTGAGCACATTCTAGAAACAATGGCTCAAAACATGATAGGTGTCCAAACTCAAGGCAGAGCACTACAATAGGTGCAAAACCCTGGGATACCCCAAAATCAAGGATTACCAGCTGAGGCCATGAACACATCAAGCCTTCTAGGTTTGATGGATTAGACACTATGATCGACGCCGAGGCGTGGGTCCAAGAAATGGAACACATATTCATAGTTTTTCCTTGCACAAAGGAACAAAAAGTCTCCTATGTTGCCTTCACTTTTAAGGATGCAGTATACGTGTGGTGGCTTCTGGAAAAGGAAAGAGAGCCACCTATGACTTGGGAAAGATTTTTGGAAGTATTTTACGATAAGCATTTCCCAAGGTCATTGAAGAACCAAAAAATAGCAGAGTTTGCAACTCTAACCCAGGGAACTATGACAATAGCAGAGTACGAGGCTAAGTTCATGAACTAGCCCGCTACTCACCCCACATTATCATGACCAAGGATTTGAAGGCTAGGAAGTTTGAGAGTGGCCTCCGAGATAGTATCAGGTACAGACTTGAGCCCTTTAAGCTTCCCAAATATAATGCAGTGGTGAATCGTGCCAAGACCTTCGAGAGAGCTGGGATTTCTCTGTCCCAGAAGAAAGATAAGAAACAGGTTAGCCCTACTCCCTAGCAGATGAAAAGACTAGGACAGGGGTCAAGAGTATGACTTCTGTCAATGAGAGGAGTAACACTAGTTAGAAGACAACAGAGATTCCTGTGTGTCCTCCTTGTCAGAAGAGGCATTATGCACCCTGTCGACACTTCTCAGGAGTCTGCTACAAATGTGGTTTACGCGGGCATCTTATCAAGGACTACCCAAAGGGAAGTTCAACTGTCGAAAAGCCTACTACAGTAACTTCATCAGCTATGCCACGCATTCAGGCTTGGACTGCTGAGAAACCAGAAGGAAGTCAAGAGCCTACAAGGTACAGACAAGTTTTCAATATATTTTCTGAAGTTGCACAAACCTCTAAAGGTCAATTAGGTACAACATCTAATATTTAAGTTTCTGTTTGATATATACGCTTATCGTTTAAATTCGACTACTAGACACATGAATAAGATAAATAGAGATAATGTAGAAGGTAAGAGATTAGAACTCTTAAAATAAAGAACACTCGAGTTTTGAGGACAAAACTCTAATAAAGAGAGGAGAATGTAACACCCTGACCTGAAATATCGAGTAATGTGACACGCATTACGAGGTTATAAACTGTGGTTTAAAATTAACTACGAGCAGACCGAAAGTCGAAGAATACCCAAATAGTTATATCTCTATATGCATTATATTATGTGTGTGTACAATATACAGTAATATACATGTGATTATGATATGTATATTATCATAAGGAAATACACACACTACGTGTGTATTTGTTGTGTATAGTTTAAAGTATGTATATATATATATACACACACGTAAATAAATATGTATGTATATATATATATATATGCATGTAAGTATATGTGTGCAGAACTGTGAAAAGGTGTGTGTGAGTGTCGGCTGCATGTGTATGTTTGTCCAAGTGTGTGTTAGTATATAATATACATATAATATACAAATATCAACCCAAAATTTAATGTAAAGCTGAATTAAAAAATTAGAAATTAATGGATTGGAAAGAAAGCTAATGAGAAGTTAAGTTTAGAGGCTGTGAGGTCATAGAGAGAAAGAGAGAGATTGAAGAGAGAGAGGAAGCGGTGGATTTGTTTAAAAACAAAGGCATGCACTGCATGCTTGAATTCTTATGAGAAAATCAAAAGAAAATGGAGCAAAGAAGTTAAAGGAAGAAGAAGGAAAGAAATCAGAAGGAGAAGGAGAAGAAAAATCACGAAAAAGGTGTGAAAATATCAAAAACCATATTTTCTCTCTCTAGAACGTATGTATGTATACAAACTGTTTAAGCTTTGTTTATGCATATATGATGTTTAGAATATATTTAGACTTAATCAAGCATGAAAATTTAGTCTTAAAACAGTCTAAAACACAAAACCCATGAAAAACCGCCATTAATGGACCTTGTTGTAACAGGTCTGAAACAATCATAACCAAAACCCATTTAACCTATTGGGACCTTGACTAGATCCTCCAAGTGTTTTAAAAACACTAGACCACGATCAAGAAAACTAAGGAAAGGCCCTAAAATTTGGTGTTGCAGGTTTTGGGTTTGAAACCCAACCTCATGAACTCGCTTTAATACACACCTTTGTGAATAAGAGATGAAACCCCATGATAAGGGGTCCAAAACAGAAGAAATCACAAGAGATTTGGCTCAAACACAACCATGAACGACTGGGTTGCAGGCTTGATTATCAAACCTCTAACCGAGCATCCGAGTTCAATTTGAGCTCTTATATGAATGCCAAAATGATCCTTGGACTTCCAAAAACCATTTGGAATTAAACGCAAGGAGTAAAACAACTTCAAAATTCATGAAATTGGAAATTTAGAACCTCAAAAATTAGGGCAACAGTGGCTTAAATTGGTGAAGAAGACGATGAGTTAACTCGCAAACTCGATTTGAGTCTAGCGTGTTAACTCAGGACACGTGGTGGCTCGCAGTATAGCCACCGCATTATTAAGACGACGCCGTTTTTGTCTTAACGGTTTAAAACCCTAATTTAACCTATTTGGCTACGCATCTTGGGCTCAATTTAATAACCTATGCGCGATTGGGGATAGCCTATCCACGGATAAGGCCCTTGTTCGTCGTTTGAGTCAAGAAAAATTAAAAAAAAATAAGGGGCCGCAGCCCCTACGACTGGAACACGGAAACCTAAGGACCCAACCCCCTTTCCTTACCACTGAGACAGGACAATCCCGTATCCCTTAAACCGTAAATATATATATATATATATATATATTATTAAAATTATATTAAATAATTTAAATTAAATTAAATAATGACGAAATGGTCCGGTGTCCAAATAGGACAAGTTATTAGTGTATTTTTACTATCTTGGACCTTCTGAGACCAATGGTAAGGTCCGTTTTGCGAGACGAGACCCCAAAAAATAAAGACACATAAAAGGGTAAAATTACCATTTTGCCCCTAGTACCCCTAAAGACCAATGGAAGTCCGAGAGAGTCTAAATTGATTTTCTTCGACGTTCCGGACTCAATGGTAGAGTCTATTTAACCAAAAGAGATACTTATAATAAAGAGATATAAAATTTGATGAATAACATTAATTCATGTAACTATAAAGGAAACACTTTCTGACGTTGTGAACTCAATAGTGGGGTGCGCATTTTGAATAAGGCATGGAAAGACACGACACGTAAACATGTGAAATAATAAAATTAAACTTAAAATTAATGGAGCTACCAGAAAAGTATAAATTAAAATGAAATTTAATTCCTAACACGTTAAATTGTGTTTTAGGTTAAGGCTCAAGTAAATTATCATGGATAAGACTCAACAAGACTTCATGGATGAACTTTTATGGCAAAATAAGGTAATCAACAGAAAGATAAGAATCGCCATGTCATGTCAAATCATCTCAGTTAGGCCATTTATATACAAAGCCCCTATAGTCCCAATAGGACGACTCATGCAAGAAGCAGCAGCAAGGAAACTTGTTGAGGCAAAATTAAAAGAAAAAGAGGAAGAGCGAGAAAATACCGAAACGCTAAATGACATACTTCACAGGTAATGTCTATTTATCAATAAGAAAATATGTATAAGGTAAATAGACATGGAATACAACTATAAAGTAAATTGAGTTAGTTAAAATCTTAAGGATAAAACCAATTATAGAAAGTAGGTTTACATGGTCTAAGAATAGGTAGAATCACAAGTTGATTTAAATGCATGTGAATTTATGAAATTTTCATAAATTATTTTAGGTTGAAAAGGGGGAAAAGGAAGGCACAACAATAAAGCCAGCCCAGACGTATAAGGTGAGTAACCTTGTATTCGAAGTGGAGATTTAACTCCACGGATTTGAAGAAGTTTTAAGTTCAAACGATATGAAGTATTGAATCCTAAACTCAATATTTACATGATTTCAGTTTTAAATTGTTCTGTGTTTATAAACCCAATTGTGACATGCTCAGCGAATGGTTTTTCCTATAGTTTTCCTAAAAATATATTTCAACATGTCTAAGTTTAAAATGTCAAAATTATGTAAAGTATTCTTAATTTGCATATTCCAAGTATTTGAAGATTCTATCACGAAGTCATGAACATCATGTTTTAAATGCTCGTAAAAGCATCTATGTGAAAAAATCATGTGATAAATGTATTTAAATGCAAGATAAATTGTGCATAAGCACCACAGATTTTGTTGGGTTTCTTCGAAACTCAACCACGATATGAATAAATGCCAGGTACCAGGATCTAATCCCCCAAGCATGAGATATCTCCACGTAAAGTAAAACTGAGAATCTGGTTCGAAACAGATTCTATTAATGGAAGTGATAAGATGTTATATTGAAAATGGAAGCAGGTTCTACCCTCATTTTCACTATGCATATCTATATGTTTGAGTTTTATACTCTATTTGAAGAAATACATGTTTAACTTGAATACTTTAAATGTTTCTAAAGCTTTTTGTTTTAAAAGAATGCATATATTCTGTGTTCAAAGTATATGAGCAATTAGGTAGTGATTGTTTTATAAAATCTCTTATACTAACCACTGCCAATTGAAACCCCATGACAAATGCTAGAATTACTCACAAGCTTAGATTAGCTTACCGGATTTTTTTATCCGACCCCGCTTTCAGGTGACTAAAAGCAAGTCCTGATTTTGATGATGAAGATGTAGAACTATGCTCATTTTGAGGAAGGGCATAGGAAGCTTATTTCAGGATTAGCAGTCTTTTGGAGAATACTATGAAATTTTAGTTAGTGACCTTATATTAGAAGGTGGTACACTATTATGTATTAAGCCCCATGGGGCAATTGAATATGATTGTAATTATAAAGTCTTTAAGTTTTTATTACACTCTGAATGTATAACCATGTGTACCAATGTGAAGAGCGGCAATACCTGGGCGAATGTACATAATTTTAAAATAAAAAAAAAAATTTCACGCTTTCGCAAACACAAGTTGCACCGTCATCCAATACTGTTGCTTATGTGAGCCTCGCCCTTAGGCCCCCAGGCCGAAGGTTGGCAGTCGCGATTTGAAAATCCGTCCAAGGTGGGTTTCGGGTCATGACAAAAAAGTTTTCTAGAATATGTTCACTTCTTTCTAATGATACTCATGAGCTTGTGTGATAAGCTTGGACTGGGCCTTCTTATACTCGGCCTCACGTGCTTCTAGCTCAGCTTTCACCTTATCCATTTCTTTTTCCATCTTCTCCCCTACTCTTTCATATACTCTAATAGAACCTTTGCTTCTTGTAGTTGCTCACTATTCTCTTAATTAGCGGACTTTAACTCTTGGACCTTTCTCGAGAACTCTAGACCTTATTTTTAGCCTTGGCTATAGCCTCATTAGTAGCCAAAATTCTCAAAACATGTTCCTCGATGTGGGCCAGCCACTCAGACATGCTCGTCATAACCTGAAAAACAGAAAGGATTTGTCATGACCCGATACCTGCCCTCTACGAATTAGGGCAATGATTGACACTATCACCTTGACAGGCTGTACAAAACTGAATGATTTGCAATTTTCAATAAGTTTTTTCTTTTTAATTGTGAAAGCTACACCTATACAACTCATCTGATTCAACACAACATCATCAATCATCTATAAAAGGTTCTCTAGTCATAATCATTATGATCACATTACCATTGATAACATAAGTTTACCGATATCTCCATTAACACCATCAATTTATCCAGCAAAAGATACATAACACTAGTCCCTAAAAGAAATCTATGACATTGCTATGCAAAAAGATACAACATTATAATTACCAAAAATATCATAACAGGTCCAACTGAAATGCCATATACATAATTCTACCACATTCACATCCTATACTTCTCTTTATCGTCTTCAATGTTCCCTTAAATAGTTTGGTTCACCTAAAATAGGCATGAATAAATCAATGTTAGCACCCTTGGATCGAATCTCTATATTTTACCTATAAATAAAGCCCCATGGCCATCGGTTTTAGGGAGACAATTTTCGTAGCCTCATGTTGTTAATTTAATTCTAGAGCTCTCTCTATAAAAACTCTCTCTCTCTTCCAAGGTCGAAGCCCTGCTGAAGGACAACCTCTATTCACAAAGCAAGCCGAAGCAATGCTTTCCAAACCGAAGAACAAGCCAGAGATCTGCTCGATTGAAGCCCCCAATCCATATTTTCCTAACCAAAGATCTTCTCGACTCCAATGATTGAATAAGGTACACTCTCAAACCCTTAACAGTTTTCTTATATCCGGTTGATCTCATCACTTTTCTTACTCTTGATAAAAGAAAGTAAACCGGAGAACTATGTGACTTTGATTCCATTTTTTGAACGGATACATAAGAAGCCTTTGGGCCCGAGTCAGATCTTCTTTTGTATTTTTTATTTTATTTTGTTTCTTCATGTAAAATTATTTATTATTTATCTCCTTCCAGACTCACATATCTCTTTTCAATTTTCACATGACAAAATAGCCTTGCAAGTGAATATTCGAGGCCAATCCATTTGGATCGGGCGTGGTGGGTGCCTAACACCTTCCTACTCCGTACCTTAGCCTCTGAGCTTGTTTCTTTGGTGTTTTTGCTTTATTCTTCTTTTGATCCACGTTGAGGGATCTCTTAGTATGTATTTAAGAAACAAAACAATATAATTTCATTCTATTTCTTTGGCTTTTCTTTTATATGTATTGTTCAAGATGTAATGAGTTTGCTTGTTTCTTGCCCAAAAACAAGTTGGCAACACCTCAATCTCCCTATCTCCCATAAGAGGCATTCCTTCCCACCTCAAGGGAAAGAGACTAGTTGGGATCCTTCTGAATTCATAGAAAAGGGAGTAACACTTCTTCCTCTCTTTTTTCCGATGCTAACGCCCACAGTGGCTATTCCACTAGGTACTAAAGTGAGCTAGACTACGTGAAGTACTCACTTCAAGGCTATTTTATTTACTTTTTTTACATTCATTTGTTTTTATGCTTTATGATGGATGTATTGATGTATGGATAGATGAATAAAAAATGAACTAAAATCTGAATACCTTGCACACACATCACTCCATAACATTTGCATTTGCACTACATACCATCTAAACCTCGGACAGTTGGTAGTCATCGCCCCGTATGCTCACTCAACTTGACGGGTGTCGCCGATGAAAGCCCTCCACTCTTTGATCAAATACCACTTGACTAGGGACACTACAATCTAGTGGCCTTGGGATGGTATGCAAAAAGGCGATGCAGTACCATTTGACCATAGTCATTATAATTTAATAGTTGTAGGAGGTATATAGCATGTCCTGTCAAAAGGGAGACCTTGAAACCTTTACCCGATAGAAGTGTCATATATATAAACTGCCATAGATTCATGATTCAAGACTTTAAACCCAGTTTTCGTAAGACACGCACAGACTTTTTTTCACAATTTCGCAAAGTCCAAAAGTCAAAAAATTCCCCTTCTCTGTTAGCCGATAGGCATAGAGGTCGAAAGCCTTTGTGTGATGATCGGAACACACAAAGATGTCCTCCCGCTCTGTAAACTTTTTTCTAGTTTTCTAAATTTTTTTGAAATACTCTGATTTTTTTCCTGAAAAACCAATTTTGCAAGCTACAACGGACTACAAATGAGACTTTTCTAGGTTTTCCTTGACACCAAACAAGTTAAATTGCACATGTGTTTTCCAAAAGCTGGTACCCACAACTGGCTTGGAAGCAAACTAGTCGAGGCCGATTGATCTGAACCTCTAACCTTCCAACAAATCAAAAAGGCGCAGCTCTAGTTGCAATGGACCCTGAACAGATACTTCAGATTTTGGCCTACATCAAGAAAGACATGGCCAATTACCTAGAGGAGAACCAGAGACTCTCCCTCACAGTTCAAGATCTAGTACAGTAAAGGTTACTACCCCCTACCTCCTATCTTGGTAGGTAATGACAATCCCCACCAAGTGCCACCAGTATCACCTCAAGATGGACAACAACAACAGCATCAACAAAACCAAGATCCACCCACCTATGATCCTTATGATTGGGGTGAACAGTATAAACCTATAAAGATCTCGAAGTAACAAGAAGAGGGCCTTGCTCACAGGTTGGAACAAATGGAGAGTCTCTTTTATAAATCTCACCAAGGTGATGAAATGGTCGATATTCACAAGCTATCTCTCTATCCAAACATTCGGCTTCCCTTGAAATTCAAAATGTCGAACCTTGACAAATTTAATGGAACCACATGTCTAAGAACTCATCTTAAGCTATATGTAAGGGCCATGCAACCGCTAGAAGCCAACACCAATTTCTTGGTCCAGGTGTTTCACCAAACCCTAACCAAAGCCGCTCTGCGATGGCACCTAAACTTAGAAGATGCATTTTCCAAAGATTGCGAGGAACTATGCAATGTCTTTATCAAGTAGTACAAGTACAACAATGAACTTGATATCACTCTTCAAGACTTGGAGACCGCCAAGCAAGAACCGAAAGAAAGTTTATCCACATTCATCACTAGGTGGTGGACTAAAGCAGCTAAAATGATCAACAGACAAAATGAGGCCGAACAGGTTCAGATGGTTAAAAGAATTTGCTTTCAATCTATCAAGAAACACTATTTACCCAATACTTTGAGACTTTCAAAGCACTAGTGAGGTCCGAAACACAAGTAGAAGATGTGGTCAATAATGGCACTCTCAAAGCAAATGACTCAAAGCCTCACAAGATCTTTCCAACCTCAAAGCCAAGTGGCCCAGTTGTGGGTAAAATATACAATAACCTCCAAGAGAAGGGGGTTCTTCAACCCTTTGAGCCAAGACCACCTTCGAACCCTTTACCCGAGGGGTTTGATCCGAACCAACATTGCACCTATCATCAAGGTGATAGACATAATACAAACCAATGTCGAGCTCTAAAGCATGCAATTCAAGACCTAATTGATGGAGGAACAATAGGGGTTCTACCAGCAAAGTCCAATGTCACCAATAACCCATTGTCGGCCCATAATGAACGACTTAATATCAACATGTTAAGTCTCAAAGATTCAGATGCAAGCGGACTCTTCAATGACTCCACGAATACCTCCAGGTGTAGTATGATCACTTGGGAAGAACTCATGGGAAATAAAAGTCAATCTGGCTCAACCAATGTAGTATATGTCCCCAAAATGCCTTTCTGGATATTTCTTGATGTCCCGACTATTCACACTGAATTACCTGGGATGTTTGCACCCATAAGAAATCACGGCTCACTCGATTTTTTTTTGAATTCAAACTCTGATTTTTTTTTCAAAAAAAGATTCGAAATAAAAAGCGTCCATAAATAAATGAATTCCAAAGATCTTGGGCAAATCCAAAGAAACATAAAAACTCAATAGGGCCTTCTAGGGGGGAAGCCATTCAAACCTACCTGTCTATAAGAAGATGACCCACTCACAGAGTTCTTAAAGCCCAAAGAGTTAATAGGAGTCCCACCTCAGGTTCCTATCGAAGGTAAGCTCTTCAAACAGTTCAAGTAAACATAAGCTAACATCTCAGTATGTGGGTTATTGACATCGTCTTTTCCACACAGAAAATCTATTTTGAGGCATTTCAATAAAGCACAGGTTCCTACCACTACTACTCCTGAACAACTCACGCAAATTATTGGAAGGGTCAAATTCAACAATATTGTCACTTTCACTGATCATGACTTATCAAAAGAAGAGGCTGACCACACTAAGGCTTTACATATTACGGCGGATGCCCTTGAAAAGAGGATACCTATGGTGCTCATTGAAAACAGCTCAACTCTCAACGTTTGTCCTCTTAGGACTGCAAAATGCCTTGGCTTAGAGGCAGCCTATCTCATTCCATCAGCCCAAGCAGTTAGGGCATATGACAATACTCGAAGGGAAGTTGTAGGGGTCATGGCACTTACCATGAATATTGGCCCGACCGAAAGCACCGCATATTTTCAAGTACTAGACATCCCGACATCCTTCAATTTGCTACTTAGAAGGCCATGGTTACATGAAATAAAAGCCATCGCATCCTCTCTACATCAGAAGCCCAAATTTGCTTGTCAAATAGGGGTAGTCACCATACATGGGGACGTTGATCCTGCTGGTGATGCTCTCTCTGTATTAGGGATCCAACACAATGCCAATGATTTACCTATGTTAGGCTTTGACCATATAGGAAGCCCTAAGATAGAACAAGTACTTGACAAAGACTTATACAAACAAGTCGTGATAAACATGATAGTCCACATGAGATATGTGCCAGGCAAGGGCCTCAGATTCAATTTGCAAGGTCTACCTACACCACCCCACTAACTGGAAAGGGAATACACATTCAAGCTCAGATACTTACCCACCGAGAAAGATTTTCATGATAAATTTTTGGCTGCACGAGCCAAGAAAATTACTAGAGAATAAGGGCTACCCCCAAACTCATACAAAAAAGGCTTACTTCCCCATCTTAAACGGGGGCTCTGTCAATCAAAAAAAAGACTACCCTGTACTATAGGTTCCCTGAGCCATGGTACAATGCTAAGGTCAAGACTAGAGTTCCCAATTGGGAAATATTCGGTGATTGCACCTGTGGTTTTGATGAGGAGGTGGTGGTACCATTTGAACAACATGATCTTCAGTAGGAGGACTGGATCGAAGGAGTTCTGAGGACTGACAGATTTCTTTGCCAAGATGGAGTTCACTGATGATATGGTTGACATGATCTCCACAGGCAACATGGGCAAAGATACAGTTAAAGACTTACACCCATCCAAGTTCCAATCAACAATTGACTACTAGTCAAAGGGGTGTCAACTTCAAATTAACAACTTGAGTAGGAATTTGGTTATTCAGACTTGACTGATACAGATTCCAACAATGCTTTTGACTCTGAGTCCGAGGTCTCTCTTTCTTTAGATTTCATTAATCTTGACGAACTCATTAATTTTATTTTTCCTTCTTTCGATGAAATAAATTCTTTTTCTGAGTATCCTTTAATTGCAAATAATGAACATGATAATGAATTTGAAGAATACAATAATCTTGACATAGATGATAGGAAGTTTCTAATAGACATGGCCAAAACAGTCACCAAATCTCAAGATAGGGCTCAACCTATCATAGAACAAATGGTGACCATTAACCTAGAGTTAGAAGATGAGACTAGAGAAGTCAAGATCTGGGCAACCCTTAGCCAGTGTGAACAAGAAATCTTGTCTAAACTGTTAAGAAAATTCCAAAATGTCTTCACATGGTCCTACAAGGACATGCTCGGCTTGGACATAAACATAGTCCAACATAAAATCCCGACTTATCCTGAAGCCAAACCAATCAAACAAAAATTGAGGAAACTCAAGTAAGAGTGGTCCCTCAAAATCAAAGAGGAAGTCGAGAAATAGTTAGTTGTAAGGTCCTTGGCCGTGGTCGAGTACCCGCAATGGTTAGCCAATATCGTTCCTGTCCCCAAGAAGGATAGGCAAGTTCACATGTGCGTTGACTATAAGGACCTCAACAAAGTCTGTCCAAAATATGACTTTCCCTTGCCAAACATAGACCTTTTGGTAAACAACACAGCTCAATATTCCATAATGTATTTTGTAGATGGCTTCGCGGGATATAATCAAATCAAGATGCACCCCAATCACATAGAAAAAATTGCCTTCACAACACATTAGGGGACATACTGCTACACAGTCATGCCTATCGGCCTAAAAAATAGAGAGGCTACATATCAATGGGTAGCCACTACCATCCTACATGACTTTATTCATAAAGTGGTCGAAATCTATGTCGATGACATGATCATAAAATCTAAAGGTAAAGAATGGTCATTCTGACTACCTAAGACAGTTCTTCGAGAGAATCAGGAAATATAAAATGAGACTAAACCCTCAAAAGTGTGTGTTCGGGGTCATATCAAGAAAACTCCTAGGCTTCACAATAAGTCAAAGAGGGATAGAGGTGGATCTCGCAAAAATCAAAGCCATTATGGAGATGCCTCTGCCCAAAATGGAAAAGCAAGTTAAGGGCTTCTTAGGGAGACTTCAATATATCAGCAAATTTATATCGCAACTGACTACTATTTGTGAGCCCATTTTCAAACTATTGAAGAAAGATTCTCCCAAAAAGTGGAACCTCTCATGCCAAGAGGCTTTCGAAAAGATCAAAGAATATTTGACCAACCCATTAGTCTTGGTTCCCCCATAACTCGACTTTCCATTATTATTGTACTGCACGGTAACTGATACAGCCGTTGGAGCCGTCTTGGCTCAAAATCAAACATAGGAAAGAAGGGAGAAGGTCGTTTATTATGTGAGTCAGAAATTGATCTCCTATGAGCAAAACTATAATGCCCTTGAAACGACGTGCACTACTATTGTCTGGGTTACCCAAAAGCTCTACCATTACATGATGGCTTATACAAGACACTTGGTTTCTCGCATAGACCCTGTGAAGTATCTCTTTGAAAAACTGACCCTATCAAGCCACACTGCTCGGTGGCTATTATTGTTTTCCGAATTTGACATAGTGCACATAACTCAAAAATCCATCAAAGGAAAGGATGTGGTTGACTACCTAGTAGATTGCCCAGTTAAGGGTGAAGTAGTTAAGGAAGTTGAATGCCCAGATGAAGAAATCATGCAGATTCATAAAGATAAGTGATGTATTTTCTTTGATGGCACCTTCAATAAGAAGGGATATGACATTGGCATGCTTCTAGTAGACCCAAACGGGTCACATATGCCTCTAGCCATGACGCTGCAGTACCTTTCTACCAATAATACCACAAAATATAAAGCCTGTATAGTGGTCCTGCAAGTGGCTTTAGAACTAAAAGTCAAATTCTTAGATGTATACGAGGGTTCAGCCTTCGTTATTGGCCAAGTCCAAAAGAGGTGGAAAATCAAAGAGGAGAAGTTCCTACCCTACCACCAGTACCTAGAAACGGTAATAACTAAGTTTAAATATGTACAGTTCTACTACATACCTAGGGCTAAAAACCATTTTGCGAATGCCCTAGCCACCCTTGAATCAATGGTGGACATCCTAGAAGAAGCCACAATTAAACCATTCTTGGTATAAACTCGGTAAATTCTGATATACTATTGCAACATCAATGAAGTCACAGAAGAATCAACATCTCCACCTTGGTACAACAAGGTTTGGTCATTCATTAGACATTTAGAATACCCTGAAGGATATACCAATGAGGACAGAGCATCCCTTAGATGATGGGCCACCCAATTCATCATTTGTGAGGGAAAACTTTACAAAAGAACTTTCAACAGAATACACCTATTGTGCTTGCATAAACATGAAGCTGAACATGCCATGATAGAAATCCGCGAAGGATTCTATGGACCTCACATGAATGGACACATGCTAGCCAAAAAGATAGTCTAGCAAGGTTACTATTAGAATACTATGGATGAAGATTGTATTGCTTTTGTCAAGAAATGCCACAAATGCCAAATACATGCCAATCTTCAACATCTCCCTCCCAGGGAGTTGTATAACCTAAGATCCCCTTGGCCCTTTGCAACTTGGGGAATAGATATTATAACACCCCTGACACAATTATCGGGAATTAAGTCACTGATTTAATATTAGAGACTTTCCAAAACAAAATGAAATTATGTGAAATTAAACCAAGATAATAAAGACTACAAAAATACAAGTAGACGAGAATAAAAATAGGAAATAAAGCAAAAAAGGGGAATGGGATAAAATATGCCAAATGCTAAACAAGGCATAAGGAGAAAAAGATTGAAAAAAAAGGGCCAAAAGTGTTGGCCAAGGAATTTGATCCCAAGACCAAAAAGGTGGGAAAAACTTATACACAAAAAGTAAACCAGTTAGACTACAAGCACTTTTGTGCTATATATCTCATAAGATATATGTATATTGTTCCAGCCTTAAGGAGCCTAGAAGATCAACATCAAGCAAGAAGGAGAGAGAGAGAGAGACAGAGAGAGAGAGAGAAAGAGAGAGGCTACTATTGAAAGTAAATTCTAAGTTTCTCTCTAGGAAAAAGAATGCAAAAAATCACTATTTAAGGGTATTAGATTGCATGCATGGTTTTATTTTGTGAGGTACTAGGGTTTGGAGGCTAAAAAAAGAGACCTAAGAGGGCTTAGAATACAAAAACCTATAGAACCGCCATTGATGAGGAGCTTCGAGTTGAGTCTGAACCAACTAAAACTAAGTTGATTTTGCTTGTTGGGACTTAAACTAGGTCTTGTGAGGGTCATGAAAATAATGGTCCGCGACCATGAAGCTCAAACATGAGCTTAGAATCTCGAGTTGTAGGTTCGGGTTCTTGAAACAATCCATCGGAAACGGCCACTAAAACCCTTTTTATGAACGGCGAATGAAACCCCTTGACAAAAGGAACACAATAGAACAAATCCCATGGATTTTGGTTCCAAAATGAGCATGTATGAGGGGATTTACAATCGCCATTATCGAAGCTTAATTCAAACAATTAGTGGGTTTTAGTGTTCAAAAGCAACGCCAAAATGAACTCCAATGTTCCAGTAACTCAGAGAAACTGGAAGCAGAAGAAATGGCCCCCCCAAACTTCATGAAATAGAATTTTAAACTTTTACAGAATTAGGGCAACAATAGCGTGAGGGATAGGGAAAACGATGAATAAGACGGGTCAGGTTTTGGGTCGGTTCCGATTCAGGTCGGAACCCGCCCAGTCGCACATTCAATTAAGTGAAACGGCACCGTTTAGAGTTGAGTTTAAAACAAAAATGGAATTGGGTCTATTTGGTAATATGGATAGAGGCTTGATTTAATAGCCGCGGTCGAAATGAGGATACTATATTCTTGGATTACACCTTTAACCACTGCTTGGAAAATGAAAAATCATAAAAAAAAAAAAATAATGAAGTCGCAGCCCCCAAGTTTTGAACCCCTGACCTGTGTGCATGTGTGAAACTTAAACCCAAGTGTGTGGCCACTGTGCCAACTTCACACATGTGAATATTATGGACTGAATATATATATATATATAAATATAAAATAAAATAATTAATTTAATTTAATTTGGTAAAATAGTTTCGATGCCCAAATAAAATAAAAAGATAGTGTAGCCCAATGCTTTTAGGCATTCTGAACTCAACGGTGGAGTCTGATTTGAGAAATTAAGTCCCAAAAAATTAAGACATGTAAAATATAAAATTATCATTTTACCCCTAATGATACCTGAAGCCAATTAAATATAAAAGGTAATCTATCTTGATTATTTTAGACTTTCCGAACTCAATGGTAAGGTCCGTTAAGCCTAAATAAATTCCAAAAAATATGAAACAATAAATGAAGTAATACCCATTACATCCCAAGCAATTATTTAACTATTAAATGAATTTAGAAAAAGAAGGCGGGACCTAACTTTAAGTCTAAGGCCACAAAAATAATAAGTGGCCAATAGTAATGCCTTGGTTATGTTCTAATGCACAGTTATGTATATTTGACTTATGATCTCGGAACTATAGACAAAGGAAAAGGGATTGGCGTAGCTGACTGAAAGTTTGAGGTGAATAATCCCATACCCTGGATCAGTGCTTTTATCTCCTGCTCAAAATGAGAAATTGTTTTGGTGAGTAATCTGACATCTTGAAGCAGTGGTATTTTATCTCCTATTTGACAAATGCTGAATATGTTTTGTGAGTAATCCCGTACCCTGGATCAGTGCTTTTATCTCCTGTTCAAAATGCCAAATTTATTTTGTGAAATATCTGATAACTATGTTTTTCATGACTATATTTTGAAATGACAATCATGTGTACTAATTTGAAAAATGTCTGTAAACCATGGCACCCCTTCAATGAGAAATAAATGATTTGTGTGAACCAATTTGACTACGAAACCTGAATCATGTGTTTTGAATCCGATCATGTGTCTGTTTGAGGCCTACCCATGTGGCGTTCCAACTCTTTATGAGATTTACCCACATGGTGCTCTGACTCAATTTCTTGTGTTTGTTCTGAGGCCTACCTATATGGTAGTTCGACTCTTTATGAGACTTACCCACATGGCGCTCTGACTCGATTCTTGTGTCTACATGAGATTTACCCATGTGGTGCTCTGACTCTTGATGAGACTTACCCACATAGCACTCTAACTCGTGGAATTCATGTATGAGACTTACCTACGTGGTGTTGCGACTCTTGATGAGACTTACCCACGTAGTGCTCTGACTCATTATGCGAATCTTCGATGTGTAATATGTGTCTGTCATCTATCTCGTGTTATCTGTTATTCGAAATCATATTTCAAAAATACCTTCTCGTGTGTATCTGTCATTCATTATTATGTTATTTGTTCTATATTTAATTGTCTAAACCATGTTTTAAGAAATGCATAAGCTATTATACGTTTTATGAACAACTCTACATTACCTACTTGTGTTTTGATATTTGAACTATGTTATCGAGAATAATGTGTTTTAGAAATGCTCCCATTATACCTACTTGAATCTTCAGTATGTTTTATACACTATCCACTTTGAAAGCACGTTTTAAGTTATCCTTATGTATATGCTATCTATTTGAGAAACTTGGTGCCCATAGTAGTTTGTACAAAACTCTCTCTAGCAAAACCTGTGACAGGATGCAGGAATTACTCACGAGCTTAGTGAAGCTCATATGGATTTATCCAATATATTTCAAGTAATTGAATTGGCATGAAGTAGCAAAGTCCACACCGTATGGCTGAGAGTGTGAATGTGATGACCTTTTGTACCAAGATTTTGGTTAGATGTGATGTGGATTATTTTTGGTAATCCTATGATGTATATTTTTTTTGGACTTGATGACAGCCAGGACTTTCGGAGATTTACATTTTTTACTTTTGTGGATATATATGTGATGTATATATAAATGCTAATGAATCATGATAATGATAGTGGTGACAATGATCTTACTTTGAGTATACTTTATAAATGACTGGTGTTGAAATGGTTATCAGATAAGTTGCACACGTGTAGCTTCTACCATTAATATCAAAATATATATATATATATATCACTCTTGTGCAATTCATTTAATTCTATACGGCTTATCCGAGTGATAGTGTCGGTCACCGGCCCTAAATCCACATAGGCTGGCTTTTTGGGTCATGACAGATATTATTGGAGAAATCACATCGAAAGCCTCCAACAGCCAAGAGTTCATTTTGGTGGCCATCGATTGCTTCACCAAATAGTTTAAGGCTACTTCCTATGCTATCCTCAATGCAAGAAAAGTGGCTCAGTTCATTAGGGCCAACAAGAAGGTGAAACAAAGAGGCCTGAAAGTAGGAGATTTGGTTTTAAAGAAAAATCGAGCACCAGTAGTTGGCCCGAGAGGGAGATTCGGGCCTAATTGGAGTGGCCCATTCATTATCAAATCTATAGCCATTAGAGGATCAGTGTGGCTCACTGATATAGATGGAGATGAGTTTTCATCACCTATCAATCTTGACCAGTTCAAGAAATATCTTGTTTAGCAGCTAGCTGCCCATTGTACTGAACTACGATGACCTGACCCCCCATTATATATTTTTCCTACACATGCCATACGAGGGTATGTAGGTAGCTCACGAAGTTATTGTGAATGCAGTCTCAAAAATTACAATAAAAGTTTCATTCTTTCAAATCTAAAAGTTAAAAATCATTTTTTATTCAATAACAGGTAAAGCCCTATCAACTTGGTCTAAGTCTAATATAGAACTAACTTCCTCTAAAAAAAAGTGAGAAAGAAAAGAAGAAGAAAAAATTCTAAATCTTCATTATTAAAGGATACTCAAATCCTTTCTTTTCCTCACTCTTTTTTCTCCACCAACCTGCCATCTAACTCAAAGAAGCAACCTGTCTCTTTCTCAATGAAACCCAGGTAATTCCTTGCCGTGTCTACATATAAAGAAAAATGCCCAAAATCCAGTTTACCATTGTTACACTTGAATTATGGTGTCTTCTTAGGTCTTCCTCGTTCCTATTCAAGCTTAAAGGGGTTATCGTCTCTAGTTCCGTCACACCTCCTGGTTGGCTCACTGCTTCCTAGTCTAACTTTCCTATTTTTCCTCCTTTGAAGTCCTTGTAAGCTTCTTTGATCGCTTCCAACTTTGAAGTTATGTCCATATTAGTGTCTTTTTCAGTTTCTTCAAAAAAGATAGAATCCCTAAGTTCTTCCTTTTCACTGATTAGGTCCTAGAGCCACCATAAATGTTCTTCCATCATAAGCACTTTGTTGGAATAATGTGTATTATCCAAGTTTGGAACATGAGAACATTCCCAACAATTAGATATCTTCGTGGCTAAGACAGAGTCAATCTTTCCACAATAAAGTGAAGACCCTAAGTCCTTAGGGCAACCTGCATACACCAAAATTGATGTAGTATCCAAATGGGGTAATAAAAGGAAGTCTCTCTTAAGCCTACCAAGATAACACAAGAATAACTAGGAGATTGCAAGCGAGGGGCTCTACTTTTCTAGTGAACAGTAGACCAATCAATATCATAAGGTGAAAGTTGAGCAAGGAACTCACACCAATCTCTATCATTATCTTTGGTCACAAACAAGGCCCTTGAACAATAGTTTTTTGACATATAAGGGATGGTAATTGAAGGTGACAAGAGCTTCAACTTAGCACGTAACCACATCATCAATAGCAAGGGGCAACATTTGAAGACATTTAAGCCATTATAAACCAAGTCCAAGCCATTCAAAGTCTCTACAAGAACGATGCCCATCATATTGTTGCCCTTGTTCAGTTTGGTCATGACATCAATTAAGCGAACATCAGCCTAATCAGGCTCTTAGACAATTAAGAACCTCAGGATAATGCACAGAGCAAAGGCACACAACTTGGTGTGGCCAGCCTCTTAATTCATGAAGATTTTCAATATGGGAAATAGGGAAAAGGATTCACCTTGAACTAATTCCTTTGCCTTCTCAGCATCCAAGTTAAGTAAAGAGGATAGAGAAGAAGAATAACCATATTGTACAGCAGGGACGATCAGTTTACCTTGAACCATGACATCAAAAAGAGAACAAAACTCTTCAAAGGTGGGGCATATTTCTTCTAGATGAAAGTGAAAGCAGTGATCAACAGGATCCCAAAAGCGAGCACAAGCCTGCAACAGATGCAAGTCTACAGTAGCCTGGGCAAGAGAGAAAATAGGTTTCAGTCTAAATGCCCCTAAGTTAATCTTCTTTAAGCATGAGAGGCCATACAATTACGTACGGATCTATTCATCAAAACCAGCCACATCTATGATTTCAGAAGCCATTAGAGCAAAGAGGCAGAAAAACACAGTGATGGAACTGACGAGAGGCCGAATATGATGAGTTAGAAGGTTTAGGGTTTCCAATATATCATAAAATACTCGCAAGTTTGTTTACAAGTTGGTTTAGGAGACTAATTTTCTTAAAACACGCAAAAACATGCAACAGGCTGCGAAACTACCTGGGATAGTGCTCATTGCCGATCAGCACACAGGTGGAAGAAACCCCCCCTCTCTGTGTGCCGATCAGCACAAAGAAAATTCAGGTCGTTTTGTCCAATTTTGCCTGTTTTTGTTGTTTTTCTCCTTGTTTTGTCAATCCAAAACATATCGGATATCAATGTATATTCATTTTTGGCTAATATTACACACATTCATAAATAAAAGTGCATACATTAATCATTCATTGTTCAAAAAAAAATAAGAAATTCAAAAATGGACAAAGTGTTCATAAAAAAAAAAAAAAGAAGTTTCATCTAACGGTGCCCTCGTCGTCCTCCCTCTTATCAGTCGAAACTGGCGAGGAAGGGGCCTCCTCTTCCTTAGTGTCCTCACTTTCACTCTCCACCACCTGTTTCGATGTCCTGCTGGGCCTAGCTGGCTGAGTGTGGGAGCTACTTGGTTGACTCCCCGTCTTTCTTCTTTGGTTCTCCTCCTCGCTTCTCACTAGGAATCCCTCCTCTGGGACAATCCTGTTCTCGATTCATGTTCTCAAAGAGAGAAACCCTAGCATCTTGAAAGATCATGAGTTTCAAGTCAAAATCAACGCAATGTCAAAATTCAGTCAATGCATAAACAGTCAAAAAATGGGAATTATGTCCTTACAATGTCAAAGTCAGTTCGGCAAGTGGCTTTTTGCCATGACTCTATGGTGACTTGGGCAACCTTATGCTTTAAGGCCGTAATGTATACACAGGCCTCCTCACAAATGGTCCAGGCCACCAAAACTTCCAACAAAAGCTTGTTTCAATTTAAAGAGCAAAAGGACCATGAAAAATTTTAGGCAAAAGAAAACTCTTACCCTAGTCAAATGATCGAGAGTCGACAGTCCTTCAATAGCCCCAATTGGCCAGGATAACTTTTCCAACCTAAAATTCCCATCATCGATCATCATCGATACATTGAAAGTCGGGCAAACTATCGGTAGCCCTACGTTAGCCGTTATGGTGACGGCCTTCCTAAGATGACCTATCACTCGCATTTGGCCTCCCAACCCTAGGTGGGGAGGCAAACTCCTAGTCAGGGGAGGCATCAACTCTCCCAAGTAGCTCGTCATATGGCCAAACTAGTTGAAAAAATCGTTGCATGGCCACCCCCTCATAAAGCCCCAAGAAGTCAGGGTCGGAGTCAAACAAATCCAAGTCTCTCATGTTAGTTGGGGGCGATATAGGTAGAAAAATCTGGCAGTCGTGTCTACTTAGCAGATCACTCTCTCGCCCAAGTAATATACCCTCTCAAAAGGGCCTTCCAAAATCAAGCGCTAGCGTGCTATACCAATACTCCGCTCCACTGAGTCCGGGACCCTCCAAGGATTCCATCGAATCTGTTATAAATAAAAAACATGAGTTTCTCACATGACATATCAACAAAAGAAAATTTCAAATAGAGGAACTAATTGTATCCCCCTAGAGCATGTCCAAGGCCTCCCGAAATTTTTGCATCTCTTGTTCGCCTTCCACCACCGTCACATGTGGGGAAACATATTCTCTTTTACCTCTACCAATGGGTAAGGCAACAATTGAAGGACCTCATAGGCCTAGATCTATCTAAGTAGGAAAGTCAATCAACATAACATTTCTCAAAAGAAGAAATTAGGGAATTCCGAAATTCATATCTCCCAAACAATGTTGAAACTACCGAGTCCCTTGGTGACTACCAGGGATAGCACACACATCCAACGGTACAAAACAGATATCGCAGCGCCTTCCTAGTTGAAGCGCCCAAAATTTTTTACATCCTCCAAAGTAAGGAGGCACCAAAAGTAGATAGTGTCACTGTCATTAGCCAAGAGGGTCTAACCAAAGATAAAGAGCATAAAGGCTCTAGTCAACTTGTCCTCCTCAAAAGCATTTTGACACTCCTAGAAGCGAAGGTTCCCCAAGATATGCCTAACTCACATCGCACCGCACCACTAGAGGCCAATGTGGGCCACCACCCCAAAGTTTAGAAAATCTCATCACCCCGGCTATGCATTTCGCTATCCCATGGCACTTGACCACCGCTGACCCGAAGGCCCGTGATCATTGAGAAGTTAAGAGAGGTCAATGTTACCTCCCCGAATCGGATGTGGAAAGTGTTGGTGATATCCCACCATCTCTCCATTAGAGCATAGAGAATCTTCTTGTCATGATCAACATGGAATATCCAATCTAAGAACGGCCCAAAACTGGCCGCTCTCACCTGGCCTTGGCATTAGAGAGGCAAATCAGCCCACCACTCCACGATGTTCGCCGCCGAGCCCTGAGCTTAGATTTCTAACTCCAGTTGTAAGGAATCAAAACCAATATGTTAGAAAAGTATTTCAAATGCCATAAGCATGAACCAAATGCAAAAACTTCCCATTTGGGCATTTTTCCCAAACGGCGTGGTGTGCACCTTCCAAAAGGCACATGGGTGAAATTCTCATGCATGCATGCAACCAAAATTTCATCTAAAATGCTTTCAAAGCATGAAAAACAAATCAAATGCATTAAGAATCAACTCAATCGAAAGAAAATTCAAGAAAATCCATACTTGGGCATTGCGGTACCGTTGTGACAAATGGTGTGCCGCCTCTTAGAGCAATCTCGTATTGTTTCGAAAGCCTAGGGTTGGTTTGTATCAGAAGATTGTGCCAAACACCAGTCCGAACATCCCCAAATCCTAATCAATATCGAACATTAGGTCCGAGTCACCATGGCCTTCTCTTGACATTTTCTCTTGAAAATTTCTAGATTTGTGACTGGAAATCAAATGGTTTGATTTTCTGACAGGTCAAAGCAAGTTCCAAATACTTCAATCTAACCTCCTTCATAACTCTACAAAAAATGGTCACAAGAGTGGTAGGGGAGAGCTCAAGAATGCAATGAGAAAAAGGAAAATTCACAACATTTTAAAGCTTGCTACCCAGGCACCCGATTGCCGATCAGCACTTACAAGTAGCAGATTGGCACATAAAGGGTGAAAACCCCCCATTCTGGTGTCGATCGGCACGCAGGGTCTGGGCTGGCCAATATTTGGGCTTTGGCCCATTTCGTGCGAATCTTGGCCCATTTTGGCCTATTTCAACCCATTTCTTGTCAAAATCAAGCCTTTATGTCAAAATGTGTCTAAAAATCCACCATAATTTGGTACCAAACATCGAAGGGAAAATCAGTACTTTACTAAATCCAATCAATGTTGACCAAGTTGTCGTTTAGTGGCATAGGCCCATTAACCCGAAACTGTCATCAAGTAACGCACGAATTCTTTCAAAAGATCATGAGCATAGGTCCCTTCAAGATCCAGCCCATGTTTTTCGGGCAAGGCACAACTGCTCATTTCCCAATAAAAATCAAGATCACCCAGTCAACTCGGTCCATTCCCTAGTGAAGTCCTAACCATCATCCTTTTCTCAAGGAAATTCATCTTCCCAGCAAAATATATTCTGGCATTCCCCATGGAGTCTTTATTCTCCATAAAAAATCACTTGAGGATGTAATCCATCTCGGTAGAATCATCTGAGGATGTAATTTATTTTGACAATCCATTCATTAAGGACATAATCTCATGAAAATTCTATTAGGATAGCATTTCTTTTAGAAGAGTCCTGTTAGGATAGCATTCCTTTTGGGTAATTCGTCTCTCGCATCATCGTCTTATTAGGATAGTGTTCCTTTCGGGTAAGCTATCTATCGCATAACCATCTTGTTAGGATAATGTTCCTTTTAAGTAAGCTGTCTATCGCATAACCATCCTGTTAAGATAGCATTCCTTTCAGGTAAGCCGTTTATCACATCATCATTCTGTTAGGATAACGTTCCTTTCAAGTAAGCCGTCTATCTCATCATCATCCTGTTAAGATAGCGTTCCTTTCAAGTAATCCATCTATCACATTCTCCCTTATCAACCGACTATGATGGAATTTCTTTTTAGGTAAAATGTTTAAGGACGTAAAACAATCTAATTAGAACACAACCTTGTGAAAAACTTGTTAAGATCGCATTTCTTAGTAAGTAAGACTCCGATGAGTCATTTCCAATGGTGTAAACTCACAAAAATCCTATTGAGACGAGTTTTTTTTAGAGAAATCTAGGAAAAACAGCACTTATTTTCGCTAGTCACGAACTACGAATGGTCTAATTCGCTTATGGGTGATACGTAGGAATCTCATAGAGGAATGAGTCCGACCACGTCAAATAAAATAATCACAATCAAGGTCAAAATGACTATCCCTTTTTCTTGCATTGACGTTAACTTGCTTGCAAGTTTCATCAATGAGGGTCTTTCTGTAGACACCTCATTTTGTGAACCTTAATTAACTAGTAACAATTTGGTAATTATGTCAAGAAACCTACTTTAAGTAGGAATCCTCCCGATAGAGTCCTACTTCCATTAGGACTCCTCTTGACAAAGTCCTATTCTCACTAAAACTCTTCTACCAAAGTCCTAGTCCAAGTAGGACTCCTCCTGACAAAGTCCTATTCCCGCTAGGACTCTCTTACCAGAGTCTCAGTCTAAGTAAAACTCTTCTTAACAGAGTTCTATTCCAGCTACGACTGTTTTGCTAGAGTCTCAGTTCCATTAAGACGCCTTCTGACAGAGTCATATTCCTACTAAGACCTTCCTGCCAAAATTTCAGTTAAAATAGAACTCTTCCGAATAGAGTCTCACTCCCGTTAGGACTCTCTTACCAAAGTCCCAATCCAAGTAGGACTCTTCCCGATAGAGTCCCAGTCTAAGTAGAACTCTTTTCGATAGAGTTCCATTCCCATTAGGACTCTCCTGCGAGAGTCCCACTCTAAGTAGGACTCTTCTGCCCATCAGAGGGCGTTTTAGTAATTTTGGCACATTTTTTGCCCATTAAGGGCATTTTGGTAATTTTGGCACAATCCTACCCTTAGTAGGACTTCTTAGTCACTTAAGGGGCATTTTCATAATTTTTATATCACTTTACCCATTTGGAGGTATTTTGGTAATTTCAGCCATTTGGTGACAAATTAGGGATAATTTGTTCTTTTCACATGTCTTGTGGCAATCTAGAGATTCTCTACCGAATTAGGGAAAATTTGGTAATCTTGAGTGATAGTAGTCTATTTAGGCTTAATTTGGACTTTCTACTTGTAAAGTTTCCATAAATCTGGTTGCTTGATATTTCCTTAAATAGAGATACATCGAACCTGGACATTTTCATTTTAGAGTTTATTTTTTAATTAAATTCTATTTCTCATTTTTATCTCATTAGTTCTTGCGTGTGGACACCAATTCTATTGGTTCGTTCATTTTCATAATTATTTATTAATTCATTTAGTTAGGATAATCATTCTTATTTAATTTTTTGTTTATTTAATTCGATAATTATCATTCAAGACATGATCCTAGTCCTCTGTTTAGGGTTTCATCTTAGACCCTTGGATCAAATCTCCATATTTTGCCTATAAATAAAGCTCCTTGGCCGTCAATTTTAGGGAGACGATTTCCATAGCCTCATGCTGTTAGTTTAATTCTAAAGTCCTCTCTACAAGAACTCTCCCTTTCCTAATGTCGAAGCCATGCCGAAGTGACTGTAAATACCTCATTTTGTGACCCTTGATTAAGTAGTAAAAAATCGATAATTATACTAAGAAACCTACTTCACGTAGGACTTTTCCCAATTGAGTCTTATTCTCATTAGGATTCCTCCTGACAGAGTCCTATTCCCACTAGGACTCTCTTGCCAGAGTCCCAATTCCATTAGAACTCCTTCTGATAGAGTCTTATTCCCGCTAGGACTCCTAGTTCCATTAGGACTCCTCCTAACAGAGTCTTATTCCCGTTAAGACTCTCCTGTCAGAGTCCCAGTTCCATTAGGACTTTTCCTAACGGAGTCTTATTCCCATTAGGACTCTCTTGTCAAAGTCCCTGTCCATGTAGGACTCTTCCCGATAGAATCCCACTACCGTTAAGACTCTCCTACCACAGTCCCAATCCAAGTAAGACTCTTCCCAACAAAGTCGCACTTCTATTAGGACTCTCCCACTAAAGTCCCAGTCCAAGTAGGACTCTTCCTTATAGAGTCCCACTCTCGTTATGGCTCTCTCGCCAAAGTCCCAATCCAAGTAGGACTCTTCCTAATAGAGTCCCACTCTCATTAGGACTCTCATACTAGAGTCCTAGTCCAAGTAGGACTCTTTCCGATAGAGTTCCAATCCTGTTAAAACTCTCTTACCAGAGTCCTAGTCTAAGTAGGGCTTCCTCCTATCAGCGTCTCACACCTAATAGGACTCGTCTTGACAGAGTTCCACTCCCATTAAGACTCTTCTACCCATTAAAAGACGTTTAGGTAATTTCGATACCTTTTTGCCCACTAAGGGCATTTTGATAATTTTGGCATAGTCCTACCATTAATCAGACTTCCTAGTCACTTGAGGGCTATTTTTGTAATTTTTATATCATTATACCCATTTAGGGTTATTTTGGTAATTTTAGCCCTTTGGTGACGAATTGGGGGTAATTTGGTCATTTCACATGTCTTGTGGCAATCTAGAGATTCTTCACTGAATTGGGGGCAATTTGGTAATCTTGAGTAATAATAGTCTATTTAGGCTTAATTAGGACTTTCCACTTTTAGAGTTTCCATAAATCTAGTTACTTGATATTCCCTTAAATGGAAATATATCGAGCTTGGACATTTTCATTTTAGAGTTTATTTTTTTAATTAAATTTTATTTCTCTTTTATCTCATTGGCTCTCACATGTAGACATCAATTCTATTGGTTCGTTCATTGTCGTAATTATTTATTAATTCATTTAGTTAGGATAATCATTCTTATTTAATTTTTTATTTATTTAATTAGATAATTATCACTCAAGACATGATCATAACCCTCCATTTTAGGGTTTCATCTTAGACCATTGGATCAAATCTCTATATTTTCTTATAAATAGAGCCCACAGACCATTAGTTTTAGGGACACAAAAATATATGAAAGGAAGAAGATTTCCATAACCTTACACTGGTAGTCTAATTCTAGGGTTGTCTCTATAAAAAAAACCTTCCTCTCCTAAGGCCAAAGCCCTGCCGAAGTAATAGTTTCTCTCTACAAAGCTAGTCAAAGCAACATTTTTCGAACCAAAGAATAAGTCAGAGATCCGCCCGACCACCACGACTGAATAAGGTACGCTCTCAAACCCTTAACAGTTTCTTTTTATTTAGATCCGGTTGATCTCATCTCTTTTATCACTCTTGATAAAAGAGGGTAAACTAGAGAACTACATGACTCTGATTTCATTTTCTGAATAGATACGTAAGAAACCTTCGGACCCGAGTCAGATCTTCTTTCTGTCTTTTCTGTTCTGTCTTATTTCTTTATATTAGATCTTTTATTATTTATCTTTTCCAGACTCACATTTCTCTTTTCAATTTTCTCGTGACAAAATAGCCTTGCAAGTGAATATTCGAGGCCGATCCATTCAAATCGGGCGAGGTGGGTGCCTAACACCTTCCTACTCTATACCTTAGCTCTCGGATCCATGTTTTCTTTGGTTTTTGCTTTATTTCAATACCTTATTTTATTTTATCCATGTCAATGGATCTTTAGAATGTAATTAGGAGACATTGCAATGTAAATTTTGATTATTTCATTCCTTTTCAGTTTTCTTTTAAGTATGTTCTATTGTAACGAGTTTGCTTGTTTCTTGCCTAAAAACAAGCTGGCGACTCCTTAACTTGTCTATCTTTCATAAGAGTCGTTCCTTCCCACCTTAAAGAAAGGATATAGTCGAGATCCCTCTAAATCCATAAAAAATGATAACATACTTTTCCATTTTTCTGGTGCTAGCGCCCATAGTGACAGCCTCCCTTCACAAAGCAAGTCGAAGCAACGCTTTTCAAATCGAAGAACAAGCTGGACATTTGCCCGATTGAAGCCTCTAATCCATATTTTCCTAGCCAAAGATCTGCCCGACTCCAACGATTGAATAAGGTACACTATCAAACCCTTAATAGTTTTCTTAGATCCAGTTGATCTCATCTCTTTTATCACTCTTGATAAAAAAAAAAAAAAGGGTAAACTGGATAACTACGTGACTCGATTCCATTTTTTGAACGGATACGTAGGAAGTCTTCGGGCTCGAGTTAGATCTTTTTTCTGTCTTTTCTATTTTATTTTATTTCTTCATGTTAGATTCTTTATTATTTATCTCTTCCGGACTCACATATCTCTTTTTAGTTTTCTCATGATAAAATAGCCTTACAAGTGGAATATTCAAGCCCGATCCATTCAGATCGGGCGGGGTGGGTGCCTAACACCTTCCCACTCCATAACTTAGCCCCCGAGCCTGTTTCTTTGATATTTTTGCTTTATTTTAGTGCTTTATGTCAACGGATCTCTTAGTATATATTTAAGAAACAAAGCAATGTAATTTCATTCTATTTCTTTGGCTTTTCTTTTATATGTATTGTAATTTCATTCTATTTATTTGTCTTTTATTTTATATTTATTTTTCAAGATTTATCGAGTTTGCTTGTTTCTGGCCCAAAAATAAGCTGGCAACTCCTCAATCTCCCCATCTCCCATAAGAGGCGTTTCTTCCCACCTCAATGGAAGGAGACAACCGGGATCCCTCTAAATCCATATAAAAGGGATTAACACTTCTTCTTCTCTTTTTTCCCAGTACTGGTGCCCACAAGTAGGGTTTGGCTTTCCATTCTTCAGGTCTCTGGTTCGAGACTTAGGCACTGTATGCCCTTTTTTTTTTCTTTTTTTGGATTGAGTTTCATATCTAAATGGCAGACAGAGGGAACAAACAGTGGACAACTCTCGTATCCAAAATAGACTATCCCGATTCGAGGCACACTATTAAATTAGATCAGTTGTCCGTGTAACCAAACGGCCGGAATTGAGTTTTAAAACATAAAATCTAACAACTAAACGACATATTTTAATGCTTTTAAACACCAAAACGGTGTCGTCACACTTAACCTTTACTGCGCCTGGATCAAACCCAACCCGACCCGGATCCGACCTAACCACTATTCATCGTCTTCATCGTGTTGAACCCTAAAATGCTGAAAACCCTAATTTACACTCGCGTCTTTCTTCATGAATTCAGTCTTAATTTCGTTTCCAATCCACTCCTAATGCATTATTTTGTGTTTGATTCATGTTTTCAGGCACCAAAACGCATTAGAACGCAGTGAAATTCAAAGTATTTGAATTTAATCATGAACCTACAACTCCAGATTTTTGTCTCAATTCTCAACCATTTTGACTGGTGTTTGTTTTTGTATTTTCCTTATTTAATCAAATTTTGGTCCCCATTCATAAAACTAAGTTTAGAGCTTATTTCAACACCTTTTGATTTTCAACCTAAAACTTGTAACTTGGGTTATCATGATCATTCCTTAACCATTTAAAGTGATTTCAGTTGCATTATTCTTCATTTGGGATCTATTTTAGGTCTCTATGGTCCAAATCAAGCTTTCACATGGGTTCAATGCAAACTTAGTTTCCAAGCTTCCATTAAAAGGAGTTATTGTTCATGGTTGGTTCTAGGCTTTCTCAAACCTCATTTAGGCATTTTCTACTCTTTACCATTATAAAAGATGAATGAGGGCAAGAAGAAAGGTTTTTAATCTGTTTTGGAAGAGTTTGCCCATTTTCTCTTTCTTTGGTTCCTTGTTACTCTTTCTATCATTTCTCTCTCTCCCTTCTATCTTCTTCTTTTGTTTAGGTCTCTTTTCTTTTTCTCTCTCAATAGATTGTGGGTAGACCAACTTGACTACCCGAATTGCATGATATATATATATATATATATATATGTATTAGATGTGGTTGTTTGTCTTGTTATTGGTTGAAGTTTTGGTCTTCTAAATGGAAGACACCTCAACTTTGACTTTCTCTATGGTTGACATGTCATTTATCCATGCAATTTCCCTATACTTATGTTATGGCTTATATATATTTTAAGTCACCAATATAACAATAATTGGTAGGCATCCTAGTTGCTAGGTTTTTGAGTGATGCTTCTTTGGTCCAAGGTTCAAATCTTGGCCAAGTTTTTTTGGCCCTCTTTCTTTTCTTTTTATTCTTTTACACTAGTCCTCTATTATTATTGTAATACCCCGATCTAATTATATAAATTAATTATGATAATAATATTTTAGGATTAAATATATACAATAAATTGTCCAGTGTATTGAAATAATAACCGTAAGCCGTGAATAAAAACAAACAAAGCAAAAATTAATATGACGAAACTTAAAGAATTAGATACGCCAAAAATAGAAAATGGGACAAGCGATATTAAAATTGTTCAAGAAGTCACAGAAATCAAAAAATGACCAAAAGGATAGACCCCTGAAATTGAAATGGAAAAATAAATAAAATATAAATAAAATAATAAACTATAAATACATATTTTAAGCCCGAAATGGTTAGCAGGGTATGATAGGCATTTTAAAAAAATATATAAAAATATAAAAAATAAATATATATATATATGTATATATGTATTGATATGTATGGATATATGTATATACATATATAAATATATATATATAGATATAAGGTAAAAATTTAAATATATATATATATATATAGATATATACATATGTTGCTCATGTGAGAAGTGTGTGCCATGTGAATGGTGCATGTAACAGGTGGAAGGAAAAGAAAAAAAGAAAGAAAATGAGAGAAGGCCGGGTGGCACAAGCCACCGACCTGAGTCGGTTTAAGAGAGAAAGGGAGAGAGAAAGCTGAGCGTGAGAAGAAGAAAAATAGGAAGAAGAAGAAGAAAATAAAGGAAAAAGAAATTCCCCAAGGAGGATTGACACGAACAGGTAAAAAAAACTCAAATATTTTGATTTATTTTTAATGTATAAGTGATTTCTACAATATTAGGAAAATTTCTAGGAATTTAGGAGTGCTAAAATAGTAAAAAAAATTAGTGAACCGCCATGGAGTTTTAGTTGATGGGTTTTCAGCCAAGTCAGGAAAATGGTAGCATGGCTTCATTTAGAAGCCATGAGCTTGTAGCCCTTGAGCTAGGGATCACATAGGTCCAAACCATTTCTTTTTTGGTTAAGAAATGAGGGAGAATAATGGCTTTTTTAGGTGGTCAGAAAACTGAGGTAGATGTCGAAAAACTGCACTATTTGAGGTTCAAAATAGTCCTAAATGAATATTGAGGTTCCTAGGATTGAATTGATATGGAAAACATAAAAAAACGGACGTCAAATTGGGGAGAAAAAGTAGAAAAAAAGTTGCAGTTCCGACGACCGGCGCCAGAGAAGATGCCAAAAAAGCATGGGAACGAAGCACCATAACGAGTCAGGTCTTGGGTTGGATATCGGGTCGGGCCCCGACTGAATTAAAAAGGGTTTTTAAATATTTGAAAAAACTGTGTCATTTTGGGTTAAATGTATTTAAAAATAAAAACGTTAGGGCTAACGTCAGCAAGACGTCATCATGACGCACTGATCCGGCTGAACTGGTTGGTTCTTGACCATGCCTATCTAGCTCAATCCCTAAACCCTTAAACCATGCGGGTTAAATAATGTTTGGAATTTATATTTTGACCCCCAGACTTCTGTTAATTATAGGAAGGCCCAGAAATAAATTTAGTATTAATTTAATTATTTTTTAAATATTTAAAGAATTACTAAAATGACCTTAAACCAAAAATAGGTCAAATGAAGGCCAAATAAAATAAAAGAGTAATGCAACTCAATATTTTTGGGCATTCCGCACCCAATGGCGGGATCCATTTTGTAAAATTAAGTCCCAAAAATTTAGACACGTGAAACATAAAATTACCATTTTACCTCTAATGATATCCAGAGCCAATTAAATACAAAAGGTAGTCTATCTTGACTATTTTGGGCATTCCGGACTCAACGGTGGAGTCTATTTTAGAAAACGAGATACCAAAAAATATGACACGCAAAATTCTAAAATTACAAAAATGCCCCTAGAGTTAATTTAAGACACAAATAAGCTAATTTAAATTCGGGAAAGCCGAAATTAATTAGAATAAATATTTTAAACTTAATAATAATATTATTAGAGGAAAATAAAGTCAGTAATTAATTAAAAAATGATAAAATAAATCCTTAGAAATTAATAAAGTTATCAAAAGATAAAATAAATAAAATGGGTACTGATTTAATGTGGATTTGTGATTATAGGACCTTCTAAAGGAAAGGAGAAGGAAACCTAATATCGAGTAGCAAGGAGGAAAGCTAGTATAAGGTAAGTAAACCCGAACTCTATCATGTGTTACTCCTAGCCATGACACAGTTACTTCTTGATGCTGCCAGTTTGTACTCTATACATGCTTGATGATGTTGATCTCTGTGATTTGATACTTGCTCTTGTTGTTGACTCATTGAGATCTTGATTATTGACATTCTTATTTGATTATATGACATTTTCATACTAGTTTGTATGTTTTTCCACAAACATGTACATCACATGTGGAAACATGATGATCATGATATTATTGAGTACTTGGAGTTGTGATCTGTCACAATATCCGTCTGATTCACAGATGCTTGAGGACCTACGGGTCGATGTTTGGGAATAGCCTAACACTTAGTCCATGAGGAACATGTTATATGTACAGAGCTCTGATGTTATCTAATGATTTGGGCGAGGCTGGACCCGAGCGCATGAAGGTGTTATTAGACTAGAAGACCCTAGATAGGCACTCATGAGGGTATGTTGTACCCTATATGTGTGTCAGCATCTGTTCTGTTAGTATCTTATATCATTTATCAATATTCTAATGATGTACTCATGGCCCATTTATATACTGGCACACTTACATTGATTATATATTTCTTATTCAGATACTCCTTGTGAGCTTGTTCATGGTTTATCTTTTGGTATGTTATTTGTTGATGACATGCTTACCTATCCTTGGATTCAGATTGATATTTTGTTATTATGGCAACTATATGTTGTTCAGGTCATTCCCTATATTTGATTTGTTGATCCACCTTAGGATGTGCCTTTGAGATTTATTCATTTGTTTAGTGATTGGATACTATGACATTCTTACTCTTTATATCTCATTGTGATACTATTCTTGTTCACTATTGTTTTTATCCATCTTTTGAACTAACCTTAACCCATTGCAGAGTGAGGAGTTTACTTACTAAGCTAATTTAGCTCACTCTAGATATATTACTATTTTTTCAGGTCATCAGGCTATAGAAGGACCTACGGGCATACAGACTGACTAGACGCCAAGTGTAGTTATAGCTTGATCTTCTACTAGCATGATGGACTCTCTCTTTTGTTAATAGTGTAATAGACTATGTATAAAGTTGTTCTAGTTCTCCCATGTCTCCACATCTTGGAGATGTTTTGTAGTTTTGTAAACCTAAAATACTTAATTTAATGTGTGGTTGTACAGGATCACTCTGATGATGGAAATAGTTTAGTTTTGATATGCTCCACATTTTATTTAATGTTATATAATAATGTTAAAATTTAGACAGGGGAACGACATATGGCTGCTGCTTCTGGTCACGGATCCCTAATCCATACAGGATTAGTTACGGGTCATGACAATTATTATAATTTCCCTAATTAGCGTTATTTTACCTTTTATTTTAGCTGACTAGTTATTACAAATTTGGACTAGCTGTCTTGTATTAATTTCTATTATTTGATCTTAGTTCAAGAATTATCAATGTCTAATTATTGACATATTGTAATTATACATTAATGTCATCTAGAATCTCATAAATCAACCCTAATCACCTAGTGATTAGGTTAGGGTGTTACAAAATTAGTACACTACCTAGGAAAGAGTTATTTGGTAAAAAAAGTCTCGCTGAAGCCAAGCTATGGCAAACTTGATGCGATAAGGAATGCACTTTTATCAACTTTAAAATGGTAACATCATGAGGAATCCAGAACCATCTAACTACTGGTAAAAAATCTTTTCGATCCTTAATCACTAAAGGACCAACCACTTAATCAATACAAGATAAGCCAGGGGTGCTGGGATAGAAAAGTCGCTTACAGGCTGAAAGGCAATAGGAACGACAGGGGCAACATGAGATACCTCTCAAAGTATTATGCCAATTTATTGTTGGGCAAAAACCCTATGTTGTTACTTAGCTACGATGATTTTCTTCTTGCCCCTAGGATCGAAGACTCTCGGAGTAGGCATTTTCTTCGTGTTATACACCAGTAAGGGGGAAGGATTGACATCAAGTTTGTCCATGATCTTCATTTTTGGTAGACTGGGCCCCACTTTTTTTAGACATACCCTTATAAGAATTTATCTCAAAATACCATTGAACTTTGAATCCTCCTTAGCACACAACGCGGAGGGACCTTCACTATAAGAATAGTCGTTGGAGCTTTCTTTACGTCTGGTAGTAAAGATGGTAGTTTGATCGCAAATATACTAGGATGGGCAACCTCTACAATAGTCCTAAAAACTTCTAATTCCCTATAAGGTTTAAGAAGTTATCTCTAGTTCTGTTTTTATCTTGAAAGCTCTCTCAATATCAACTGCTCGATATTCATTTTTATGCGGCTGGTCATTCGATTTGGCATTTGTATACAACACAATAGGGATTATTGACCCGACCAAAAATAACAAAATTCATAAACAAAAGCACGAGCCAAACACTTACAGGTTTCACCCCATTTTTTTGGGACATGGTACAAAAACTCCCCTTGAGGAACCTATCAATTTCTCCCAATTTTTAGAATGCACCTACCCTAGCCTTTATCTCTTTGGGCCAGGCCTTGAATCAGAACCATATGCTTTCGAGTAGTGATATAGAGGGAATCATCTCTATACCTTTTGCCAAAATGTATTGCCCTAAATTCATGAAAGCTTAGGTTCAAATTGTGAATCCTCACAAGGGTTAGGAAACCTAGGATAATCCTATAACTGCTCTGAAACAAATGACTTAAAGCAATATTGTAGTATTTGAAGAATTGTCAAAAGAAAGAAGTGATATGGAATTTGACCCCTAAAGTTATAAACATTGGATGGAATTTGATGGACCTTCTTTTGAAGCATTTGTTGCCCTTAAAATACTCACCAACGAGCTCCACTATCACATCCGTAGGGAATGCGACCCTATATTTCTCGACGAATTTCTCTTACTCCCTAGCATCCCTAATTTTAGGGTTTAGAGGGTAAAGATGTGAGGTGGAACCCAAGGCAGTTGCCTCTCTAACTTCTACAACACTCATTTCGCTCACACTCTCGTTATTACTCCCCTCACTAATATTCTGAAAGGATGTGGTCTCCTCCTTGCCAAACATATCAAAATAAAAAATGCAAAAGAAACGCAAGTTGAAGCGAAGAAACTTGAAGAGAATACGTTTTGTGACGAATTGTAGCAGTAGCAAGATCAACTAGAAAAAGATATGGTGCTTGAAGCCATCAATTTATGGATGAAAATTGGTAGGGAAGCTTAAAAGAGCTCTTCTCGCACCTGCCAAAAAGACAATAAATGATGAATATGCTTGAAAAAACATGTTGACAAAAAAAATTATCGAATTAAATGAAGACGTAACCATAAAGGAATAACACATCCATTTGACATGTGGGCATCACTGTCCTAGATATAACCTAATCTGAACAACCTCAAGAGCCAATCAAACGAGTTTTTGAACTCAAAAAGTTTTTGCCCCAAAAAAACACTTACTATAAGACTCTTACTCCAGTGAGGTTGATCTTCTCGTGTGTAATGTCCTTCCCAATCCCGAATTATTATTGACAAGGACATGAGGCATCTTTAAGGGCACAATTTCACCCATCAATCAGGTCACGCCACGTGTACAAAATAGAGATAGAATGTGCAAACTACCCTTGTCAAGTAAAACCTGAATATGCCATTATGGTAAGACAATTCATAGCTTAGCTCAGATCCGTCCAGAGCAGAATACAATGTTTTACACCAGATTAAATAAGGGAGCCAATATCCAGCTTAAACCAACCTTCAGTTTGGACAAAATTCTAGCTCAAACTTATCAGAAGCTCGAACAATCTGTCTAAGTCAACCCAATTCAAATATCCAAAAATAGAAGAGAATCGTGATCCCAAGTTACTAAGGAAATTACCCCCATAATAACCATCATTCATGGCTTTATATGCTCCTATGATCAGACTTACTTGGTTTTAGTGAGTTACTAATAGTTTTTTGAGAGAGCAACCAACCTAATTTAAGTTTTTAAGCTAGTGTAGTTTGAACCGAATAATCATATTTGGTTCTCGAGTCCCATAATTGAATTTGGATGCAAATTAGAATTTAGAACCCGTTTGGATAGCTAGAATGAAGAAATAAAATTCTAGTTAATTACTAGAAATGAGATGTGCAACAACAAAATTTCTTGTGTCTTCTATTCAATTGTTCTATTTCATTATTTTTATGATTTAATCTAATTAAATTTTAGTTAATTACTGAATCGATTCGTAAAACATAATTGCCATGTCCTTTAATACTATGAATGCTGTGATTCAAAAATTCTTTAGGTGGAACAAAATATTCACTTTTGTAAGAATCCATTTATTTATTTATTATACATTGGTAGGAGGGAAAATAAATATAACTAAACTAACATTGTGGGAAATATATAGAATTGAAGTAGCCGAAACCTCCCGTAATCGAGTGGCATCTCATGCTTTTTTTTATAGGAGACATTATTATTAAGATGTATGTTCTCACATCCTAGACATTTAGCTATTATTTAATAAATTTAATTTACTATTATTGAGTTTCATATTATCATACATTTGGATGTTGTTATTTTATACCTTGAAATGGTTAGTCCTTGAATTGTTATTCAAAATAGTTCATGTATATAAATGAGATTTGTGTACAGGAGATATAAACTTATGATCAAGTAATTATAAAATTGTTTGCAGTCAATAATGAGATTGGGCATCTTGTTTATAAGATTGTAATACACTTGACCTTTATGTGATAGGGTAGTTATCTCAACCATTAGAGTAGTAAACTCTAGGTTATTGTATTAGTGTATTTGGAATATACTAAACTAAATCACTATAAAAACACGTCATTTAAAGCTGTTATCTTTGATGTCATTCTTATATTTACTATTCGCAGTACGTTCTTAATCTTGGGAGAATAGTGGACTCAAGTTCTTAATGGTAGTGACTTTGAGTTATCAATAAGTGATGTCTCTTAGATCAACACCTCGATATCTTAGGAAAAAAATCATTGTTTAGGTTATGGGAATACATATTCTCAAAATAGAATTTACACTTTCTAAATTAGAGAGAAAAATATCACCTCTATATTAATTCAATTAATTAATCACTAAAATTCGATCCGATCTTTTCAATAAATTATTTATTGAGATGATAATCAATTAATAATGATTAATAATTGGTGAATTAAGTTTTAAAAATAATTAAGAAATGATTTGACAATGTGTCACATCCCAAACCCACCTTATGCGGATTTAGGACATGTGACTAGCCAGTTAGGCACCCATCGATTTTTTTTTTTTTTTTTGAGTGATTAAAACGCCGACAGTAATCCTAACCACAGGCCATTCACTTGTAACCTCCTAGCATAATGCATTCAATACACATGAGTTAAACAACGAAAATTAATAAAAGAATGCATATTCACTTGGCAGAGCAACTAGATACATTCATAGTTGGTTAATACATAGTCTTACTACAAAATCCATGTCATTGTACGTGTAGTTATACAAAACATTCAAAAATGGAGTGGGATACAAAAATGGAATATGTTAATATAGTTCTTCAAAATATTCCCCCAAGGTTCTCAACCCGCTAATCCTTGCCACTAGATCTTTCACCTGAAAAATGTTAGGATAATAGGGTGAGCTTTAATAAGCCCAGTGAGTAATGCAAGTTCCCTGTCATGGGTTTCAAAAACTAGTTCTTGTTTACAAAGCACATGGAGGGTTTAGTTATTTCAGAAATAACAGTTTTATAAATCCACTTAATGCAGTTAAGTAGAATGAAACAGGACTGAACTAAATGGAACAATAGATTAGAACAGACAGAACAATACAGGATGCCAGTATATAAATCAGGAGCATAGGCAAATACATCAAATAATAGAACAGGTCAGTATTGAGCGGAACAGAACATAACATAACAGGACAATACGCTAATTAGGCAGGACAGAACAGAACAGAAGTGCAGGACGGAACAAGATCATGCCACGTGTAATGCAGTACAAAACGGTATGCATTTAAGTATACGCATTTAAACCATATAGCATATAAACGGTACAGTGTATGAAGATACAATATCTAGATAGTGTAACTTATACACCAAGTCAGAAGTTCCAAGTTACTCACCTTTAAGCTTCGGGGTTGGCGTTACAGATTGTGCCTTTCTCTTTCCTTTGGTAAGCCTAAAACAATTTATGAAGATTCCATCAATTTGTGATCTTAATCTATTCTTAGACTGTGTAAGCCTAATTCTATGATGGGTTTTACTCATTTGGAATTGGATTGACTAATACTGATTTATAGTTGAATTACGTATCTATTCAGATATTACCTTCGAAGCATGTCATTTAGTGTTTCTGTATTTTTCCTTTCTTCTTCCTCTTTTAATGCTTCATTAGCACGTTTTCTTGTGGCTGCTTCTTTCATTAGCAGCCCTATTGGAACAATTGGAGTCCGAAAAATAAATGGCTCCCAATAGAGTACCTCTACCCTTTTGGTGGTATTTATTTTTCTCTTGGCTACCCTCTGTTCCCAAGTTGCATCATCCATGTTGGTTTAGTTCAATTTCAACCTACGACACAATTTAAGGTATTATGTCGTTAATCACTATTCTTAATTATACTCTTCAGGTAGCTCTATTAAACTTTAGGTTTGTTTCCATAACTTCACATATTTTTTCATGTTTGTTTTCGTAGCATGGACCTCACCATTGGGTCCAGAACGCCGAAGAAAGTTAATTTAGACCCTCTCGGCTTTTTATTTGGCTTCGGGTACATCAGGGGTATTCTGGTCATTTTGTATTTTGTGAAATTCTGACCCCGATTCGTCATTTAATCATGTGTATGGTTTCACAAGTATCTAGGCTTCTATTGGTATCAATTTCATCCCAATCGGACTTCATTTGCACTTCGTATGGCATTAAGGGCATTTTGGTAATTTCATGTGTCATGTTTTTCGGTACTTCGTTTGCTATTACGGACTCCACCGTTGAGTCTGGAGTACCCAACATAATCAAAATCGACTATCTTTTTTTTTTATTTGGCCCTAGGTATAATTAGAGATAATACAGTCATTTACCATTTGCGTGTCTTTATTTTTCAGGACTTAATTTCTCAAATCGGACTCCACCGTTGAGTTCGAAATGTCCGAAATAGTAAAAATACACTATTTATTTATTTAATTTGGACTTCGTTTGATCTATTTAGTGTCTAGGGGTAAAATAGTCATTTTAACCAATTAATTAAATAAATTATTTTATTATTTTTCAGGGGTGCATTTGCACAAAAATTCCAAGCATTGGGCCAGAATATAATTCTGTAGAACTGTTGGGGTCAAACCGTAAATAATTAAAGTCTTGGTTTAATTTTTTTAATTTTAAATAGTGAACCAAAGGGTTTATAGGCAGTAACCCTAGACCGGTCTATTAATACAGCGAACCAACCGGTTTAGGTTCTTCAGAAAAATCAGAATACAATAACCCCCTTAATCCCCTTATCCAAGGTTTGGTTATCCCTTCCTCTGATTTTAATTGATTATCTTTGTGCAAACAACCAGAATTTTCATTTAAAAGAAACAAAACGACTCTAAACGGCGCCGTTCCACTAATGCAGTGGCTCGCCTGTGAGCGTACATGTGTCCGAGTCGACACGTTTGGTCTAAACGAGCTGGGCGAGTTGACTTATCGTCTTCTTCATCTCCCAGGTATACTGTAACCCTAATTCCCATTTTCAAAACCATTCAATTTCGTAAAGTTTGGGCAATCTAATCTCTGCTTTTGGGTGGTATAGACTACTAAGTGTCTAAGCCACAGTTTGGCATTCGTTTAAAAGCTCAAATTGAGCTCTAGAAGCTATGGTGACCTGTGGTGGTCTCGGCCTGCAACTGTTACATGCATGCTCGTTTCTAGCTTAAATTCTATGGGGTTTCCTTTGTTAGGTTCTATTTACCATGGAGTTCAAATCCTCATTCTTAAAACAAGATTCAAATTCTAGGCTTTCCTTAGTATTTCTAGGTCGCGGTCTAGGCATTTTTTAATGCTTATGAGGTCTGTTTAAGGTTCTGAGTGTCAAGAATAAATTCTATGAGGGTCATTTCGGACCTACACTATTGAAGGTCTATCCATGGCAGTTCTCTCTGGTTTATGCATTTCGAGCTTCCTAGGCTCTCCCAAATTGCTTAAAACCATCCCTTAGTGTTAATCTAATACATACATGCAATTATAAGGCTTAAATAATACTAAAATAGTACTAATAACCCAAACAAAATCAAAGCAGTTTTGATGCTTATACCTTTTGCACAGTAAGCCTCTCTCCCTACTCGTGGCTCAAAGTGAGACCTCAACGTGGTAGTCCTGCCCTGCTCTGCTCATGCACTCCCAGTCCCTTCTCCCTTTGTACCTCCAATGGTCACACACCTGTAACACCCCGATCCCGTGTAATTAATAATTAATTAATAATTATTAATTAATACTGACTTACAGAATAGTAAAGAGAATTAATCATAATCCCGGCGGTCATAATAGGCCGATGAAATAATTAAATATGTCTTGAGAAAGAGGGTATAATACCCGAACCCAAATTGCTGGTTAAATCGGTAAAATAATGCCGTTTTAACACTAACGGAACCCGAATTGGTTAACCCCGAAAATCTCGAATGATTAATAAATGACGTGGAACCTCTGACACTGAAGCGAACTGAATTATGAAACTCTCGGAACAAACCACATCGAAAAAGGAGTTACGGAATGAAAGTTATGCAGGAAACATTGAAAATTGAATTACTGTGCAACCAAACGTGGCCTTAACCGAAAATATGGAAAAAATGGCCAAATGGGAGGCCAAGGGAATTGAACCCTTGACCTTTGAGTGGAAGGAAACCTCATCCAAAAAAATACCAACTAGGCTAGGGGTATCTTTGTGTACAAATATACAAAGATATATATATATAACTATAAATCTGATTTGGTCACCCCCCAAGTGGCCAATAACCAAACATGCAACACCTTACCCATGCATCACCCTATGCCCCTAGGCCATCATGCCTATGCACCCTAGGTCATCATCTCTCTACAAACACCTTATCAGCAATCCACCAACCATATCACATGCAACCCAAATAATCTGCCATATACAAGATTATATGTGCATGTATGGAGGGGGGGAAATCAGAGGTGGTGCTCGGGTAGGGAGAGAGAGAGAGAGAGAGGGTTAGAGAGAGAGAAATGGTGAGTGTGCATGTCATCCTTTGGAGATGCACCAAGGAAGGGGGAGCTGAGGCACGACTGGATCTAAGCAAGCACCCCACCAAATCAGGACCGAGCCATGGATAGCAAGGGGACTTACTGTTTCAGAGGTAACCTCAAAATTGCCAAACTGCTTAATTTTTTTCTGTTGAGATTATTGGTACTGCTCTGATGATTTTAAATCATATGGACCATGTAGACTGCGTAAATCAGTTACTGTGAGATCCTAGGGTTATTCTGAATCAGTTAGGAGGTTCGGATGACACCTCCAAAACTGGGCCTGATTCGACCTCCCTAAAACCAAGTTTTGATGGTTTAGAAACGATCTAGACACTGATAGGGTCTCAAATACACCGACCCGCGACCCTAAAACATTGATTTGGACCCTCAAAACCGAACCTGTAAGTCTCGGCCATGGAACCCAAAACCTGAAATGAACACTTAAACTGAAATTTGTAAATGGGGAATTGAAGCCCCGGTCCTAAGGGTCACAACAAGCCAAACCTCGTGCGATTTGGTTGAGAAACGGCCGTGCTAGAGCAAACGATAATCTGATCGGAAAACCGAAATGGGTCACTGAAAACTATAGATTTTGAGGTTTAAAAACAGTCCTAAAATGATCCCTAATGTCCTAGGATCTGTTTGGTATAAAAATCTTGAAAAACGGACGACAAAACCAAGAGAAACAGTGAGGGAAACCTCACCGTCCGTACGCCGGCGCCGGGAACGTTGCCGGAGAAGACCACTGGAAAAACGCGCGGTAGAATGGGTTTTTTTAGAGCCGGGCCGGATCTTGAATCGGGTCGGGTGGGACCCTACCGAATACCCCTTGGGTCATTAAGCTGCGTCGTTTTGGAGTTAGGGATTTTAAATTTAAAAGCTAAATTCTGACTGTTTGGTTCCATGGTTAACGAATTAAAATTGGGAACTAGATAACCTAACCGTGGATAGGGGCCAAATTGGGGATAGAGGGGACATGTAATTCCGATTCTCAGGCCTAACTGAACCGGTTGGTTTTTGGAGGTTTTGGACTGGTTCAACTTTTGAACCCAAAAACCAAAGGGTTTGAACCCCTAATTTATAAAATTATGTTTTGACCCCTATAAGTTCCTGAAATTACGGATTTGTCCCCACTGTTTAACAGAATCCTACTGTGGCCCTGAATTTTGAGAAATTGTTCAATTAAGCCCCTGACAAATTAATTAAATAATAAAATAATTATTTTATTATTTTATTAATTAGGTAAAATTACGATTTTACCCCTGGACATTTAATATGTCAAACGGAGTCCAAATAAATTAAATAAATAGTGTATTTTCACTATTTCAAACATTCCAGACTCAATGGTACAGTCCAAATTGGGAAATTATGTACCGAAAAATACAGACACGTAGGTGTAAATTACTGTACTGCCCCTAATGGTACCCGAACCCAACTAAAAATAAAAGACAGCCTATTTTGACTATGTCGGGCATTCCGGACTCAACGGTGAGGTCCATTTTATGAACTGACATGTCGAAAAATATGACATGTGAAATTACCAAATTACCCCTGATACTGTACGAAGCCCAAATGAAGCCCGATTGGGACGAAACTGATACCGATAGAAACCCGAACACTGGTGAAACTGTATACCCGAATAAATGACAAACCGGGGTCAGAATCTTACGAAATGTAGAATGACCAAAATAGCCCTGAGCACATGAAGTGCAAAGTAGAGGTGGAATAAAGGTCAAACTGATCTGATAATTATCATAAGGATAATTATGAACACTGAAGGGCTAAATAAGACTCCAGAACAGTTAACGCGTAAAATGATAAACGAATTAATGTGTCCCGATGACCAAAAGCAGATACCAAACGAAGTCCAAAAGAGTTAGAACTTCATGTATACGATATATGGGATATTCAGAGAACCACGACTGGGTCCGGGGCAAGAATGGACAAATTATCATTTTGCCCCTATGGTTAAAATAAGAACCTAACTAATACCTATTGGAGTCTAAAAGACGTAGAACTATATATTTAAGATATAAAGACTATTCTGAGGGCCTTGATAGGGTTCGGGGCAAGAGGGATAAAATGACCATTTTGCCCCTAAGGCTAAAGAAGTAACTAACTGATAATGATTGAAGTCTAAATGACTTGGGTTATAATCCCGATGACTGCTAAGTCTAATTAAAAAATAAAATAGCCCCGGATGAAACCCGATGAGAGGGCGATAGGCTACTAGGCCATCTTAGGTGAACCGATAAATACCTAAGATGACAAATGAGACCTGAATGGATGAGTTCTGATCTGTATATGATTGATGATTATTGTTCAGGATATACATGGAGATGCTTGACGTACCTGGAGGTTATCGGATTGTTTGCGCAAGGAGATAACCGTAACAGTTTGTGAGTAACTTGGGACTTCTGGCTTGGTGTATAAGTACACCGTTTAGTTACTGTATTTTGATTCACTGTACTGTTTTGAACGTTATACTGTTTAAAAAGCATATATTTAAAGTAGCATATGCCTTGTTCTGATTGATATATTGTTCTGATATGTCTTGTTCCGATATGACTTGTCCTGATTGATATCGTTCGTTTTGTTCCGTCATGTTCAGTTCCGATATGACTCGTCCTGATTGATATTGTTTCGTTTTGTTCCGACACGTTCAATTTCGATATATCTTGATCTGATTGATGTATTGTTTCGTTTTGTTCCGTCATATTCAATTCCGATATGACTTGTCCTGATTGATATTGTTTCGTTTTGTTCTGACATGTTCAGTTCCGATATTTCTTGATCTGATTGGTGTATTGTTTCGTTTTGTTCCGTCATGTTCAGTTCCGATATGACTCGTCCTGATTGATATTGTTTCGTTTTGTTCTGACACGTTCAGTTCCGATATGTCTTGATCTGATTGATGTATTGTTTCGTTTTGTTCCGTCGTGTTCAGTTCCGATATGTCTTGTCCTGATTGATATTGTTTCGTTTTGTTCCGTCATGTTCAGTTCCGATATGACGTGTCCTGATTGATATTGTTTCATTTTGTTCCGTCATGTTCAGTTCCGATATGACTTGTCCTGATTGATATCGTTTCGTTTTGTTCCGTCATGTTCAGTTCCGATATGACTTGTCCTGATTGATATGGTTTCATTTTGTTCCGTCATGTTCAGTTCCGATATGACTTGTCCTGATTGATATCGTTTCGTTTTGTTCCGTCATGTTCAGTTCCGATATGTCTTGTCCTGATTGATATTGTTTCATTTTGTTCCTTCATGTTCAGTTCCGATATGACTTGTCCTGATTGATATTGTTTCGTTTTGTTCCGTCATGTTTAGTTCCGGTATGACTTGTCCTGATTGATATCGTTTCGTTTTGTTCCGTCATGTTCAGTTCCGATATGTCTTGTCCTGATTGATATTGTTTCATTTTGTTCCGTCATGTTCAGTTCCGATATGACTTGTCCTGATTGATATTGTTTCGTTTGTTCCGTCATGTTCAGTTCCGGTATGACTTGTCCTGATTGATATCGTTTCGTTTTGTTCCGTCATGTTCAGTTCCGATATGACTTGTCCTGATTGATGTATTGCTCTGCTTTGTTCCGTTATGATCCGTCCTGTTATGTCTCTGTCCATGATTATGCCTGTGACTCGAAGTGGTGTTTTGTTCCGTCTGATCCCGTTATGTACCGTCCGTTAATAATCTGTCTGTCTTGATTGATATATGGTCCAGTTCCGTTATGATCTGTCCGAATTCTTGACTTGGTATATAAGTTACTGCATAGATACTGTATTTTGATGCACTGTACGGTTTTAAAAGTTATACTGTCTGAATGCATGTTTTTAAATGCAAACTTTTATACTATATTGTACGCGGCATGATTTTGTCCCGTCCTACTATTATTTTGTTCGGTCTGTCTTGTTCTGTTTTATGGTCTATCTGATTTTGTTCTGCTATGATGTGTCTGACTCTGGGTACCATTCTGATTATGAGCGGTCTGGCATAAGTAGGCTTGATTATGCGCCTAACTGATATATTATTGTTATGCCCTGTTATGTTCCGCCCAGTACTGATCTGTTCTGATATTTGAATTAATTGCCTATACTCTCGTTGATATATTGGCATCATGCATTGTACCGTCTGTTCTGATTTGTTGTTCCGTCTAGTTCAGTCCTGTTTTATTCTACTGAAACTGCATTTAAAGTAGATTTATAAAACTACTATTTCAGAAACAACTGAACTACCCTTGTGCTTTGTAAACAAGAAATGGTTTTGAAACCCTTGACAGGGAACCTGTGTTACTCATTGGGCTTTTCGAAGCTCACCCCATTCCCTAACATTTTTCAGGAATGATATCTGTTGGATCTGATGGCACTGATCTGTGGAGACTGGATTACTGAGGATTGAATCTGTTTAATCAGGTGAGTGATGTAATACGACTGACTTGACTGACATGTACTAGATATAGACATGGCTCATGGATTTAAACGGTACTCTAGAGATTATAGTTCTGCTCTGTTGTTATATGTCGGATTATAGATATGCTCTGAGGTTAGAATTGTTAGTTGTTGGATTTTAGACTGGCTCTGTGGTACATAACCTTACAGTGAATACATGAGTTGCATTCCCTTGACAAAAAAAAAAAGAGTTTTAAATTCCGCTGCATCTGACCCTACAGTCGGAGTGCAATTCACTGGAAAGTTCAGAAATTGCCTTCAGGTTGGTCGCGTGGTGGCTGACTGGCATCACGTCCTCGACATCCGCGTAGGGTGGGGTTCGGGATGTGACAACACCTACACTCACTCTTTCTCTCTTTCTCTCTTTCTTTATCTCTCTAACTCACCCTCTCACTCAGCCTTCATTAACACACACATACAGAAAATCACTCACTCACATGTCTGAGTGCAGCACACCTATTTTGGAAGGTCCCAAGGTGTATAGTTCATATATATATATATATATATATATATATATTATTGCATACCTATACATATACATCTATATATATAGATGCATGCATATCAGAAATTCAGGTGGGATCATACGACTGAGGTAGGATGATGTGAGCTAATAATGAGGGGTTTGCATGTATGGCCATTGGCCAATTTGAGAGGTGGACTTGGATAATTTAGTGTTATATACAATTCTGTTGTGTTTTTAGGCATGAAGTTGTTGGCAGCCCACTTGAAAATTTTTGATACTTAAAATCTTACCCCACTTGGTCAAGTGTTCAAATCCCCTTGGCCTGACTTTTAGGCATTTTCTCCCTCATTTAGGCTTATGCCTTGTTTGGCTGGCGCAAAATTTCGTTTTAGCTTTTTCCTTCCTAATTTCTTTTATGTTGCTCCTTTTTCGACACGGTTTCATCTGGTTATTTCTTATTTAGGTTAGCTTCCACGTCCAAGGTCTAGTGTCGGTTATTATTTTCTTGGGATTTTCATAGTTAGCTAATTTGAGTTCCATTAGTGTTAAAATAGGGTTTAAATAGCTAAAATACTGCATTAGATCCCAAAAAGAACTTCATTACATTAATTAACCGGGGACTAAGTTTGGGGTGTTACATCCTCCCCTCCTTTAAAAGAGTTTTGCCCCCAAAACTCGGCCTAACTTTATTTAAGTGAACAACTCAGGGTATATTTCATGCATCTCTGCTTCGCGTTCCAATGTTGCTTCTTCACTTGTGTGATTTTTTCACAAAACTTTCACCAATGGAATTGCCTTGTTACGCAAAGTCTTCTCGCTTCGGTTAAGGATTCGTACTGGCCGTTCTTCATATGACAAGTCCTCCCTTAACTTGAGTGGCTCATATTCAATGACCTGTCCCGGTTCTTATACACATTTCCTTATCATTGATACGTGGAATACGTGGTGTACTTTATCTAACTCGGGTGGTAGTGCCAAACTATATGCAACTGGTCCAACTCTTTTTAGGATCTCAAATGGACCGATATAGCGAGGACTTAACTTGCCCTTTTTGCCGAACCGGAGTACTCCTTTTAATGGTGACACCTTAAGGAACACGGGGTTGTCTACTTTCGAATTCAAGATCTTTTCTTCGGTTGTCAGCATAACTCTTGTATCGACTCTAGGGCCGTCAGCAACCTACTCCGAATTTTCTGAATCTGTTCAGTGATGTCCTTGGACTAAATCCGGTCCAAGTAATTTCTGCTTACCAGCTTCGGCCCAACATAGTGGAAATCGACACCTTCTTCCATACAAGTGCTTCATACGGTGCCATTTTGATGCTAGCTTGATAGCTGTTATTGTAGGCGAACTCAACTAATGGTAAATTTTCTGCCCAATTTCCCTTAAAATCCCACGTACACAGTCGTAACATATCCTCCAGCATTTGTATCACCCTCTCAGATTGCCCGTCTATCTACGGGTGGTATATTGTACTGAATTTGAGTTCAGTGCCGAGTGCCCTTTGCAGACCCTTCCAAAATCGTGACACAAACCGAGGGTCTCGATCAGACACAATGGATAAGGGTGTGTCGTGTAGGCGTACAATTTCTTGGATGTAGAATGTAGCTAGCCTTTCCATGTTATGCGTTGTCTTTACAGGTAAGAAATGTGCAAACTTGGTCAATCTGTCCACGATGACCCAAATAGCATCGGAGCCCTTTGGGGACTTGGGAAACCCGGACACAAAATTCATAGTGATGTGGTCCCACTTCCATTCTAGAATAGGGAATGGTTGCAAAAGCCCGCTGGGGCATTGATGTTCAACCTTTAATTATTGGCAATGTATACAGTGGGCGATAAAGTCGGCTACGACCCTCTTCAATCCAGGCCACCAGTACAACTTCTTGAGGTCATGATACATCTTTGTATTTCCAGGGTGTACCGTAAACCTTGAAGCATGAGCTTCCTCCAAAATTTCTTTCTTCAACTCGGGTATCTTGGGCACACATAACCTGCCTCGATATCGCAGAACTCCCTTTCAAATCTCAAAGTCAGTCTTTCCAGTTGCCTCTACTTCCCCACAGATTTTGATTAGCTCATCATCTTGAGTTTGACCTGCTTTGATCTGTTCCACCAATGTAGTCCCAATCGTCAGACTGGCCAGATAAGCCGTGCTACCTGGTGGAACCACCTTGATGCCCATCTCGTCTAGGCTTTGAATCAGTTCTTTCTGCAGTGGTAATCATGTAGGCGAGATTCCCAGACCTTCGGCTTAAAGGATCGGCTACCACATTAGCTTTGCCTGAATGGTACTGGATCGTCATGTCATAGTCCTTGATTAATTCAGCCATCGACGTTGCCTCATATTCAACTCCTTCTACGTAAAGAAGTACTTCAGGCTCTTGTGATCAGTAAAGATTTTGCACACCTCCCCATATAAGTAGTGGCGCCAGATTTTTAAGGCAAACACCACTGCAACTAACTCCAAGTCGTAGGTAGGATAATTCTGTTCGTGCGGTCGGAGTTGTCGAGAGGCATAAGCAATGACCCTACCATCCTGCATCAGGACGCATCCCAAGCCCTTATAGGAGGCATCACAGTAAATGACAAACTTCCCTTCCCTGGAGGGGATAGTCAGAACAGGCACTAAAGTCAACTTTTCCTTCAGCAATTGAAAACTCCGTTCTTGCTCATCTGTCCAAATGAATGGTACATTATTTCTGGTCAAATGAGTGAGCGGCTTTGCCAACTTAGCAAAATCTTTGACGAATCGTCGGTAGTAGCCCGCCAACCCAAGAAAACTTCGGACCTTCTGTCACGGTAGTTAGTTGGGGCCAATCCAAAATGGCTTCTACCTTCTATGGGTCAACAGCAATACCCTCCTTAGAAATCACGTGCCTCAAGAAGGTAATATTGGGTAACCAGAATTCACACTTTTTGAACTTTGCATACAGTCTATGTTCCCTCAGGGTCTGTAATGCTATCCTCAAGTGTTTCTCATGTTCCTCTTCATTCCGCGAATACACGAGTATATCATCGATGAAAACAATGATAAAATCATCCAAGTATGGCTTAAAGACCTGATTCATCAAGTCCATAAACGCAGTAGAGGCATTAGTCACACCAAAAGGCATGACTAAAAACTCGTAATGGTCGTACCAGGTCCGAAAGGCCATTTTCGGTACATCAGCGTCCTTGATCTTGAGTTGATGGTACCCCAACCTTAAATCAATCTTGGAAAATACACTAGCCCCTTGCAATTGGTCGAATAACTCATCAATGCGCAGAAAAGGATACTTGTTTTTCACCGTCACCTTATTAAACTCTCGATAGTCAATGCAAAGCCTTAGGGAGCCATCTTTCTTCTTCACGAAGAGTATTGGTGCTCCCCAAGGAGATACACTTGGTCGGATGAATCCTTTCTCCAACAGTTCCTGTAATTGAGCCTTCAACTCTGTCAATTCTGATGGAGCCATCCGGTATGGAGCTTTGGATATTGGTTGAGTCCCGGGAATGAGGTCGATGAAAAATTCAATTTCTCGGTCAACTGTTTCATTTGGTAGATCCTTAGGGAATACATCGGGAAATTCACATACGACTGGCATTTCTAATAATGGGGGAGCTTGAGCTTCGGTATCCAAAACACTACACAGATAGCCATGACACCCTTTCTTCAATAATTTCCCCACCTGGATGGCAAAGATGAGATAAGGCGGATGGGTGATGCCATTTCCTTTGAACATAAATTTAGGTTGCCCCGAGTGCTGAAACAATACTTTCTTTTCAAGGCAGTCGATAGTGGCATGATTGAGAGACAACCAATCCATGCCTAAGATCACGTCGAACCCCTTTATAGCTAAGGGTATCAGGTCTACCAATAATTCTTGATCCCCAATCATCACGCTGCAACCCTTAAGGATTGTGGACCCAACCATTAATATCCCAGATGGAATTTGCACCGATAACAAATCATTCATGGGTTCAGGTGTTTTATGCAATTTATCAACAAACAGTGGAGACACAAAAGAATGTGTGGATCCAGAATCAATTAACACATATGCAGAAATTTCACAGATTGGAAGTGTACCTACCACCACGGCATTTGCAATAGATGTATCTCTTGGTACCAGTGCGAATACTCTCCATGGTCGCCTTTGCGGCTCCTTGCCCTTGCCCTTGTTCTTTGCAGGTGCCGCTGGAACAGGTCTTGGGCCCGCATTATTGGTAACCGCGACTAAGGCGCTCAAGTCTGGTGGCCATTGTGGGCAGTCCCTGACTTGATGCCCCTTTTCTCCACACCTGTAACACGCGCTAGTCAACTGGCGACACTCCTCTAGGTGAGGCAATTGGCAGTGGGGGCATTTGGCTCCCTCATTGACTTTCTTTTGGTTCCTGTTCCCCTTACTTAAGCCTTTAGTCTTCTGTTTCTTAGATGGCTGTTCTTTTTTTAAGTTCTTGCCCTTTTTCTTCCGCTCTTGGTCCTTGAGCTGATTGAACTCCTTTATGTCTTTCTCAATGACAAGGGCCTTGTTGAGAACATCAGAGTAAGTGTGCAATTCAAAAGCGGAAACTCTCATTCGAATTCCCATGCGAAGGCCTCCTAGGAATTTCCTTGCCTTATTGTGTTTCTCACATACCAAGAAAGAGGCAAATCTAGACAGTGTAGAAAACTTGGCGGCGTATTGGATCACCGTCATTTCCCGCTATTATAAGTTCGTAAACTCTTGAATCTTCCTTTCTCGGATAGTCGGGGGAAAGAACATACTGTAGAATTTATCTATAAAGTCTGCCCAAGTCATGGCGGGGTTCTGTCTCTGCATCTCCTAGCCACCATTTATATGCCTCCCCTTGTAACATGTACATGGCCAACATCACCTTCTCCTCCTCCGTACAAATCAAGAGCTTGAAGGCCTTTTCCATTGCCATGACCCATAGATTAGCTTACTCGGGATCAGTTACAGCATCGAATGATAGAGGCTTGAGCTTATGGAACCTGTCCAACAAGTCATTACAAATGCCAACTTCTATAGGTTGCACTGGAGTAGGTGGGGGAGGTACTGCTGGAGGTTTAATCGGATTATTAGCTGGTCCGAGCTGGTTATGCTGTAGGGTTCTCGTCAATCCTTCGATTGCTCGGCCGAACTAAGCCAAGGTTGCTCGTATCTCGCATAAGGCTGGGCCCTCAGTCGGAGCTTGAGGTTCCCTATTGCCATTTCTAGTGCGTGGCGGCATTTGAGACAAAATAAAAGCCATCTTTAGTATTCTTGTTCAGCGCGTCGTAATGAAATGTCACTCGGGTCATTCGTTAATTCAAGGATCCTACGACTTAAGCATTTATTCCCTAAGGACTCATTTTTTAAGATAACCCTAAAGCTCTGATACCAAGTTTGTCACATCCCAAACCCACTTTATGTTGATTTAGGACATGTGACCGGCCAGTTAGGCACCTATCAATTTTTTTTTTTTGAGTGATTAAAACGCCGACGGTAATCCTAACCACAGGCCATTCACTTGTAACCTCCAAGCATAATGCATTTGATGCACATGAGTTAAGCAGCGAAAATTAATAAGAGAATGCATATTCACTTGGCAGAGCAACTAGACACATTCATAGTTGGTTAATACATAGTCTGACTATAAAAGCCATGTCATCGTACGTTTAGTTATACAAAACATCCAAAAATGGAGTGGGATACAAAACTGGAATATGTTAATATAGTTCTTCAAAATATTCCCCTAAGGTTCTCAACCCGCTAGTCCTTGCCACTAGATCCTTCACCTGAAAAATGTTAGGATAATGGGGTGAGCTTTAATAAGCCCAGTGAGTAACACATGTTCCTTATCATGGGTTTCAAAAAACCAGTTCTTGTTTGCAAAGCACATAGAGGGTTTAGTTATTTTAGAAATAGCAATTTTATAACTCCACTTAATGCAGTTAAGTAGAATGAAACAGGACTGAACTAAAAGGAACAACAGATTAGAACAGACAGAACAGTACAGGCTGCCAGTATATAAATCAGGAGCATAGGCAAATAAATCAAATAATAGAACAGGTCAGTATTTAGTGGAATAGAATAGAACACAACAAGACAATACACTAATTAGGCAGGACAGAACAGAATAGAAGTGTAAGGACGGAACAAAATCATGCCACTGTGTAATGCAGTACAAAACGGTATGCATTTAAACAGTGTAGCATATAAACAGTATAGTGTATAAAGATACAATATCTAGACAGTGTACCTTATACACCAAGTCAGAAGTTCTAAGTTACTCACCTTTAAGCTTCAAGGTTGGCGTTACAGATTGTGCCTTTCTCTTTCCTTTGGTAAGCCTAAAACAATTTATGAAGATTCCATCAATTTGTGATCTTAATCTATTCTTAGACTGTGTAAGCCTAATTCTATGATGGGTTTTACTCATTTGGAATTGGATTGACTCATACTGATTTATAGTTGTATTATGTATCTATTTAGATATTACCTTCGAAGCATGTCATTTAGTGTTTTCAGTATTTTTTCTTTCTTCTTCCTCTTTTAATGCTTCATCAGCACATTTTCTTGTGGCTGCTTCTTTCATTAGCCGCCCCATTGGAACGATTGGAGTCCGAAAAATAAATGGCTCCCAACAGAGTACCTCTACCCTTTTGGTGGTATTTATTTTTCTCTTGGCTACCCTCTGTTCCCAAGTTGCATCATCCATGTTGGTTTAGTTCAATTTCAACCTACGACACAATTTAAGGTATTAAGTCGTTAATCACTATTCTTAATTATACTCTTTGGGTAGTTCCATTAAACTTTAGGTTTGTTTCCATAACTTCACATATTTTTCCGTGTTTGTTTTCGTAGCATAGACCTCACCATTGGGTCCAGAACGCCGAAGAAAGTTAATTTAGACCCTCTCAGCTTTTTATTTGGCTTCGGGTACATCAGAAGTATTATGGTTATTTTACATTTTGTGAAATTCTGACCCCGATTCGTCATTTAATCCTATGTGCGATTTCACAAGTATCTAGGCTTCTATTGGTATCAATTTCATCTCAATCGGACTTCGTATGGCATTAGGGGCATTTTGGTAATTTCACGCATCATGTTTTTCGGTACTTCGTTTGCTAGTACGGACTCTACCGTTGAGTCTGGAGTGCCCAACATAATCAAAATGAACTATCTTTTATTTTTATTTGGCCCTAAGTATCATTAGGGGCAATACAGTCATTTACCTATTTGCGTGTCTTTATTTTTCGGGACTTAATTTCCTAAATCGGACTCCACCGTTGAGTCCAGAATGCCCAAAATAGTAAAAATACACTATTTATTTATTTAATTTGGATTTCGTTTGATCTATTTAGTGTCTAGGGGTAAAATAGTCATTTTAACTAATTAATAAAATAATTAAATAAATTATTTTATTATTTTCCAGGGGTGCATTTGCATAAAAATTCCAAAAATTGGGCCAGAATATAATTATGTAAAACTGTTGGGTTCAAACCATAAATAATTAAAGTCATGGTTTAATTCTTTTAATTTAAACAGTGAACCAGATGGTTTATAGGCTATAACCCTAGACTGGTCCATTAATACAGCGAACCAGCCGGTTTAGGTTCTTCAGAAAAATCAGGAATACAATAACCCCCTTAATCCCCTTATCCAAGGTTTGGTTATCCCTTCCTCTAATTTCAATTGATTATCTCTATGTCCAAACAACTAGAATTTCCATTTAAAAGAAACAAAATGACTCCAAACAGCGCCGTTTCACTAATGCAGTGGCTCGTCCGTGGGCAGACACGTGTCCGAGTCGACACGTTTGGTCTAGACGAGTTGGGTGAGTCGACTTGGTTGACTCGTCGTCTTCTTCATCACCCAGGTATACTATAGCCCTAATTTTCGTTTTCAAAACCTTTCAATTTTGTGAAGTTTGGGATCAATCTAATCTCTGCTTTTGGGTGGTATAGGCTACTAAGTGTCTAAGCCACAGTTTGGCATTCGTTTAAAAGCTTAAATTGAGCTCTGGAAGCTATGGTGACCCGTAGTGGTCTCAGCTTACAACTGTTATATGCATGCTCGTTTCTGGCTTAAATTCTATGGGGTTTCCTTTGTTAGGTTTTGTTTACCATGGGGTTCAAATTCTCATTCTTAAAACAAGATTTAAGGCTCTGTAAATGGAATTGGGTCGAGGACCCGCGACTTGCAACTTCAAATTCTAGGCTTTCCTTAGTGTTTCTAGGTCACGGTCTGGGCATTTTTTAATGCTTATGAGGTCTGTTTGAGGTTCTGAGTGTCAAGAATAAATTCTATGAGGGTCATTTCAGACCTGCACTATTGGAGGTTTGTCCATGGTGGTTCTCTCTGGTTTATGTATTTCAAGCTTCCTAGGCTCTCCCAAATTGCTTAAAACCATCCCTTAGTATTAATATAATACATGCATGCAATTATAAGGCTTAAATAATACTAAAATAGTACTAATAACCCAAACAAAATCAAAGCAGTTTTGATGCTTATACCTTTTGCACAGTAAGCCTCTCTCTCTACTCGTGGCTCAAGGTGAGACCTCAATATGGTAGTCCTGCCCTTCTCGTGCACTCCCAGTCCTTTCTCCCTTTGTACCTCCAATGGTCACACACCCACACTCACTCTTTCTCTCTTTCTTTATCTCTAACTCACCCTCTCACTCAGCCTTCATTAACACACACACATACAAAAAATCACTCACTCACACGTCTGAGTGCAGCACACCTATTTTGGAGGGTCCCAAGGTGTATAGTTCATATATATATATATATATATATATATATTATTGCATACATATACATATACATCTATATATATAGATGCATGCATATCAAAAATTCAGGTGGGATCATACGGCTGAGGTGGGATGATGTGAGTTGATAATGAGGGGTTTGCATGTATGGCCATTGGCCAATTTGGGAGGTGGACTTGGATAATTTAGTATTATATACAATTTTGTTGAATTTTTAGGCATAAAGTTGTTGGCAGCCCACTTGAAAATTTTTGGTACTTAAAATCTTGCCCCACTAGGTCAAGGGTTCAAATCCCCTTGGCCTCACTTTTAGGCATTTTCCCCCTCATTTAAGCTTATGCCTTGTTTGGCTGGCGCAGAATTCCGTTTTAGCTTTTTCCTTCCTAATTTCTTTTCTGTTACTCCTTTTTCGACATAGTTTCTTCTGGTCATTTCTTATTTAGGTTAGCTTCTATGTCCAAGGTCTAGTGTCAATTATTATTTTCTTGGGATTTCCGTAGTTAGCAAATTCGAGTTCCATTAGTGTTAAAATAGCTAAAATACTGCATTAGATCCCAAAAAGAACTTCATTACATTAATTAACCGGAGACTAAGTTTGGGGTGTTACACAATGTATAAGTCTAAATCCTAATTATTGATATCTAAGTAAAGGGCCCACTACATATGTTTAATGATTTTGAATTTTTCTTTATTTTATCAAATTAGAGTGCAATTCTAATTATTTAGTGGAATTAATTAGAAATAATTAGTCATTAATTAATTAAGAGTTAATTAGAATTAATTTGGTGGGACCCTAGATCCCTCATTTTATCTTAATTTTGCGAACTCCTATAAATATGTGATATAGGAAGATTGCCGCACACAAGTTTTTTTATTATTATCCTGCATGGGAGAAAAAGAGGGAGCCCACATCTTTTCTATGGTGTACAATTTGTATAGAGAAAAACAATGTGAAGACCTAAAAGAATAAGAGAATAAAGCTTGAATCAGTCTTTTCAAGAAGGATTTTTAACAATCAAAATTATCAAGAATAAGGTGTTTCTAATTTATGTTTTCAAGATTGTATGATTCATGTAAAAATAAAAATTCAAATAAATTTTTAAAATCGTTTTCCAACCGTTACAATTTTAAATCTTCCCAATCCCAAATAAAAGTAAGTGAAGTTATGTTTATTTTCTAACTATAAATTGGGCATGTGAGGAGTTTTATTTTCATACTTATAAATAAACACTCTTTTAACTGGTAAAATAAAAATTGGAATAAGATTTTAATGTCTTCCTTTTATTTCTGTCAACTAAACAGAACTTCACAACTAGATTAGATGGGATTATTTAGAGAAAAAAATAATAGTTTCAAGTAGAGTAATACCACTAACTTTTCATGTTAATTTTTTTGATGGAAAGAAAAGAGAATTTTTAAAGAAAAAGTTTGAGAGCTAATTTTTTAATTCATCCAAAAATAGAGAGATTTAGTATTTAATAGTTTTTTATAAAATATTAAATATGTTCTTTAATGCATTTTAAAAATTATTAAAAATATAATTATCAATCATTTTATCTATATTTCCTACTCCTTTCTCTGATGTTAAATTGTTAATTCTAATTGAGAAATAATAACTTTTTTTCTTTTTAATATTCAAACTATTTAAAAAAAATTATTTTGTTTTTTTTTTCTTATATTTTAAATTATATTCTCTTCTCTTTTTCTACTCAGAATTTACGAACAAACTGCTGGAAAACGCGCTGCGATGATGAGAAGGCGATACTGTTCTGGACTTCATTAAAATCAAAGGAGAAAAAAAAAATTAAATAAGAGAGTTTAGGGGAACGAAAGAGAGCAGAGACAAAATTAAGCCCATGGGAGAGACCACCGCCGACGAAGATTTGCTTCTCAAGAACTTCTTCGCCGAAGTCAGCGAGGTTGAGCGCGACAACGAAGTCATTAGGTCTCTCTCTTCTCTTCCGTGTATATGTGTGTGTAAATTCATGTCTATGTGCATGTTTCGGGTTGTTTTTTAGTTATAAATTGTTATTGATTCACCACAATTAGGGTCTCTGAGGTTGCGAATTCGTAATTTTTTTGTTTCTGGTTGCAACTCATGTGCTACCTGTTATTACATCAAATGAGCATGTAAATTGGGCAAAACTTACAGTTTCATCCATATTTATATATAAATGTGAATATGCATGTATTATATTTTGGATTGGAAGTTGATGGACGCGAATTGGGTCATGGTTAGATTTTGGTTGTTTGTTGTGAGTTTGACAGGACCATAACTAAATTGAGAGGTGAGATGCTGTTTGCTGAAAGTGAGGTAGCGTTAGGGAAAGGATTGATAAGGGTTAATTTATATATATTTGTGTATAATTAGGAACTTGGTATGAGAATTTACAGAGTTGCTTTTACTTTGGGTACGCCACTATGCTTTTTGTTTTTCTTTTGGATGAGTGAAATGAATTTTTAATTACCCAAGCTAGAGGTACATCTTGATATGTGCAAACAGGGTTAAAAATATGATAAGAAGTATGGCATTTAATTTGCTGTCCAAATTTTGAAATTTTCTGAGACGATGCCGAAGCAACTACTGTTAACAATTTGGCTAACAAAGAACTTAATTGAGGCATGAAATGTGTACAGCTCTTACCATCCATTAGATGCCAAAAAGATTGCTTTTCACCAAATCTAACTTTGAATAGGCAATAAAATAAATAGGAATAAACAATAATTGTAGAGGGCTGTGAGCCTGTGACTTAGCATATGTTCGTGCATGTTTGGCAATAAAACTGAGGCAAATCAAGACATAAAAAGAGTGAGGAATGGAGAGATCTGAGACATTTGATTCAAACACTATGTGACGTGAGTTGGTCTGGAACCACCTAGATTCTATAGTTCTAGGATTGTCTTGTGTCATAAACAGGAAAAAGATTAATTTATTTCACTTTTAAGTTTGTTCCATTTGAAGATGAAATCGAAAATTTAAAAATAGGCTTCTAGATATAGGTAACAAAGTCGTAAATTTTGTGCCTTCGGGTTAAACTTTGGTTGCTTCACAAGTGGAATTGATTTGAGGAAGCTTAAATCATGCTTTATAAAGCTTTTAAAATAGGTGATTTTACATGGCTAATATAACTTGTTTGCTTGTGTGCTGGTGAATATTTTTCCTTTTCTTTGCTATATCTGTGTGTGTGTCCATGTTTGTCCATATGGGTTTGCAAACTCTTAAGTTGGGTCAGATTTCGATTACTTCACAAGTAGAATTGATTTGGGGAATGTAGATAGAGATACCTACACCCTTGATGGTTGTTGGGGTTGGTGGAGGCTGATTGGAAAAGGAAGTGGGTCATTTGATGGCTTGGGAGATTGTTCCTTATAATTGATCACTTGTGATTTCTCTCCTTCACCAAAAAGTGGGTTGGATGAGGCCGTGGATTCTAGTAGGTCGTTTGAGGGGGTGCTGATAGTCTTGAGGGATTTCGATGAGCAATCATTGGAGCATCATCCTTTGACCATTGCTGCACCTACAGGTTCTTTAATGGAGAATATGGTTTGCAGTTATCATGAGGATAAAGAGCAATAGGTATCAGATTGGGTGATTCGGAAAGGTAAAGTCTTTGGGAAGTTTTTGGAACTATATTTAGAGGGGTGTGTGGATCCCTTTATAGATTTGCTGGAATCAAGGAACAAAATTTCGTTATGTAGTGTTGTTACAATCACCCATAAAAAGGAAACATTTCAAAAACGTATCGAAAACACAATGGAAGCGATGAAAAAAATTAAAATAAGTAGAAACATTTGAAAACATAAAGTAAAATATATGAAATTGAGAAATAAACGTAAATGTAAATTAATTATTAATATCAAATGATATTTTACTCATTAAAACTAATATAAAAAAATTTTAAAACTTTTTTTTTTTGTAATATAAAATTACTATATATTTTTTTTATAAAATATGTTAAATCATCATAATTAAATACAATACTATGACATACCAAATATGTGCTATGCGATATACACGAATTAGACAGTTTGAAACAAATTACAGATAAAAAAAAATTTAACAAATAGCAAGTTAAAGTTATTATAATTAGTAACTAAGTAATAAAATAAATTGTTCATCTATGTTTTCATTTCCACTACTACTTTTTCTTATTTACTATTTTTGAAAAACAAAATGTAGAGATATATTCTTGTAATTTTGGATCTTAATCTTTTAATCTCTTCCTTCACTTGAGAAAAGAATGGATATTATGTTTTACCAATCTCTAGAATTATTGCTTATGCAAAGAAATGTTTCTTTTGTTTTGATATGTTTTGTCTAATTTCGGTATGTTTCCATGAAAACAAAGTATATTTTCATGAAAACAGTGAATTTCGGTATTCTAATTGTGTTTCGTTTCAGTTTACTGAGAAACGAAAACGTTTCGGTCATTTCGATAGAAAAGAAATGAATTTTTGATCCTTGTGCGGAATCTTTGGAGAGGACACAAAAGACAACTAGGATTACAAAGTGGAAATCAAATTCGACTTCTAAGGGGATTTGGGAACGAAAGGGTTGATCTCTCAAGTTAATAATGAAGGGAAGAATTGGGGGAGAGGAAAAGGAGTTATTGTAAGTGGGAATGCAACTTAAAATTGTTTCGTGCAATGTTTGGGGTGTGAATGAGTTGAATAAGAGGGAAGTAGTGAAATCAACAATTAAAGAGTAGAAGGCGAATGTGGTATGTTTGTAGGAGATGAAAGTGGAAGTTTTTTCGATTGAGGATGGGCAAAGCCTATGGGGAGGTAGCCCAGTGGGAGCAAAAAAGGACTGTAGGTATTAAGGGTGTTGAGTGAGCATGAGGTGGTTGTGGGGGAATACTTGTCTTATCTTTTTCCCTTTATTAAGGATGGATCCTTATATAGTTTTTCATAGGTGTATGGGCCGATGGAGAATTTGCTCAAGCCTAATTTGTGGGTGGAGCTGAGAATTGTTCAAAAGTGGTAGAGGTGTCCATGGTGCATTGGAGGTGATTTTAATATGGTTCATTACCCAATAGAGTGGTTCATCTAGGGACAATTGACTAGAGGTATGGAACAGTTTTTCAATTTTATTAATGACATAGGTTTGTTGAATTTATCAATCATAAGGGAGGGGTTTTTTTCCAATGTAGCATAGTATGCTCCGCCTAGACCAATTCAGATCACAACCTTATTTTGTTGCCCAGTGGAGTGTAGCATGGGAGAGGACCTCTTCGCTTTGAGAATGTGGCTGAAGTTGGAGGGGTTCAAGGGGTCAGATTGTGATTGGTGGGAAATTTTGTGTTAGCTTAGAAATTGAAGATGCTAAAGGGGGATTTAAGGAGGTGGAATAAGGAGCTGTTTGGGAATTTGAAGTTGATAAAGAAAAAGGACAATAGAGGAGATTCGTTTACTTGATGTGAAGAAAGAGGGGTGGGGTTGTCTAGGGAGTATATTGGGTGTTATGAGGAGTTGAATTTGAAGAAGGGTAGGGTGGCACATCCTGAGGATATCATTTAGAATAAAAAATTGAGGGCATTGCGGTCGCATGATGGGGATAAAAATACAAGGCAAGTTTGTGTGGATGGGGAGATGTAGATAGAGACTAAGAAGTACGGATATGACATGGACACGGACACGCAGACACGTTCATTTTTTAAAAAAGTAGGACACAGACACGTTAGGGACACGTCGAATATATATAAATGTTTTATATTTTTTTATGACCATATAATAAAACTCTTACGTTATTTCAATTAAACTTGGCATAAAAACATACAAATCACAAAAATATTATTAAGATATTAAAATAACAAAGTCATTAAATAAAAAATCGAGAACTTTATTTAATCATCAACATTCATAATTCAAGTTCCAAAATAAATTTACTAACGATTACATATAACATATATATATGTATAACTTAAAAAACAACTAGGGAGAAGAAGGGAAAAAGAGGAAAAGAGGAAAAGAGGGGAAAAAAAAAACCCAAAATAGAAGAATAATAAAATAGAAACCGTGTTCATAGTGTGTCCAGGTCAGAAAAAATAAAAATAAAAATTGGACACTCTTTTTTTCGCGTGTCCAACTTGTGTCCGGAGAGTGTTTGAGAATATCGGTGTTTGACACGAACACGTGAGCCAAAATAGTGTCTGTGCTTCATAGGATAGAGATGGTTGGCAGTCAATCTAGGATTGTTGGGTTCTTTGAGCGATTGTCAAAAAAGAGCTCACAGTGGAGACCCTCTTTGGAAGACATGTCATTGGATAGTGTTAGTGAAGATAAATAGTGGTTAAATCGGCCATTCTCGGAAGATGAGGTTTGGGAATTAGGTTCCTAAGTCAGATGGGATGACGATAACTTTTTTTTCATCATTGTTGATTGTGAAGGGGGATGCTATTGCCATCATGCAACACTTTTATGATTATGGGGAATTTGAACATAGTCTAAATGCATCATATGGATTTGCGAGATTTCGACTAATCAACTTGGTTGGTAGTGTCTACAAGATTATTGCCAAGATCGTAGCTATGCGCTTGTGGTAGGTGTTGGATGGTTTGAAATCTGAGTCATAGCATATGATTGTTGGGTGAATACAAATTTTGGATGCAGTTTTGATAGGTAACGAGTGTGTGGATATGTGGATTTGGAGTACGGAGGTGGGATTATCCTATAAATTAGTTATTGAAAAAACTTATCACGATATTCATTGGGGTTTTCTATTGCATGCTATGGAGTGAATGGGTTTTGGGGATTGTTTACGGTAATGGATTTTTTTTTGGCATGTCCATAGTGTGGTTTTTTTATTTTGGTCAATATGGGTGAGTAGGCCTGGCAAAATGAGCGAGTTGAAAACAGGTCGGGTCAAATACAGGTTAGGTTACATACGGGTCGGGTCAACCCGAATCCAACCCATTAATTTTTTTTTCCCATCCTAAGGCTTCGTTTGGTTAGGTGGAAAGTGAAAGCAAGAGAAAAATATAAAATTTATTAAGAGTTTGGTTAGCAAGAAAGAAAAATTTCTCCTTAAAAATCGGATTCGTATAACTGTTTTTTTTCCTGAAAAGGTTACTTCTATTTCCCCCCAAAAAACACAAGAAAAGTTAATATATATTACATATACTGATATACATAGATAGTTAACGTATATATGTAATACTGCTAGTTAATGTATATATGTAATACTGCCTAAGAAGCACGGATACAGACATGGGACACGGATACAACACGACACGGACACGCAGACACGTTATTTCTCAAAAAAGTAGGACACGGACACGTTAGAGACACATTGAATATATATAAATTTTTTATATTTTTTATATGACCATATAATAAAAACTTAATGTTATTTCAATTAAACTTGGCATAAAAACATACAAATTTAAAAAATATTATTAACATATTAAAATTACAAAGTCATTAAATTAAAATTAAAGAATTGATTCATTTAATCATCAACATCCATGATTCAAGTGTCTGGACACGTGTCTGGGAAGCGTTCGAGAGTGTCGGTGTCCGACACGGATACGTGAGCCAAAATAAAGTGTCCGTGCTTCTTAGAATACTGCTATATATATATAATGTAATTAATATAATCTACATATTACGTTTCTATACCGTTATATATATATATATAATGTAATTAATATAATCTACATATTATGTTTCTATATATAAATAATTGTATGCAATTAATTTTTTTTTATGTATTTAAGTAGTGATAGGAAACTTTATTTTTTTTCATGATAATTAATATAAATCTACAACATTACTTTTTAAGTGTTAAGAGGATTTTTTGAATTTGTATATGTATCTCCCTAATGTGGTTTGTATCTTTTATCAATTTATTATCCAATAAACTAATAAGATGAATTCATATTTTTGTATATGTATCTCCCTAATGTGGTTATATATGCCAACTATTGTTTATGGAGAAAAATGGTATCCAAAGCTCCTAGCAAAGGCCAATTTAACTTACTTTGGATCACAAAGTTCTGATTTGTGTTTTGTTTATATATATGGTGATGCTGAATTATATTATCTAAATATTAATTTTGTTTTATAATCTATTGTACAAGTTTTACTATTTTGTTTTTTCCCAAATGAAGATATATATATATATATTCTTATATATATATATATAAATACAGATATATATATATATATTCTTATACTATTTTATTATTTTCCATTCTCAACCTGCCAAACACCCATATTCAACCCATATTGACCCATTAAATTGACGAGTTCCTTATTACTCAACCCGTTTATGACCCACTAACTAAATGAGTTACCCATATCCTTTAATTAGTGGATGGGTTGACGGCTTTGGATAACATTTGCTGCCTCTAGGGTTGAGGCAAGGTGAGCCCATCTCTCCTTTGTTATTTTTGTTAGGGTTGGGGGTTCTTAGTTGCATGTTGTTTATGTCACGCCCCGAATTCCAGCGAACCCGAGGCGCGAGTAACGAGACAAAAGAAAATAAAATAATAAAGGAATAAAAGATAATTAAGGACGATTACATACATTCTACATACTGTTCAGATAAATACATAAGGTCTGATCCATTTCTTCACCACTTACAAAATGAAATACAGTCGCGGGCTTATGCCCTTACACAATATCAAAAGTGCCCCTTGGGCCTAACATAGTCCCTAATCAGTTCATCTCCACGTCTCGTACAGCTGGGACATCATCTGAAATGTTTGCCCCACTAAAGGGGTCAGCTCAACATGCTGGTACAATATAATGCTAATGCAAGAAACAGAACTAAGGTCGTGGCATGTGCAAGTGTACAGTTATTTCTATATGGCATTCAATATCATGATGGCAGTATATGAGCAGTATATAGTATATGTACTGTATGCGTGACACACCCATGCAACTCTATGCCACCCATGTCTCATGATACGGTCATTCTCCGCTGGCATGAGTACCGCCGCGTATGTCTCGCTTCACGGTCCGGAATCCGTCAGGCTTGCAAGTACCTATTGGCCGATTTTGGGTTTTTCACCACAGGATCTGCACCCTCATAATGCAAAGCACCAAGTGCTTACCCACGCCATGTCCAAGAAATTACACTATGCCAATATGCTCTGATCTCATCATGTCACAATGCAATCTCAATGATGCATCTCATTCATACATAAAGCATGCCTTCAAGTACACAATTCATAATATCAACAGTTCTTCAAAGCATATAATTCACACACCACACTAACACATGCGATATACCCATAATCATCATCCAACTTAACAAAATAGCACGTAGCACATAAGCATGTGAACACTCAAGCAAACATGTGAACAATCAATGCAGCAAAGCAAGTATTCCTAATCTCAATTCTCTTTCTTACTTAGCACAATATATCGTACCTGGTAATCGATCTCAAACCGGAAAAGTATACTCGTAGTAAAGTGAAACCACCGTAAGAACACCGAAGGTCAGGTCACCTTCTCTTTGCCTTTCCGTGTCCCTAAAATTCATAACATGAAACTCAGTTTAATTGTCACTTGAATCATGCTATTTATCAAATTTTATGTCTTTAATTCATAAGTTTTTATTTTACTAAATTAGACTCTACCATTGAGTCCGGAACGTCGAAGAAAATAAGTTTAGGCTTTTGTAGAATTCAATTCGGACTCCTGGATTCAAAAGGGCAAAACAGTCATTTTGCACTTTACACGTGTCCTCACATTTCGTGACCTCTTTTCACAATTCGGACTCCACAGTTGAGTCCGGAATGCTCGAGATAATTAAGTTTCACTATTTGTTTACTAAATTCGGAGTTCATTTGACTGTATTTCAATTCAGGGGTATTTTGGTAATTTTACATGTTGTTACGTGCCTTCTATTTTTCGGGACCCCGTCTCGTAAAACGGACCCCACCATTGGCCTCAGAATGACCGAGATAGTCAAAATGCACTAATGACTTGTCCCATTTGGACTCCGGGACATTTTTGAATATTTAAATAATTAATTAATTTAAATAATTTAATTAATTAATTAATTTAATTAATAATTTATTAATATCTTATTCATGGGGGGTCAAACATAATTAATCAAAGTTCTGGGGTTCAAAATCAGATTTCTTAAGGTTCTGGGTTAAGGTTCAATTTGTAAAAGGTTCAAGGTTCAAATTGAAATTAGTTTAATTTACTATTCCTAATCAGGTTAACCAAACAGAGACTTATCTAGAACGGGGATAGGATATCCCTGTTCCTATTCCAATTTAAATCTTTTAATTTCTTATACTTGCAACCAAACGGGCCAAATCCCATTTTAATTTAAAACACCCACGCGACACATGGCAGGGGCGGTCCACACCCGCCCGAACCGGACCCGACCCGACCCGGAACCCGACCCGGTCACCCCATCTTCTTCCCCGGCTTTCCGGCGAAGCAGCAGTAGGGTTCCGGCGCCTTCTCCGGCGCCGGCGACCCATCTCCGGCGACATTTTCAACTTTTCAAAATGTGTTTTTCTAGGGTTTTTCGCATAGACTCCATATCCAACCTCCATTTCCCCCCAAAACTTACCCATCTCCACGAAATAGAGGGTCAAACCCTCGGTCAACTCTCCGGCCGAACCCTTCCCCTCCATTGTTGTGACTGTTAGCCCATGGTTCAATCCCTATTTTCATTCTAAATGATTTCTGCATCTCCTAGGTTCCATTCTACATCATTTAAACCAAGTTTTTCACATAAAATGATAACACCCATCTCCCATGACCGTGACCTGCAACCTAGGTTTTTTTCCTAGTTTCTCAACCATTTCCCTTCATTCTTTTTGCAAAATAATCCTCACAATACACTCTTTAAGATCCTATACATCGAATAAATTATCATGCCTTAAAAAAAATAAAACAGAAACAGCCCACTTACCAAAGATTTCGGTTTTTTTTCTCCTCTTGGTTTGCTTCCTCTTTCCTTCTGTTCCTCTTGGTCACCTCTGCTTCTTCAGAACTCTCTCTCCCTTGCTCTCAGTCTTTCCTTCCTTCTCTTTTTCTTTTCTTCCCACCCGAGACCACCTTATGCATCACAACTCAACCTCACACGTCTCTCTCTCTCTGACCTCTATCACCCTATATCAGCCACTTTCCTTCCCCCAAAATGCAGCTTTGCATTTAATGCAAAGCTGCTCTACTCTAGCATATATATATATATATATATATAGCTCACTTCTCTCACACACTAGACACACACCAAACACACACACCCAGCCGACACTACACACCTCACACACTAGGTCTGCCACCTCACACACACTGCCAAATGCATTTATATACATATACATACTCATATACATGTACACAAAATTAAAATATATATATATACATACTCACATCCATGCATACATGATACATATCACATATAATCACACATTCCATTTTAATAACAATAATAATAATAATGATAATAATAATAATAATAATAAAAAAATTCAATAACCATAAAAAAAAAATTTTCCATGTCATAACAGTTTAGAGCTATTGATGGGAGCTACATTCATGGTTTTGAGGTGGGTGGGGCTCGAGGTAGTAATTTGGTGGTTTTTCTTATGTTGTTTGCGAACTACACTTGGGTGTTCTGTAGTGCAGAGGAATCTCAATTATGGTTTTTATGCCGTGTATTGGCTTGTTTTGACAGATTATCCTGTAAATTAGATATTGAAAAAGCTTATCACCATTTTCATTGGGTTTTCTATTGCACACAATGGTGCAAATGGGTTTCAAGGATTGTTTGCCATAATGGATTTTTTTTTTGGCATGTCTGCTGTGTGTTTTTTAATTATGGTCAATGGGGGTGAAGCAAGGTGACCCCATCTCTACTTTGTTATTTTTGTTAGGGATGGAGGTTCTTAGTTGCATATTGTCTAGAGTTGTTGATGGGAGCTCCATTCATGGTTTTGATAAGGGTGGGGCTCGAGGTAGTTATTTTGTGGTTTTTCATATGTTATTTATGAATGACACTTGGTTGTTTTGTGGTGGGGAAGAGTCTCAACTAAGGTATTTATGCTGTGTATTGGCTTGTTTTGAGGTGTTTTTGGATTGTGGGTGAACCCTGTGAAGTTTGGAATATTTCGTGTTGGGTAAGTGGTGGGCCGGGTGAGTTGGCCAATATTTTGGGTTGTAGAGTTGGTTATTTGTCTATCTCTTATTTGAGGTTACTGTTGGGTGCTTCTTATAAAGCAACGATAGTTTGGGACCCGATGATAGAGAGAGTTGCTGGTAGGGTGGAAGAGGCAATATATATCCAAAGGGGGTCGATTAATTTTGCTGAAAAGCTGGTTGTCTACTATTCCCACTTATTTTATGTTGTAATTTCTAGTTCCAAAAGGTGTTACAAAGTATTCGGAGAAGTATTAGCGTGATTTTTTGTGGTAGATTGCACGAAGAGGTTAAGTTTCCTTGGGTGAGATGGAAGAAAGCTTGCTCTCCTTTTAAGGGAAGGCGGTTAGGCATTTGGGATATTACTTTGTCTAATGTGGTGCAATTAGGGAAATGGCATTGGAGGTTTGCAATAGAATCAAAATCTAGATAGGTTATGGCATAGAGTGGATTTCAAGGGGTGGGGAAAGTTTTGATAACTTAATCCCATTTTAGAGTAGGTGATGGTAGGTGGGTGTGGTTGTTGCGGGATCTTTGGGGTGGGCATTATTTACTGAAGGATGTGTTCCCAGCTGTTTGTCGTATTTTAGTCAACAAGGATGAGTGGATGGTTGATTTCATGCGATACATGAAGAATGAAATTGTGTGGGATGTATAATTGTTAGTACCTTACAATACGTTTCGATATGAATATAAAACAATATGTATCTTACATTTGTATCTTTTTGCACCATATCTTATATTACGCGATACGTATCTTACGATACATTTCGATAGGCACAATACATGTGATATGGTAATCAAGCTGAAGAACATCAAGTCAACCTCTTTTTTGTTGTTTTGTTATATATATGGAAACATTTTTGTTTTGTTTGGTTTTATATTATCTCTTTGTAACGCTTAAAGATTTTTCCTCAAACAAGAAGAAGGAAAGTAAATATTTTGAGAAAATGATGATGCAAAGATGTTGAAGAAGTGAAAAAATTGTTGGCATCTTCTAATGATGATGATAATATCAACGTCATTGAAATTGGATATTAAGATGAAAATATGATAGATTATAAAAATGAGTAATATTGGACTTTGTCTTTAAATTTTGATATTGATGAACTATATGGAAAGTTGGATTGTTAAATTTTAGATTAGGATTTGTAGTATTTATAAATCTTGATTCTTATACTGTATGGAATTTAAGTTGATTTTTTTTTATAAGTAAGTTAAAGTATTACTTTTATTGTTTTATACAATGTATATATATAACACAATACAATATATTTGAAAAACAAGACAATTATGCTTGGGACATTATTTCTAGTATTATATAGACTATACATAGTTTACAATACAACTAAAGAATATTTAGAAGACATTATTTTTTGTATTGTATGGACTATAGATTGTGAAATTTAATATGAATTTTTGTTATATAAGTGAATTGAAATGTTATTTCAATCATTTTAAACCACGTGTACATATATTTATATGTGTGTGTATATATTTATTTATAAATGTATTTAAAAAAATTACGCATATCTACGATACGTGATACGATACACGATACGATATGCATTTTGACAACTATGGTGGGATGTTCGGTTTATTTGTAATCCACATGATTGGGAGCTTGAGGAGGCCGGCAGGTTCTTTCCCAATTATATGGGCATTGGGTGGAGATGGAGGGTGAGGATGTGGTGGATTGGAAGAAATTGAAAGGACTAAGGAGGATAGTTCATGGTTCATTCATTTTATGCTGCTTTGGGCCGGCGGTTGGTGAATTTCCTCACTGTTGAAAATAGATTTTGACAGGTGGGTTGCAGCTTTAGGGAGAATTCTAACAATTGATAGTCTCATTACTTGACACTTTGTTATGGTGAATTGGTGTCGTCTGTGTGAAGAAGATGGTGAATCTATGGACCATTTGCTTTTACATTATGTGGTTGCTTTAGAGTTGTGAGTGTTCTGTGGTCTTTTTTGGACCTCAGTGAGTCATTCCTGGGCACGTTATCAATGTTTTATTGAATTGGAAAGATGTGAGGCTTCAGAGGAGGAGGAAGCATACTTGGTTTGCCATTCATTTATACTTATGGTGGTGTCTGTGGTTTGAGCAAAACAGGAGGGCTTTTGAGGGTGTAGAGTTGCCCTTGTGGAGGTTGAAGTACCTCTTTTTTCATAGCTGGTTTCGTTGGGTCAAGGGGGATTCATTTGTATCCCTAGAAATGTTTTTCAATTTTTTGAGTGATTTAGACGTAGTAGTATTTTGTTCCTCTTGTTTTCACTTATATTTTGGGTTGTGCAACCTTTGGCAGTTTAACGAAATTTTACTCATCAAAGAAAAGAAACAAAAAGAAAAATTCCAGGGCTTAGGAATCTTCAATATAATGAGGATAATTTTAGGTAACTGGGATTTTTATACAGAATTCTGATCTAGATGATGTGGTAGTGGCATTTTTAAAATTAACACCTGATGGTCTTTTCCTTTAAAATGATAGGAATGAGATGAGCCACACCATTTTGCATGAAAATTCTGTAGAGATTTTTTCGAATTTAGATTCTGTATTTGGAGTAGAGAATTAGAAAATGAGAGAAAGATAGAGAAAGAAAAGAAAATTTTGAGGAAAGCACACAGTGGGTCTTTCAAGTCTTTTGATCACAAAAGAACTAAGAAGAAGAACTGGAGGGGGATAAGAGAGGAACAAAACAACATAATCTTTGAAGCCTCCTTAATCATAAGTGTAGGAGGAGAGAACTTACATGTCATTGTTGGTTCATGTCTGATGTGTCGTACCATTTTCTTAAAAAGGTGCCAATTTGTAGGCTTTACAAAATCCAATATAAAGTGTAAATAAAAAATTATTATTTTTTTGGTGTATGAAATTAAAAAGTATTCATACCCAATGTAGCAACACATTCGAACTCATATTATTCCCAGGTCCTGAAACCTCTATTTTAAGAAAAGATGGAAATATTTGAGAAAAAATTCTAAAATGAATGAACTTGTTCTTATTACTTTAATTTCCATGTTGTGTGCTTGTGGGTCGTATGTCAAATATGTGCAAGAGGATAATTTATTGTGATCATATGATAATGGTTTACCATGTAAAATGTTTGGAATGATCGATATTCTTAGCATTATTTTTCCCAAGCTTTTCCATAATTTGACATAGGTGTTCGAATCTTTTGAAATTTATTGTTTTTTAATAAAATAGACCATTTTCTTTGTTTCCTCCTATGGTTGGACATGTGGTAGTTTCATATAAATGTTCATGTGTCAAAAATACATGGTTAATTTTACGATGTTCCTCAATATGTTTTCCTTTTTGTTCTCTGCTAGTCTATATTGTCACTATTAAAAAAAGAATCCAAATTTTGTAGGATCCTTTCATGCTTCAAGTTAAATGCATTTGAGTATCTTAACCTACCTTTTGATTCATCTCCAGAGGATGTGAAAAAGCAATACCGTAAGGTAATTCCTTCATTGTAATCAAAGAAGATTGACTGTTTTATTGACGTCTCAATATCTTATAAGTGGGTGTGCATTGACATGTTTAATCACTTATGCAGTTATCTTTGCTTGTTCACCCTGACAAATGCAAGCATCCACAAGCAAAGGAGGCATTTACAGGTAAAGAAATCTATGCTTCCTGTCTTGTTGATAAATTTATGAAAACGGCAGCCTGTATTTTTTTTATGTTACCTTTTTTGAAGCATTGAGTGAATCTTGTGCACGCAACATTTTTTTTGTCAACATATGTATGGTGGAGACTTTCAAGAACATGTTAGATATCATGATTAATAAAGTATTTCATCCTTTTCTTTTTGATCGGTAAAGCAACACTATAAAGGGCACCCGATGAGGGCAAACCCAACATTATAGAAAAAAGGGACCGGCTACAAAATTTAAACCCTAAGATCCCCCAAAAAAGTCATAAAGTTTTCTAGATACATAGGATAAAGTATTTCATGTCTTAAAGATAAAAAGGATTTTCTTGTTAAGTGACATTAAGTATTGGTTTGAATTATTTTCTGGTTTTATTATTTTGGGAAATTCACAAATTAAAGAAAATCATTGCATAAGAAATCTGTTCCTTTTATGGATATTTTGGAAGTTTTTTGTTTTTGTTTTTTAAATTTAACGCACCTTTATTGATCTCTACAATTATGTGCTTCTTTTCCGCTATACATACATAGATACACACACATAACTTGTGTGCATTTTCCCTTTATTCTTGGGTTTTGAGAGATTTGTGTGTAGTAATTGTTGGATTAACATGGACGTCTATTTTAACCATAAGTAGTGTGCATAATTTTCCATGGTTATTTACAGAAGTAGCGCCTTGCACTAGTTTCTTGATTTCTAAGTTTGGGCTTGTACGGAATAGTTTCATACAAATATTGAACAAATATGCTATTTATCCTAGTCAAAAGGAAATCTCACATTCAAGGATCAAAATATCGTTTCAATGTATAGTTTCGGTCTGTCCGGAAACGGAAACGTTTCGGAAACATAATGGAAACGGAAAAAAATTGGAAACGTGTGGAAACATAACTTAAAATTTGTTTATTTATACAAATAAGCCTATTTATTGAATATTTGTGCATGTTTAAGGCATATACATCATATTCATGATAAATGACATTAATTCATAATAAATGACATAATAGATATATATGCTTTGTAATATTCACGAATTAGATAATTTGACACAAGTTACATATAAAATAAAAAGTAAAACAAATAGCGATTTAAACCTATTATAATTAGTAACTTAGTATTTAAATAGTTGTTTCTCTACACTTTATTTCCCTTAATACTTTTCTATTATTTTAGAAAAAATAATAGAAATATCTTCTTGGAATTTTGAGTCTTAATTCTTGAAAAATAAATGGATATTATTTTTTACTAACTTCTAGAATTATTGTTGATACAAAAGAAATGTTTCTTTTGATTTGGTATGTTTCCACTAGTTTCGGTATATTTCCACGGAAACAAAATATTCCACTAGTTTCGGTATATTTCTACGGAAACACGGAAACAATTTTGTTTTCGTGGAAACATGTGAATTTCGATATTCCACTAGTATTTCGTTTCGGTTCCCTGAGAAACGGAAACGTTTCGGCCGTTTCGATGGAAAAGAAATGAAATTTTGATCCTTGCTCACATTCATAAACCAAATAATGCGTGACTATCGGTAATTTACCTTTTAACCAAGGGTAAACCTTACCTCTGAATACTAATTGTTTGCGGTAGCTGGCAGGGGTTAAATATCTTATGCAAGAAAAGAAACCCTGACAAATTACTTGAAAGATGTTCTAAAACAAACGACTTATTGCACTCCCCTTGTTGTCAATAGCTTTTTGCATAATGAAACCCTTTCAAAACAAAATTCCCCAATAGATATATCATTTTTATCAGATCATCCAGTAACATTGTCAGATATCCTTGGTAGGAAAATGCGAAGCACGAATACCAATAGAATATATATCAAGTTAGTTTTGTTCATACTTGTAATTATTTCCCCACAGGCAATCCATCACAATTCTGAACATAAGATTTAATATTTGGATATCGATACATTTCAATTTTTTATTTACAATTTTGCGTTTGATTAGTGCGTACTAGTTTCTTTTTTCTTCTTTTGGATAAGAAATGAGAAATATAATTAAGCAAAAGAAGGATACAAAGGCTTGGAGAGATAAGAATCCCTTCATACCAGGAGGAGAAGAGAACAAGTCAATAAATCAAACATGATTGAACACATTATAACCGGTATCCCCTACAAACTTGGGCCTGAAGACCTAAAACCCTAACTGCTGCTAGGAGATTAAGGGGGTAAAAGGTGATCCCTTACAGGCTTCACAGAGGAAACTCCTTTCTTAGCCCCTGAAAAAAATCATCTTACTCACTAGTAGATATAGGAATCCATTTGATCACTGCCTTTATAGACATAGAGATATCCAGGATCTCTCCCATAAAGTGACAATAATGCCATGAACTTAAAGATCAACATTGTACCCAACTAACAGCCACCTATTTGTTGCTCTCAATCAAAAACTGCGAAAGACTCGTAGAAAAAGCTTTCTCAAGCATTGCGAGAGGGCTAAGACATCTGCCTTAATAGTGATACTGGAGCCAGCCAATCTAGAGAAAAGTACAGTGCTTCCCATAGTATCTCTGAATATACTGCCAACGCCAAGAGAGAGACATTGAAAATTAAGCTTAACTTTTCCCATGGGTGGAGGCTTCCACAAAAGAGAAGCAACACTGCTCTGGGGGGTGAAGGGACTACAGTTTTCAAGTTGCTACATTCATGTGTCTGTTGAAAGGCTTTGATGGCAGAAACTTGAAATGAAGGTAATAAAAGAACCCCATCACAACATTCCTCTTCATTGGAAATTACCACCAGAAAATTTAGAATTCCTGTTGATCTTGGTGAGTTGGTGAACCAAATGATAACTACCATAGCACAACCATGAAGATTTTTGGGCTTTCTCATTGGAGCCAACTGTAAAACAGGTCATAAATAAGGATCTAATGTCTTTAGGAACAACCAAATCTTAGATAAGCCAAGAGCCTTTGCCATTGATCAAAAGAGAGAAGGAAATGTATAAAAGGGTGGAGGGAGCGGAATTGGAGAATTTTTTAGAATAAAGAACTTACTTTGTGGGATCTAAAGGATTCTTTTTCGCTCGTGGTTTTTTTGGTGTAAAGAAGAATTTCCAAAACACTTGGATTCTTTTGTGAATTATTTGGGGGAGTTGAGGCATTAATTTTTGTAAGTCTCCTTTTTTGGTACATGGGTTAGCCCCCCTTGGGCTCCTTTGTAAATATTACTCCTTATCTTACCGATAAAAAAAAAAAAAGTATAACAAGATGGCTGCATGTCTCAGTATACATATGCATACATATTATAAGAAATTTTGGAGCTAAAATCATTAATTTTGTTGTATGTGATCCACTGTTCATTAATAAAGAATAATCATCACTTCTACTTTATACTTATCATAAATAAATAATGAAACGTATTTCATTCTAACTAAGACATCATTTGTTTTATTTATTGAAGTGGGTTAGGTTTTGGCATGATTGTTGATATGGGGATGTTATTCTACAGGCTTGCTTTCCTGACTTGTTTCAGATTTCAGTTTGTGGGGATGCTACTGTAGTAGCTTGTTTTTTTTATATTAGCTACTGGAGTTATTTGGGAAGTCCTTTTGTAGGAACTTTTGTGATTGGGAGTTGGATCGTGTGACAGATTTGTTTAGCTTGCTCAAAGGTTGCCGGCCTAAGGTGGATGAGGATCATTCCATTAGGTAGAAGTCGAACACTGCTGTCGCTGTTTGTTCTTAGTTTGAGGTTCTTTTTGGTGGGTGGATATCAGTTTCCCATAAAGAGTGCCTTTAAAAGTGGTGTTTTTTTGCGTAGAGTATGGTTTCTGTGGAAAATCCGACTGCTCATAATTTAAAGAAGAATGGGTTTTGTTTGGCTAGTATGTCAAGACCCCAATCTCGGGTTATTTGGAATTGGGATTCACGATCGCCCACCAAGGTCTCTTCAATTGCCAAACTGATCACCAATCCATGTTATCCAATCGCTGTGGAATAATCATAGAATTAATCTTTCTAATATGTATCACCAATTAGACCTTTTAGGCTCAAAGTACTCTATTAATCCATCTCATATCAAAAGATTTCAATATATTTCTGAAGCTAATTAAGTCCAAAACTAGTCAAATTAATACATCGTACAAAAAGTTACACATTATGTGAAAATGGGATTCTGTAGCCCTCCAGCCCACCTATTCATATACATAAGATCCAAAACTCCTAACAAGTTCACACATCACATATACACAAAAAGAAAAAAAAATTGTTGTCACGACCCGTATCCCGCCTCTTCCTTTCTTCGGCAAAATCACGAGCTATGACTGACTCATAGGGCTGCACAAAATCAGCTGGAATGTAGACTTGTAAGAAAATTTCTACAGCAATAGATAAAACAACGGAAGCATCATTCATTCTTATACTAGTCCACCTGATAAGAGCTTTCTATGATATACTAAAACATACCACACTCAAGCTATATTTACATGAGAGTTATCTTACAAAAGTACTTTTTGCAACACTGCTAACTTAAGGTACAACCTTGCCTTAGCTATTTACAACTTCAAAACTTCTATGTACATGAGAGGTCCTATATTCGTTGTCTTCTTCCTGTAACTCTTTATTCTGCAGTACCTAAAAGTAGGGGAGGGGAATGGGATGAGCTAAACAAAACTCAATGAGTAAATATAGCACTCTGCCATGGGTTTTCTAAATCAGTAGTGTCAAAGTTTTTCATTTGATAACAAAATGATATAAAACATTTTATAATAGCATTTTATAATAAAGTTGTCTTCATAAACATAAATCAACATTTTATTAAAATTCATAATAAAGCTGTCATACTGAGATCAGTGTTGTGTATAAAACAACATTTCATGAAATCATATACTTATAGTTGCCATAATAAGTCATACTCGATAAATCATTTCTTTATTTGAATCTGTAAATCATCTACCTTTTAATAAGGTAATAGACAATATATATATAATCCATAAAATATTGTGTGCCCATTGCTATGGTTCTACTCAGATGTATAGACACTCCTTCATTCGTCTATGCCGTGTGGACTTTCCCCCTTCGCCCACATCCAATAGACTCTCCACCTTCGTCTATATCATTGGACTCTCCCCTTCATCCATACCTTTTAATAAGCTAATTTGAACATTTTTGGACCAACGGGTATAGATAAATTTTTTGGCAGGCTGGTAGCTAAAATCATTCTTTGAACATAATTTCCAAACATATAAATATTTGATTAGAATCGTGCTTATTGTATAAAACGACGACCCGAACAATTTTTGCAGTTAAAATCATTAAGAATAAATAAACTTGGCAGCAGAAAACATGCTTTCATAAAGTAGAGTAAAACATGCACTATTTTAAAGTTCTGGTTTACTCACTTGTGGTTCTCAACCACCCTTAATCATTTGTTTCCTTTTTTTCTCTCAATGACCCTATAGCATAGATCAATTTAAACTCAATTCCTCATTTGGCGTATTACTTAATTTTAAATCATTCTCTTAAATGTTTTTAGCCCAAATGGATTTTTTTTTTAACTCATTGAGACTCCCAAACCTTAGGTTCCTTGATTTTTTCCAAGTTCACTTTATAACTTATATTGAGGACATAATTGTAATTATAAAGATTTACATATCTTATTTTTTGACACTTATTTTGCTAAAATGGACCTTACCATTGAGTCTGGAACATCGAAAAACCTTAGATTAGACCCTCTTTTGTATTTTATTTGGCCTTTAATGATTTTAAATAAATATTAATTGAATCTGCAAATATGTACACATTATGCATTATTTTGAAAAATTTCATCGCAGCTACAACCCGTGGCTTAGTGGCTATTGCATTCATCATCCGACCAGAGGGTCAAGGGTTCAATCCCTGTTGGCTGCAATTTCTTCCTTTTTTTATCCCAGTATTAAAGCTAATACATGTGTACACATTTGTTAGTGAATCCAGTCATAAGCCACTAAGGTGGCTTAGTGGTTTGGTTTCATGATTTCCTTTGCGGCAGCCACGATTCGAATCCCACAAACAGTGTCACTGCACTTTTTCTCTGTTTTTTTTAAGGTTAATTATCAATACAACATAGTTTTGGTGACCCAATACTATGCTTGGGCCGGACCTAGCTCCAGACATGACCCAACCCATGAACACGGTCATCCTCTTCGTGCGACGTGTGCATGCTGCTTGCAAAACCTTAGCTTTTTGGGTTGGTTTTTCTCCATTATTTTTGGTTTTTTTCACTTGAAAACGTAGCCATTACCTAGATTTGCAACTGGGGATTTTTCCCTGATTTCTCTTCATTTTTCTTCATAAATTCTTATTTTCAACCCCTCTTTATGTCCCTATGATGAAATCATTGTTTAATAGCCATCTTGAAGAAATCCAGTTTCCACCACGGTTCAGCCATGGTGATTTGTTTCATTTCGTTACTGATTTCCAACTATTTTCTTGCATTAATTCCATCTAATATCAATAGAGATAACAATTTTGGCTGAAAAGAAGAGGATTGATACCTGTGATACTAAGTTTCAGTGAGCAAATCTCAAGTTGTTGTTCTCCTCCTCTCTCTTCCACACCTGGTTCTCTCTGTCTCTCCATTGTCTTTCTCTTGCCACCAGTCTTGAGCTGGCAATGACTCAGGGCTAGATATTTGCTAATTTCTCTAGTTCCAATTCTCTTCATATTGATAGCTCATGCTGTGTATGTATCTATATATTACCTGGTTCACCTCCTTTTTTTTAGTGTTTGACACATGTTCGGCTATACACACTTCACCTTTGTTTCACTAGAATTTGGCAGCTCATGCTTGAGGTGGCTGTTTTCTTTGCTTTTATATATATATATATATATATGTGTGTGTGTGTGTGTGTGTGTGTGTATTTATATTTCTCACACTGCACACACACACACATATCCTTGTATATACATTATATTTTTCTTACACATTTATGATATCGCTCACTCATATATATTATGTATTTTTGTGTGCATGTCCGCATATATATATATATATGTATGTATTTTTATGTGCATATTCACACATATATACACATATAAAGTGTCCCTCCTAATTCTCATATTAGGTGAGTTCACATGCTCAATATGAAATTTTCACACTGCTACTTAAGTAAATAAAATGGTCAGGGTATTACAAAGGTGATTTTCAGTTATTTCTTTTGTTCATCCACAAAACTTTCATCTGCTAAAATTGTGCCTGCTTAATGATCACCTGAAATTGGTAATTAATTTATGAGCTCGATAGGCAAGTGAGAGTCGCATGAAATGCCACCAGTTTGAAAACCATTTATAATTTGGAAGCTGATCATGTCTTTTAAAGAAAGTAAATCAATTCCAAATAAATTTCTGATTTTTCATACGGAGAACATAACAAATATGCATGCAAATTAAATTTAAGTCCTTTAGAAATTTCACACAAAACCCACCAAAATCCCACTTTCCTTTTTATTTCCTCAACTTTCTAGGCAACCAAACACATCAAAGTACAATTATAATTCAATTTCAAATACTTAAACATGAATATTAAAATTTTAAACTGACTAAATTCATGAGCGAAGTCAAAGAAGCTTTTCATACCTTAGTTGCAGAAGCCCCAATTTTTCATCATAAGTTTCATTTGCTTTCCTTTTCCCCAAACACCATTTTCTTCCAAATTTTCTCTCTGATTCTCTTGCAAGAGACTAGTGGAGTTTGCTTTTGTTGCTCTCTCTCTCTCTCTCTCTCTCTCTCTCTCTCTCTCTCTCTACAATGGGTATGCTAGGATCTGTTATACAGATCTCTTAATGGGTTGGAGAGGGTGTTGGTGGTGTAGGATGGGTGGGCATGTGTGGGCTACAACCTGTCTTTGTCTCTCGTGGTGTGAGCTTAAAGGGTTTGTTTTTGAATTTGTTATATTTTGGTTCGTTTAGTGTTGCGTTGGTTCTTTGGTGGAATTTTTGAACGATATGAGGTTGATGTAATGTTGCGCTGGGTGTTAGCTGTTTTACTTTTGATATTGTATTACATGTATTCTGAATCACGATTATAATTTTGAGTTGCAGATATATACTTGTAGCCTAGTAATATTTGTGCACGCGTGCGCCAAAAATATTTAGAAAATTTTCAAAGAAATAAAAAATGCCTAAACCAAAGACAAAGGAAAAATTGAATAAAATTCAGGTTATGGTTAAAATAACATAAGTCTTGAAATTGGGAGGCACAAGAAAACAACATGGACGGTTATTATTTTTGGCAATTTGGGTGCACCTAAATTTGGGGGAGGAGGAAATATGGATGGATAGTGCTAGAACAAATATATGTTGAATATATTGGGGTTTATTGTGGGTTTATTGGAAGTTCTTGGAACTATATGGAGGATGGGAAGGAAATCAACACTCTGAAAGAGATTGATTGACCTGGAGAGAAAAAAAATTAGGGTTTGGATTCTGAGTATAAAATAATATGGGTTACCACTCTTAACTAAAGGTAAAGGAAAGAAGAGGATGATGATGATCATGTGGTTCAAGTTAGCAACCATAATACTTGTAAAGAAAAAAAATGTTAGCGACCTTTATGAGATGGAGAAACGTTAGCTGTTGCTAATCTATAGCAATGGAATGAGCATTGTGTGACAAATGTTGCCGAAGAAGCAGCGCATTCCATATGCACATGGGTCTTAGTATATAAACGTAGGATGTGAGGGAATTTTTATATGATCACAAAGTCAATTATATTAGATTAAAAATAGAATGATAAGATTGCACAAACTACCAGTATTAATATGGGCAGTGGATAGAGGAGTAAACAGACTGAATTTTGGATCTTTTCTTTCTTGTTTATTTGTTTAGTTTGTGATTCAGTTGTTCACTAACGATATATTGTTTTCTTTGCAGCATTAGCAAAAGCCCAACAAATACTAATTGATGCCGAAGAAAGAGAATATCTTCTTAGCCAAGTTAATGCAGCAAAGGGTCTGTGCTAAATCATTATCTTTTTTTCCCCCATTTTTTTTCCCAACTATATCTTATCTGTTCGATCGATGGATCTCTTCTTCATGTTGATTTTTTTTCCTTTCTTCAATTTTTTTGTTGGATTCTCCTTTGTTGGTTCCACATTATTATTTCAAATTATTGATGATGCATTTTAATTTTGTTTCTGTTTTTTTTTTTCTTTCTTGTTTTGTTAAATATTCTTTGTTTTATCAGAATACTCTTTTTCCAGTTTTTCCAAGTATATCATATGTGGCACAATTTCTGTCCCATTGTTGTAAAGGTATAGTCAAGATATGTGTTGGAGTCACAGACATTACTAATTTTGCAATTTTTGTGTCCATAGTTGGGAAGCATTGAAATGGTTTTCCTTGTTGAATGAACTAAAAATCCTGGCTAGACATTATGGTAGTTAATGTATCTTTTATTTTTGCAAAAGTAGTTTATGTTTCCTATTGTTCATTCCTTCTGATTTTCTGGCTGTTCTTTAAAATTTTCTTTTTCTGTTGGATAATGTCAATGTCCATAAAGGCTCATCTTTTAGTATGAACTGCAGAAGAACTTAGAGCAAAGAGGAAGAAGCAGCTGAAGAAAGACACTGCTTCTAAGATCAAGTCATTAGTTGATGAGGTAATGTTAGGTGCACTGCCATTTGTCTTTGATCTGCTTTTCTCATGTATGTTTTTCATTACAAGGCTCTAGATCCATGCTTAACATGCTCAGTTTTGGTATCCGAGTAGTTAATTGGATTTCTAAATTGTAAGTTGTGAAATTGATTTATATCAATTGATGAGTTGATTTATGCTTACTTAATTTGGAACAAAATAATGGTAATCAAACAAAAGTTAGCAAGTTGCTGGCTATCAACCTAAAGTTGAAATCTTGTTTCATGGAGATAGGCCGTGGATTTGTTAAAATAGGACGACTCAGGTGATTGTTGAGTCTGTCAAGAACTGACCAGGAGCCACCCATGTCTTGCACCTTCCCAAACACTTACAATGGTGTACACTTCAATTTACTTTTTCGTTAGACACATTAAAAATTATTACTGTATCATTTTACTTTCCGCAGTTATTTCACATATAGCATGCAAAAACTCAAGCCCCGGTAAGTGTAGTAGTATTTTCACACACTCTTAAATTAGGTAGGTCTATGTTGGTTTGCAATAATCATTCCCTTCGACTACAGATCACAATTTGTCTGCCGCAACTCCATTATATATATCACTCCCCCCCCCCCCTTCCCAAGGAAAAAGAAAAAGGGGATAAGTTGCTTGGAAATTGGGCTTCCTTTTGTTTTTTGTAGAGTTTGGAGTGTTCCTTGTTATGGATTAAATTTGAAGGCCTTGGAGAATTGCAAATTTTTTTTTACTGCAGACCACTTGAAAATTGCCAAAATATTGAACTTATTGGAAGACCGTGGCATGAGGTGTCCATTGCTGTTGTCTCTTGTCTTGATTAGATCTTTCATGTGCTGAATACAATTAAGGGAGAAAGGAAATTCACTTACTAGCCTCTTTAGGATAATGGTGGATAAGGACACTCTAGTCATTGATCGTTTAGGGTTTCAGAGGATCGGTGGTGTGGGACATCAGATTTATCAAGGCACTTGAGGAAGGGGAAATGGAGGCTATTGTTGCTTAGTTTGGATTGTTATACTCTCAGGCTGTGTTTGTTTGAAGCTAATAACTATCCTATCTTGTGTTTGGCTGCACAATATGGATAAGATAAGTCTTATCCAGTAGAGGCTCATATAGCTCCTTTGTGAGACATAGCTATTATCCAAGGGGGTGTAGTATAAACTCCATCGATATGAAAAATGTCGGACTCATTTTTAACCCATTTGATGCTCTCAGTCTCATGGATGCAAGAGAGAGAATGAGTGAGAGGGAGAATAGAGATAAATGCCTGTGTTAAGCAACCAATTGCTCCAAAAGGTTACCTATTAGAAAATAGGCCGACAATGTATATCAAGCTCTCAACACTCTCCCTCATGTGTGATTCCGGATTCTCACATGGAGAGGCAAAGAAGCTATAGACAAATACGAAGCTAAATAAAGTGTGACTTAGGATCTAACAAACCAAACAAGGATAAATGAGACTTGAACCCAAGATCTCTTATAATCAAGTTTATGATGCCATGTTAAGCAATCAATTGCTTTAAAAACTTAAGTTTTTAGAAAATGGGCCAATAATGTATATCCAGTTCTCAACAGCTTGTACATACTACAAGCTCATCGTTGTTGGCGATAGAAAACCATCTTCAGTGTCACTATCTTCTCCATCATTTGTGATACATAGAAAAGAGGAATGAGAGAAAGATGCAAAAAAGAGAGAAGGCGACATCAACTTATCCATTGTTGCCTCCTCCTCTTATAGTTGTGTAGATCTCTACTAATTCTCTCTGCATCCCTTTAGTGCACAAATCTCATGAATCTGTTTTGAATAAAAAAGTTCGGGGCTTGAATTGTGCTTTGGGATATAATTTTTTTATTTTTTTTTGATAGGTAAATTACACACATTTTGCCCCTCAAGGGGACTTGAAATATATATAGATATATATATATATATATATTTTATCAATCTAGAGTTCCTTCTCCTCCATCTTCATCTTCATCTTTGTGCAATTATTCATTATTGGATATCTCTCTATCTTTGGTAACTACTGGGGAACAGGAAAAAGAACGAAGAGATGATGCTGACAAACCCATCGCAACAAACATTTTGCAAAAATCATCCACCTTCACCATATCCATTTTTAGAAGAATTTAATATGTTCATCCCCCTCCCCCCCCCCCCCAACCCCCAATTTCTTCATCTTATCTTCTTCCTTCATCCATTTTTAGTTTTTTAGCTTTTATTTTGAGAGATTTTAGGGCTTGAGTTTACTTGAAATATCATGATTTTAAGATTGAAATTTCATGAATTTATTGTTAATTGTGTTCCCAGAATGATGATTGTGTGTGTGTGTGTGTATTTGCTTCATCAATTTAATGGGCTTTGGTTTGAATAATTTGAGAATTTTAGTTGAAACGCGGGGTAATTGATCAAATTTGTGGAAAATTTTGGCTTAACTCTATCCTAGTTCAGTACTCTAAATACTGAATTGATTGGGAGTCAGATTTCCTCTCTCCCCTCTGCCACCTTTACCCCATACAAAGCAGCCATCAAAGCCTCTACAGACGGCACTTCCCAATTTTGGGAAGCCCCAATGAAGTGAGGATACCACCCCTTGAGCTGACAAACTAACATAGTCTGCCATAAGAGTATTTTTTTTTTGAATAGTTTTTTATACATCCATTGTACATGGGTTGCATTCCCTCTGGTGCTTTTGTAATATACTTATTTAAAAATAAAATAAAAAAACACTTATTGGCTACTTGTCTTAATTGTTCCTCAACTTCTCTTCTATCATTGTACCTTGCCTGGCCTTTGGAATTGAAATTTATATTCCCTAATGCAAGGCTTTTGAGGATGAATTAAACAGCTGGATTCACTTCTGTAACCCTTGAACTTTGTACAGGGAAAATATGAACAAGAATATGAACGGTCAGAGGAATTTCAGCAGCAGTTAAAATTGAAGGTTCAAGAATTATTAACAGAAAATGAATGGCGGAGGAGAAAAATGCGGATGAGGGTATGCTGGAAGCTCACTGTTTTCATCATTTTCTTGGGCATTCTTGTTTAAAGCTTTATATTTCCGTGAACCATCTGTCTTTTGGATGTTGCATAGATATCAGAAGAGGAAGGTAGATTGAAGAAGGATGAGGAAGAAGCAAAAGAGATGTGGAAAAGAAAGCGTGAACATGAGGAGCAGTGGGAAGGAACAAGAGAACAGAGGGTTTGTTTTTCAATTTTTTTTATAAATATTTGTTTTTCATATGTTTTCACTTTCTAAGATTATTTTTTATTAGTTAATATTTGAGCATGCAATATGTGTTTTTGTTTTGAAACCTTTGTTCCATGGACTCGGGTATGGTGTTAGGTGTTGCATTTTTCAAGGTGTTGGATTCTTCTGATCTTCCAATATTTAGATTGTCTTTTAAGTGTTGTATTTTTTTTATAATCCTTGTGTAAAATGATGTGTCTATGTGACACAGCATGTCCTGGATCAGTACTTTCATTTTAAAATATCCGTGTAATATCGAGTATTGAAGAAATAGTTTTAATAGAGAATATTAAAGTATTCTATCGAACTTCTAGTGAATTGGAAATATGTTCTTTTTCTTTGTTAGACGTGTCCAATTAAAATTGTGTTGGATCAATATTAGAAACCTCTTCCTGTATGAACTGCATCCAATGTAGGTGCCTCACACATTTTGAGGTATGCCCATAACAGAGGCAGGAATATACCATCTTTTGAACTTTTGATTTTTAATTTTTGATTCAATTGAACTTCTATACATGTATATATATATATATATATATATTTCATTTTTTGGATTCAATTGAACATCTATATATAGTTATTTAGTAAATGTGTAGGACACGAATCTCATACTTGTACCTATATTGTATTATATCCAACATGGGCACTTCACTTAGTATAAAGTAGTAATTCAGAATTAAGAGTGGTTTTTCCCCCCCTACAAGAAAGCAGTATTTCTTTCTTGCTCAGGGAGGACAAATCCACGTGCATTGTTTTGACACCTTTGAGCTACACCCATTTGCTTCATTTCTCTGTAACATATATTTATTTAGTTATTTAGTATATGGAAAGTCAGCAAATTTTTTGCTTTTGTCAAAATATCAATTTAGAAGCATATTCTTCCAGGCTTTTCAAAGAATGATTAACTATTGGTTTTTACTGTATTACTAATGTTGGTAATAGCACTTTACTGCGTTATTAATGTTTGTTATAGTGCTTCAATAATGTATTTTAATTCTCAATTCTAGATTTCTTTTAAGGGGATGTTGCGGAAGGTGCCTTAATTGCTACAACTTGATATTGATTAAGTTGATTATTTAGCTCTCTTCCAAGTTCCTAAAAGTTAGTAATCACTGGCGATTACTTTTTAATACTCACAATGTATGCACATCCATTTAGTATTTGAAACTCATGTCAAGTTTGATCAGTTGGAAGTCTATGTGCCACCACCCTATTATAGTATTTATATAACAGGATGCCTTAATAGGAAGTAAATGTGTGTGTGTGTGTGTGTGTGTGTTCCTTATTGCATATGAATTACTGCATACCATTCTGTTGATTGGCAAATAATTTTTTACCAGAAACCTTTTATTGGAGTAATAGTGGTGCCCATTTTAACATGATGTACATTATTTTGGGAACATAAAATGGTACTCTGACTTGGCATTACATCTTTAAATTTATATTGGCAAATTAAATCTGTCTTTTGTAGTGCTTATTATCCTTTTATCTCATCATCAGGTTTCAAGCTGGAGAGATTTTATGAAGGGCGGAAAGAAGGTGAGTGATTTTCTGACCTAGCTGAAACTTTGTATAGAAAAACTAGGCATTATATATATACACTAAGCCTGTAAGAATAGGTTGAACAACAGTTACTAAACATATTTTTGCAGGTTAAGAAAGGAGAGATTCGACCCCCAAAGCTGAAGACGGAAGACCCTAACAAATCTTACGTTCAAAGACCTGTAAAGCGAGGTTAAATGGCACAATTGGGCTTTGATGGCTTTGCTCTTATTGATTGTGGACTAATTGGTACAAATGTAAGGAGGCTTTCAGGTCAGGCTGGAATTTGTATAAACTTGTCTTGAAAAGGCTTGTTATTTGTATAAGAGGTGTTTGAGACATTGTACCTTATACAGTATGGAATGAACTTGTTTCCTTGCAAAATCTTGATGAAAATGACTGTATGTTGGGATTAATCACACCCTCAAGGAATTTCTTCATGGATTATCAAGCAGTGTTTACACACCCCCCCCCCCCCGGGCACCGGGGGGGGGGGGGGGGGGGGCTCCTCCCTCTTCCTTTCAGAAAGGGACGGTGAAGAAAATGACAATTTGAAAGTATAGGAAAGAGGTTGCTATCAAGCAGTGTTTTGACATCCTGATTGATGTTAGGGTAAAGTTTTTGCCAGTATTTCATCACAGGCCACGTTGTTTTGAAATCTACCCCTTCACAATGTCAAAAAAAAAGGAAGAACGTGTTAATATGCATGGCTTCTTTCATCTAAAAGGATAATATAATATGGTGAACACAATACCCTCCTCCCAGTTGACAATGCTGTTGCGGCAAATAAATCTTCACTGATAACAATGAAAAACACCTTGTATTTTGTATGTGGACTCTGAAATGAGCGAGTCAATTACAGAAGTTGAAGCATAATGCATGCACGGAGAGAGTTCACAACAGCAGTTCGAATGCCAAGATAGTCCGCCAGAATTTGGAAAAGCACTTTAACTAGAGGGAAAAGAAGAAATAAAGTACTAAAATAACCACAAAAAAGGCCCAGCATTAATAGTTATTTTCTGAAAGAAATAATATTTAAAAATGAAAATAAAAAATAATAATAATTATACCCCCAAACCTCTCGATTTTTATGTTTTCAGGCCCAAAACTTTCTTATCTTCACACGAAGTTACATTGTACAAAGCAGAGAAAAATTACACAAACAACGCCTTTATGATACACGAATGCCCAAGAAGATTTTAACATTATATATCTCACCAATCACATATGGGGACCGCATCTCCTCTATGAAAAAGAAAAAAATAACAAAAATAATACATTTAAAACGAGGAATTAAAAAATATATATATATATTGGAACTAATGAGAAAAATAGCCAGCACTACCCACCCGATGTGAGAAACAACCAAGACAATAACTTCTACCTGCCTGTGGCTCAATAATGTACAAAGGGCAACTTCTGGAGAACCCCGAATGCTTTTTAAGCACACCAATTAAGATAAACCAACCCACCAACTGCAACTTTGTTTTTGAATTTATCTTCATTGTCTGAAGGCCTACTAGTTGGTGTGGTGACTCCCGCATTCCAAGAGACATCAGATACTCCAACAGGAAGTTCGGGAAACCCTCCAAATGGCATCATGCTATGTACAGAACACCAGAAATCCCAGGTGATAGCATGAGCCTGGAATAAGTATAAAGAAACAATCTGGAAGGATCTACTAAATCCAAGCGAGAGAACCCCTATCATTAGCAACTTGAGGACGGCCTCTAGTTGGTGTTGGTGGTCTATTCGCATTAAGCTCCTGATCCCATTCAAAAAAACAAAAAGAATAAATAAAAAATCAAACCCAGGATAGTGTAAAGAAGTCACAAGAAGCGCACAACAGAACAAGAAAATAATTGAGAATGAAGCAACACCTGCATCCATGTATCTTCTATATGGCGTTCAGGCGATGTTTCTGGTGATGAAATTGCTGGTGGCAATGGATGAATGAGTTTTGGAACCACAACAAGATCTCTACCCAAAACCAAGATTGCGCCTGCATTATTTGCAGTACCTACAGGAAGAGGGGGGGAAATCATGCTTGAATTCACAAAATTACAGCTGAAGCTAAGAAGCACCATAAGTAGAGGCCACGAACATACCACAGTAGTTGGTGGCTGAGAAAAGAGTAATTAAATGTCCCTGTGCAAAACGCTCAAAGCCATCCATCACACATTCGTGCGCACGAACAATCAATTGAAGATCATTGTTGTTGCAAAACTCCATTACACGATCAGGCTGCACCAGAATATCGTGTTAGGTAAGCAGTAATATATCAAATGATACAGAAGCTACCAATGGTCTTAACAGAATTCCCTCTCCAGGTAAACCATACAATTTCAATGCCGCATTGAGTAGATGCAAAATTATGAGACGTATCACTCGACAGGTTCCAAAAAGTAACAGCCAAGACTGCCAGAGCCAACATGTCTTCAGTACCACCATTTTCCTTGAAAATCTTTTTGATAGGTAAATAAGTAAATTTAATAAGAAAAAATGCCAAAAGGGGGTGCAACCTAACATGTGAGGTCTCTATAAAAAAAATCACACTTGCACAAGGCCCTGGGAGAAACAAAGTGATTGCTCTTAGACTAAAACTCAAGTTTTTGCACTTGCCAACTCAAGCATTCTACCATTGTACCAAACAAAAATCAGCCCCCTGTACACGTATAAAGAGCAGTCCCAATGCACAAGACTTCCATCACTGCGGGGTTTCAGAAGGCTTAGATCTTACCCCATAAGCAGAGAAGCTATTTTTGCAACTCAAACCTGTAACATCCAACTCACGATGGAACAACTTTACCGTTCAGACAAGGCTCAGCCCTTGTACAAGTATCCTCCAAAAATTTTACTAAAGAATCCCAACTCTATCCTAATAGACCCTGTGATTGAGGAGGAGAAAGGGAAGAGAAAGAAGGGAGATTAGAGAAGAGAAGAAGAAGAGACTAGAGAAAAAGAGAAAAATAACCAAGAGGGAAAAGAAGAAAGAGAGAGAGAGATATCACAATCTCAATATCAATAATCAATAATCAAAGTTTACCGGTCTCATAACATTAAGGGCTTATAAATAGACAAACCCTAATTAAACTTACCAAAATAAAAATAACTCCTAAATAAAATGAATAAACCCTAAAAACATGAAAGTATGAAATAACTTTAAATAAATTCTAAATCCTAATTTATAATCCACACGGTCATCCAATTCCTTTGCATTTCCCATCATTTTTCTCCGGCTAAAAAGAACTTGACTCCGGAGAGTAGTTGTGGTGGAATTGCTCTAAAAGATGCAAATCGTCAACATGGAACATGAAGACGAAAACCAACAAGCGGAGGCAAAATAATATCTCCAACCACGGAAACAAAGAAAATTGTCAAGTGAAAAATGTCCAGCGTAGCCGGCAAAGTGTCTGTCATGACCTACAAGAATAAACTCCACATGATGCATGACAGGATGCTGGAGTGGTTGAAGTACCTGGTCTGACATTGGAGAAATAAATACATTTCTCAAGGTCCACAGTGCAAAAAGATGATGGAATGGTGCAGAAGCTCACAACTGTCTGGGAAGTATTCTGTTTATTTTTTTTAATGGCTTGGCTGACTTCGTAGTGTCAAGGGTCTGGACAGAATCAGGGTTTTGGGCTTGGATATTATTTAGGCTAATGTAGGTCAACTGGATTTTTTAATGGTAAGTTGGATTGGGCTTTTTCTTTTGGTCTGGGCAACTGGTTGCTGGACTGTGAATAAGGTGTCAAATTATTTGGGTTACTGAGTTTGTCACCGGGATGGGCTTAATGTTATTTGGGCCTGGGGTAGGATCTGCCATTTTAAATGGAGATTGGGTTAAATAAAAAAGAAATATTGGTCAAAGTCAAACCAAATCGAGATGTGTTTTAAATCCACTTCTACCACAACGCAACCTTAGGGCCTTAACTCCCACATCAACAGGACAATGAGGCCACCTCAACTCGACAATGGTGAAGGAAAAATCGACGAAACCAGGGGCGCGTGAAAAACAGAACGACGACAATGGGATCGACAATGATCCTGATGATGCGACAATGATGGTTCTCCAATGGAGCGACACGATGTAGGGTCCCGGTGGTTGATTCTAATGAAGTTCTCCCAGTAATGGTGCTAGTCTGCCGTGTGATGGAAGTTTCAGCAGGGATGGTTCTGGTGGTTGAGGATTCGAAGGCGCAGACAACAATGACTAACAGTCTTTCGGTACAATATCAACAGTGCTCTGAATCTGGAAATTTCAGATCCAGTTTTCTTTTTTATTTTTCTTTTTTTAATCTGCTTCTTTGTTGAGTCGTCGACTTGGGCGTTTGAAAACCTAATGTCACAGCAGCCCATTTGTGTAGACGATGAGTACAGAGCAGATTCCGGTGATGGGGACCGCAGGTTGATGGTAGCAGGAAGATGATATTGTTGATGCATGATGGCAAGTTGTGTTGACTGTGGTGTTCAATATGGTGAACAGTGTTGATAGACTGGAGTTGGTCGATAGAGATGATGGCTGAAGATGGATCGCACCAGTGGTTGATTTAGTTAATGAAGAACAACTTTTATTTTTTTTACTATGAGACAGCATGATTCAACAATGGACGCTCTGCTGTAGATCTGCGATGGAGACGTCCTGATCATGAGCAGTAGATCAACTTCTTTTATATATATTTTAACCAACAATGAAAGAGGGATTGAGTTTGAGCTCTGATACCAATTAGTGTAGGAGGAGAAAGGGAAGAGAAAGAAGAAGGGAGAATAGAGAAGAGAAGAAGTAGAGACTAAAGAAAAAGAGAGAAGAAACCAAGAGGGAAAAGAAGAAAGAGAGAGGGAGAAGAGAGAAAGAGAGATATCACAATCTCAATCTCAATCTCAATAATTAAAGTCTACCCATTTCATAGCATTGAGGACCTACAAATAGACAAACCCTAATTAAACATACCAGAATAAAAATAACTCCTAACTAAAAAAATAAACCCTAAAAAAGAAAATATGAAATAACTATAAATAAATTCTAAACCCTAATTTATAATCCACATGCTCATTCAATTCCTTCTCTGTCATCCCAAAAAATAATATATGGAGTAATAAATGTTTCAAAAAGAATAACAAATGCTCCACTTATTCCTAAACCCTCATATTCCATTCCCTCCAAACACGTCACATGAAACATAATGGGGGTTTGTCTCCCACATATTCGGGAAATGGTAAGAGTAACACTTGTAGGAGATAAAATGAGATAACATCGGTAAAGGTGCTACAGTCATGTAAAACGAAGACTAATAAATGCACCAATAAGGAAAAACAACATAGTTAATATTGAAAGCCATGATAGGGGCGAGGGCAACCAAAAATAACTTTGCTAAAAGTAGTTAAAATATATATAATGATGTGTGGTCTAACGGAGAAAATGATCTTAAATAGAGAAGAATGGCGAGATAGGATTCATGTAGCCGACTCCAAATAATTGGGGATAAGGCTTTGTTAAGTTGTTGAGAACTTCTTTTCCAACCCCTAAACAACTCAATGATGGAACCATGACATTACCCACTGAACACCAAAAAGAGCAAACAAGCTAAGAGCACAATTTAGCCACATAACATAGCAAAAGATGGCTAGTCGATTCTTTTCTACCTTGCACATAGAACACCTATTGGCCAACCTCCCTCTCTTCTTCACATTTTCCATAGTGAGGATAGCTTTCTAAGGAACCAACCATCCAAGAGACACCATAAGAGGTGGCTTTGTGAGCTAAACAGTCCTTCAAGGATTGGTAGTGTTGTTTCCCCTTATCAAGGCCTCATTAAAGGGCTAACCCAGTGCACGAGTCTCCCACCATTGCGGGGTCTTGGGAAAGTTAAATGTAGGCAGCCTTACTTACCTGGGAGAAGAGACTGTTTCCGCAACTCGAACCCGATACCTCCAGGTCACAATGAAGCAACATTATTGTTGTGCCAAGGCCTCATAATGGGCCTAACACTAAAAGCCCCCACCTTTAGCACCCTTCCAATGACAATCATCTTTACTCCCTCCCACGAGTCTAACCCTTGGAGTAAAGAGAGCAACTCCAATATCACATTCATATCCCAATCCAAGAACGCTCCCCTAAATCTTGGACACCACACCATAACATCATCCAAAAGAGAGGCAAACTCTGCAACTGAATGATCCTTATTAGACGTTAGAAAGATGCATACACGTGTAAGCGCTTTAGGTGACAGTAGTTCATTTGAGGCTTCAAAGTATATTATTATAGAAGGAAAAGATGCATACACTTGTGTAAGGGCTTTAGGTGATAGTAGTTCATTTGAGGCTTGGAAAAATATTATTAATAATTCATTTTGAAATCGAAAAGATTGTAGAGGCAAAGAAAAGCCAGATGATGAATTGAGGAAAAACACTTTAAAAACACTTCAAAACCAATTATAACAGAATGTGGCATTCAGAGGCTTCATACTAAGGCAAATAACAAGTGTAAGAAATTTTCTCTACTTCAGACAAGTGATATGAACCTTGGAATCTACATTCTTAATCAAGCAATTGATGGAAGATGTCTAGTGACTTAAAAAAATATGATAGTGTCCTAAGGTATTACATGGTGACCCTAAAATACAAACAGGGAAGCATGAACTACAAATATTGATGTGGTCAAGAACCTGTCCAATGGAGTGATAACTAATGCATGTAATTGGTATCAAACTCAACTTCTTCTGGTTTGATTACGAATGAAATGCCTAGGCATATCCAAAAGATCCCATGCACATAACGATAACTAATTGGCATCAAGCCCCACTTCTTTGTTTCATTATGGATGAAATGTCTGGCATATACAAGAGACCCATGCACATACTTTTGTTTCAAATTCAACTTTAGTTGACAAGACTACGAGTAGATTCTTAGATGAAATCATGAAAGGATAGCCAGGCAGTGTACTTATGGGATGATAAGTGGGTTTAACATCTCCCAAACATCAACAGCAGCTTCGACCAACCCATATTATTGAGAAACCTTAAAGAGGGACATTACTAATTTTTCTTCTAAGTCATGGGGAGTTGGATTGCATTTTCACATACCTCCCTTATTCTTAACGAGAGGAAATTCGAGCAGCCCCCTTACCCTTATAAGTCAGAAAGAATGGTACATATGGGGCCACATTCATTCAGGTAACTTCACTGTTATGTAAGCCCATTATGGCCAACACACAATGAAACAGAACGTGTCCTCAACTTTTATGGCTGGTGAGACTGAAATTAGCTTCTCTTCAAAAATTAATTTCTACTTTTAGATATTGGCTCATGAACAGCAACTCGGTAGGGGCATAAAGAAGCCAAGCCTAGACGAGTGAATACTAGGAAGATTAAGTTCAGCTCTGTAGCCTAGGAGCGGTCCTCGGGCTTGGTTCATGCTCACTGTAATATGCCAGGCATTGATAGAGCTCAGCTTGTTACCTGACATGAGTTCTCATGCTGACCTCAGGTCATTTGAATTGTTCTTAACCCACTTTGGGAAACCCACCTCGGATTATGTATGGAGGGTGGTACAAGTACTTTACTATTTTTCATAAATTTGAAGTATTTTTTCTTTTGCACTAGGGAAAACCAAAGGAAGTTTTCTTTAAGTTTTTCACTCTATTAATTGCCTATTGGCTACACACTGTTTTCCTACCAAAAATAGTCACAACTAAATATATGAATGATATAAAAAGTAGCGCACGAATCATGTTAGTAGTAACGTGTCACTAATGGCATATAAAAAAAAACTATAAAAAAAAAACTGTGTCAGTATTAAAGCATGTTTTGAAGGCATGTGCTCTTGAAAGAAGGTAGTGTATATCTAAAATTCCATTGGAAAAATATAAAATTACAAATTAGCCTCTTAGTTACTACATTATGTCAAACCATTTGCTGGCAAAATAACTGACCAAGATAATTCTCACCGAGACAAACTACTAGTAGATTGAACTCGGCTCATTTTAATGCAGAACTTGAATTCTGTGCTTGAATTCAGCTCAGTTGGACTAATAAACAAGCTTCTTGCAACTCAAGCTAAGGCAGAGCATAGGATTGCATGGAGAATGGCTCCTTTGTGCATAATTTGGAGCCTATGGAGGAAGAGTCATGCGAGGATTTTTGAAGGGGTGTAAATACCTCTTTGGCGATTGAAGGATGTTCTCAAGTTACTTTAGTTTTGGTGTAAAGAGGCTAAGCCTTTGTATCTAGATTTTTATATATATTTTTTGGGAAAACTAAGGCGTTAATTTTTATAGCCATAACCCTTTTTTGGTATACGGGTTTCCCCCCCTCCCAGGCGCCTTTTATATAGTATACCTTTTACCAATCAAAAAAAAAAAAAAAACACCATTGCTCAAATGATGGAAAGAGCCAACCATCACTACCAACTAAAGGGGAAGTAGTCACCAGAGCATCTTGAGTAAGATCAGACGGGTATGAACTTGAGCTAAATAATCATTGTATGAGATCAAACTGAACACAATTTTGTAAAATTATAACCAAACGTAGCTCAAGTCATAGCTTAAAACTTTTCGGGCTCCTCAACCCAATAAAGTAATTTATATATCTTCATTTTCAAACCTCAACAGTTTGATCATCATTGATCCTTATAAACTTGCCTCTCATTTCTTATTCTGAATTTTTTTTTTTTATTCAAAAACCACAGAATTACAACACATGATCTTACGTATATAATACAAACAAAATTATGAGGTGACAATATTAACAATTTTTCCTATAAAAAGAATATACTCAAGTCATTATGCTAAAAAGGACTGAAATTGAAGATAAAAAACGAAAAGGAAAAAAAAGAGAGAAAAAAAAAACTCACCCCAAAAGTAACCAACCCAGGACCTCTTGCATTTGGTCGTAATCCTTCCACACTGTCATTTTCCGTTGGGTCAGACCTACAAACAGCAATTCATATAAAAATTCCATTTAGCAAATCAAACACAAGAACTTTACGACAAACATAAAAAAGAAACAGTATGGACATGCACTGACCACAACAAATCCATGAGAACGATTGAGCCTGCTTCCATTGTAATCGGACGCTGAAGAGACTCAATTTGTTCCACGTGATTTATTGACCTTCCAATGCCACCATGCATACATATGATTTTTTTCTCAATTAAAGCTGCCAGAGGAAGCCAATTGAACAATCTGTTTATCCGATGCCATGCCCAGATTCCATCTCTCTCACCCTGTTTATGATGTCATAAAGTCAGTAGCTATCACTGACGAGGGAAGAAAAAAAAGTGAACTTTCTAACACACCAAGAACACCATACCATGCGTTCAATGCACTCGATTCGAAAGCCAAAAAGAGCATTAATATCTGCAGCTTCGTGATTCCCACGAATTAAATGTATATTGTGGGGGTATTCGACCTATAGCATTCATTAATTATACAGGAACACGTCCCATCATAATTCAGTACAAAATAGAAGCGACCTTTAATATGATTAAACTTGTGGATGAATTGACAATCAAGTAATATTACCTTCAGAGCTAGCAGTAGACTAATAGTTTCCAAGCTGTGCTGGCCCCGATCAACATAATCTCCTAAGAAGAGATAATCGATATATCTGATAGTCATTTATATAAAATTAGCATTATGATAAAGGTGGAAGAAGTTTGTTTCTAACTGTAAAATAGTTCACAAAACACCAGTGAAAATAAATTCTAAGCAACAAAATCAAGAACAGCATTAAATTTTGGTAAAGTAAATATACATACCTATAATATAAGAACAAAAGAAAAAACACTCTTCTACGGTAATGCCATGGGAAAATGAAACATAAACATACAACAGCAACTATCTTATAAACTTGTGCCTGACAGAGAACCTTGACAACAAAATTTTAACAGAATTACACCAAAAGAAGAAGAATCTCAGGTAGAGCCATGACCTACTACTGGCAAAGATTTAGAATGGATTTCAGCCTGAGACTCGACACGTTTCACAAGTGATCAAATTAAAGTCGGGTTATTCTAGTGTAGTACAATTTCTAAATGACGTTTGAAAGCACAATGCAACCAAAAGGGAGGGAAAAAAAAAAGAAGGATGAGAAAATTTAAAGCCCATCAAGCTGTTAAGGCCCACAATCAGAATGACTAGACAGTGACAAAATGGAATCAGTGTCAAGTTAAGTGGTGGCCCTCACAAAAAGCAAGCTTTTGAACCCAAACCTTCAATAATTTCAGTGACAATGGAAGTGTGATGAATTAATTTATGTATACAAACAAACTATTAATGTTAAAACATTGACTCATGCAAACCTACACAATGTACAAGTACATACATTAATGCACATGCATAAGTCGTGTGTGTGGATAGTGGTTGGGGAAACATGTCATCAGTTTGTAATCACTTCATTAACATTGTGTCAACCCACTGCAACAGTGAGAAATTTGTGCATATGTGCACTGTTAGTTTTACACCGATAAAATACAATGGCCATGGGCAAGATTCAAACAATATGTGCACTATATTATACTATTTATCAAGTTTATTTGTGATTACAAATTTATATACTTGTGTCAAAGGTGCCGGGAGAAGGATCGAGTATCAAGGACAATACCAAATATTTAATACCCAAACCTTTTGGAGCATTGTCATAAGCCAATACGATAGCAACCATAATGGACATTTATATCATATAATATGTTGGAGGCTATACCTTCTGAAAAATCAATTGTTTCAATGAATGCTCTAAATTCATTAACATATTATTTAGGTTTAATTGTTTTCCTGATTGCGTTTATCACTAAAATTAGCCAAACCAAATTGTACATGGCCCATTGATTCAGAGACCAATAGTTTTAACAATGTATGAGCAAAAATTGTGATAAAGGTATAGATTTTTTAATATATATATATATATATATATATATATAATACACACACAACAGCTAAATTAGAGACTGATGTTGGGTTTTCAGTGTAGCTAGGAAGGGTTGGGTTAAGGAAGAACTTTTGTTGACAAAAGCAGTTTCAACAGTGAAACAATATGGACTAAAATGTGAAATATGAAAAGGCCATGCATTAGTAGAAACACTTACGCTATGTCCCCAGCAGTTGAAGGGGAACCATACTCATCAAATAGTCTCATAAGATCACCAAATTGCCCATGCAAATCACCAAATATCTTGATGGGAGCCTTGAGCTGTAGAACACTCGGTTCACTTGAAAATATCCGTTCAGCACCATCACAAAGATCTGCTAATTCATTGCAATCCAAGAAAAATTGTCTGCGAACAGGAGGTTTCCAACCACGAGGTTTCAAAAGAAGAGCTATCACCTGTTTTTTTTTTTTTTGTCGCCAGGGGGGGTATCAGGGGGAGCACCATTAAAACACACTCAAATTTTAAAGACAAAGAAAAAGAGTTAAAGCTGACCAATAGCCAAAGACAGAGCAAAACAAGACAACCCCAAAAGAGTACAAAAATTGCTAAAACAAATTGCAGAAAATTTAAATTGTAAAGCACAGAGAAATTCAGATCTGAACTTGATGTTTATTGCCACATGCCAAAAAGAAGTATATTCTTCCTCTCATATACTTCTAGTAGATAAATTAATTGAAAGGGCGAGTAAGAAAAAAAAAAGATGGGAAAAGGACACTAGTAGGGAATGCATATTTCCAAATATAGAGCATTGCTCATGCTATCAGTAGCTGATGGTTTGATAAGCATCCAATAAAGTCATGCAGGAACAAAGAGAATTTTAACTATTTTCTGTCAGCTCGACAACTCATTTGTCAATTCCCTCCATTATGAAAGGTGTACAAATGCATCTACCTACAGGCCCACACCACATTAATTTATTCTACTCTACGTATGTAATAAAACCCTCCATACCTTTTTCGGCACACTGTTGATAGACATTTGCCGGTCTAAAAGTTTCCTCGCTGCTGTTGCATTCTCTGGGGTCCCATAGCTGACCCGCCTGCCTTCATTTTCAAATTGATCAATTGAAAGCTGTCTCACCATGCCCCCTAAAGCTCCACCAGTCTCTGCAGCTACAACCACCTGTGAATGCATAGAGGAATGTAATTCAGAAATAGAGTGAAGTATGGGTGAACATTTTGATGCCAAAGTTGGCTTGAAAGTTGAAAATTTAACATTCAAGATGGGAATCAAATTCTTATACTGACAGCCCTGTGATGCAGCCGAACTCCAGCAGGAACAGAGTTATTTGACACGGCAGAATCAGGCTTAATCAAGGTAGATATCTGTTTCCCACTAGGAGTAGCCTCTGCCCCACGATCTCTGTCTGGCAGTTCAACTTCTCCATTAACTTGCCGTGCTTTGGCGGCAGCCAATGTCGCACTAATAGCCTCAGCTTCTGCTGCTGCGGCCTCAACCAAATACTCCACTCCCTTGCTCAGTCTCCTGCAGAGCAAACCAAAATTAGAAGCTCTCTAAATGAACCAGGAAGCAAAAGAAGTATTGTGCAAAACTACACAAAATGCAATTCAATTTAATTATGCAGTAATGAGCTTACCGAGAACCCTGGAGCATGGCATTTTCAGTGCTTATATCAGTATACATATCACCATTTATAGGGGGAGCAACTGGAGTTCCCAACACCACTGCACCATCAGGAACTACATCAGGAATCGTTTGCCTCGTTCTTTCGTCAACAAACCCATACCTACCAGGCAACCTCCCTGCCTGTACATTGGATGCAGCAGCTGCAGCTGCAGCATGTGAAGCTGCACTTGTCGTTTCAGCGGCAGCAAGATCTTCAGCGACTAGTAGGTCATCAAGCAACACCCCTACAGCATGAACACATTACATTCAAAATCCTGGCTTAGACTCGGCTAGCAGAGTGCTTAGCATACCAACATGATCTAAACATGGCACATAAGTTTGAGATACATATATATATATATATATATATATATCATTGCCAAATATTTCCAAGCCTCAATTAGCATTCAATTGGGTTCAAAAAAAAAAATTGTAAGTCAACTGGGTTTCGAAAATTTTCCCAATTTTCATCTTTTTTTCAAAGCTTCTGCGACTTAAATACCTGATTCATTAGAAGTACCTTTCAAATCATAAGAACTGTAGAACACTCCTAAACTTAAACAAAGACACATTTTCATTGGACAATTTTTTCCTAAAACAAGAAGGGGCTTCAACACAGCTTCCTTGGGAATGGCAGTACTTTGAAAATGAAATTCATAATATTAATTAGAAAGCTTCAAAAATTAGAACACAAAAAGAAGCGAACTTGGTCACACTATTAGATCAATAGTGATCACATGCACAGCATTGGGTCCACCACTTTAAAAGATCTGCAAAAAAGATTGTTTTTGCAATACTGACCAATAAAAAATTTGCTTTAGCAAAAAGTCCACATCTCCAACAATCTGGTTGATATTCCCAAGAGTTTTTGATATGCATTCAAGGTCTTCTATTCAGGTCTACTTCTACATTATTGCCGTATCAAAGGGCACGGCCTCTAATATACTGGTATAAATTAATTTCTAGATCAGTTACATCTAAATAACTAAGATTTTTGTTTCAAAATGCTTCCATACATTGGGAAAAAAAAAAAACTTTACATTGCTTTTGTCCTTTAAAATGTTTCCATTTCCAGCCAATTGGAACTCAACTGCAAATTAAAATTTGAAACATTCTATTACCAAATATCTAAAATCTTGGCCCGCAATTATATGTTGCTATATATCCCAAGTGTCTTACCCCTAGTGCGTTTGATTCTTTCCAGGTTTTGCAATACTCCGTGATGGGACCAAGAAACAAAATTTCATTTCTTTTCCATCAAAACGGACGAAACGTTTCCGCTTCTCAATGAACAGAAATGAAATATTAGTGGAGTACCAAAATTCACATGTTTCCATGGAAACAAAGTTGTTTCATGGTAACATACTGAAATAGTGGAAACATTTCTTTAGAAGTTGATAAAATACAATGTCCATTTGTTTTTCAAACGAAGAGGAGATTGAAGGCTTAAGACCCAAAATTATAAGAAAATATATTTTTTTTTTCAAAAATAGTAGAAAAGGAAAAGTAGAAGTAGTGAAAATAAAATGTAAATAAACAATTTATTGTAATGCTAAGTTACTAATTATAATAGGTTTATTATAGGCATTGTATTTAATTATAATAATTTTATGAATTTTAAAAAAAATATATAATAGTTTCATATTACAGAAAAAATGAACTCTAAATTTTTTATACTATTTTTTAATTAGTAAAGAGTTACTTGGTATAATGATTAATTTACATTTACGATCTTTTTATTCAATTTTACCCGAATATCTTCTTGTGTGGTTGGTCACTTATCCTAAAACATTTTCAATTCATTAATTATAATATTTATCTTTATACATTCATATATTTTACTTTATGTCACCAAGTGTTTTAACGTTTTCCATTGTTTCCACTATGTTTCCGAAATGTTTCTGTTTTTCAGATGACCGAAACAACACTACGAAATAAAATTTTGATCCTTGGATGGGACAAAATTAAACACGAGAATAAGGGGGGGAATGCAACTATGAAATTGTTATTCTAAAATAGTACATTTTATGCTCTACTGTACAGTGTCCTTGCTAATAAATTGTATGATAAAACATTTTTTTGTAGAGAGAGAGATAAAATTGGATATAATATACTTGTTAAAAAATATGAACAATCAATTACACATGGGAGGCACCAACGTCATGGAACCAGAGTCCTCATTTTCCTCTATCATCTGTCAATACATAGTAGCACACATGTTTGAAAGAGAATATTGCTACATGAAAATCAGGACAGGGCCAGACTACGCTTATCATTAGAACACAAAATGATGTAAGAAATAGTAGGTGGTTGCTAGCTTATAATCCTTTTTTCAGTAAGTAATAGAAGTTATTCATAGCTTATAATCCAAAACCAGCACCGATGGAAGCTTACAGCATCAACAGCAACCTTTGACTCCATGACCCATCCAACCCAGTAGCATTCATGAGTCACTTTCAACTGTCCATCGGAGACACTAAATACAAAATGCAACGAAGGAATGGTATAGATTCATTTCTTACCTCCACGTAAACCACCATAGATAAAGATCAAGTCACCAACAGCAGCAGCTGCATGTCTACAGCGCCTCGTCAGTTCAACTGCTGCATCTCCACCAGCAGCATCAGCGCTGTATCTGCCTGTCCTAGGACTAGTAACAACAGATTTTGTGTCACACCAAACTCCAGCTGCAGTATCCAGAACTATACAGAAGAGAAACATGACATATTTGTGAGAAATTGATGCAGTAAAAACTCACTTGCAAAATTACACATGAAACTGCTTCCAGCAAAGCAATAAGGGAAACAACAAGATAACAAAAACTTTAGAGTTACTATATTGCAAATTTGCGATGATAAGAAAATCAACTTCTTCTTTCTTTATTTTTTTTGGTCGGTACCTAATTAACTTCATACTTGAATGAGATTTAAAAAATAAATAAAAATTAAAAGAGAGAGGAAAGAACTAGATGAACAAAGTTTAAACATTAGAACAGTCCACAGCAGGAAGGTATTATTGCTAGTTTGCTACAGAATTTTTAAAAGAGACAGCCCTTTAAACTTACAATAATTCTACATCATTTTGTCAATTCTTTCAGGAGTAAGCGTAAATTTGAAAGATTAATGGTCTATTGGTTAAGTAAAAAGTGAGTCTCAGCTTATTGGTAGTCTTAGCAGTAAGATTGAGTGAGCAACGTCGTGAGTACTCTTCAACTCAAAATGCATTTGTTTGTGATAGACAAACATTACATGCAGTGGTTATAGAAAGGGTGCCATGAGAATGATTTGCAAGCCAGTGTAAAAGATGATAATGAGATTCACATTCGGCTTTTAAGGTGTGTTTTCCCTTACTTTTAAGGCAGTTTTAGGTCCTAACATTAATTTGAGCAAGACTGTGATGCAAGCATGCTTCCAACAACTCTTTGGTGTGAAATGGAATTTCCCGGGGTCATTTCTAACGCAAAATTGTTCAGGATTCAACTATCGAGATGTGAACAGGCGATTAAATGGTAAGAAAAATATATATCTTTCCAAATGGGGAACATTAACTAAAATTTTGAGTATCTTGCCAAGTTTTCCTGCACTCTGTTTGGGCCTGTTTAGGAATCTGGTTCAGTTCATTCCCGAATCAACTAAGCTTAACTAGTTCATATAAATATCCATTTTAAGTTGAACTAGTTATAATGTAAAACTTGTTCGACAAAAAATGAATTGTATTGGGATTCTAATTCCGTATTTTCAATTATTGATAAACTCATACACATATTCATAGATTTTACATCATACAAACTCAACAAAGTACATGAAGAGAGAGTCTGGTAAACCAAGCCACTTCACTTCAATCTCCATTTATTATTTATGGCGGTGACTTTTGACTTTGATCTTGCTATTTTCTTCTTCTCAACACACACAAACCCTCAAAACCCCTTTCAAACTTGCTATTTTCTTTTTCTCAACACACAGAATTTGAAAAGAAATTTATCCTTTTTTCTTCTTACAGTATACTTTTTTTTGTCAATTTCAAAACCGTAATAACACACCTCCTTTAAAAAAAAAAAATCCTAGATCTTCTGCCCTTGATTTAAACCCAAATCAAAAACTAAAAGAAACCCTAGATCCCCATTTAAGAAATACATAGATCTGAATAATGAAATAAGACTGGTGTTAAAGAAGATGCAAAAGAAAAAGAAAATATGTGGAGGAGCCATAGAGATAGATACCACCTTCTTCTTGGCCCTGCAATTCCTCGAAGCCATTGGGTTTGGATGGGAGGAACAGTTGGTATTTTCCCTTTTGTAAAAAAAAATTGATGAAAGAGAAGTTGGACAAAATGAAAACCACCCGTCCCTTCAATTACACGCAGACCTGCTTTGTCAAAAATGGGATGGAGAAAAAACTGATTTGCTGCTCTTTTTGAAGTTACCAAAACTAAGACCCACTCTAACCGGACCCTTTTTGTTTCTAATAAATCCAGTTTTGGGCTTTCCCAAACAGCCTCTAAGATTCTAATGTTGGTTGTGCAGAAGTTGGAAAAGTTTCAAATAGATTTCTTTAGGCAGAGATATGAGAAGGGTTCAAGTTTCTCTTTAAATTTGGGACACTTTTGTTTGCATCAAAATAATTGTTCTTTTGGTGTTCTTGCTCACCACAACTCAGTTCATGCTCCATGACCTATTTCCATTGATGTTTGCCTATCTTGCATGCATAACTGAAGCTCCTCATTAAACAATGAAGTTTGTCATATAATCCAGTTATAACACTTCTACATTAACAGATTCAAAACCCTGTCGAGATTTAAAAACAAACAAACAGAGGGAAGAATGAATGGTACCTGCAACACTTGACGAGTCCTCCACCATACGTCCACCACCAAGTGCCCCTCCAGACACATGAAGCCGTGCATTAACAAAAACCTAGAGAAATGTAGCATATGTAAATGATTGATTTTCTAGATATATGAAAGAGCTCAACTACAAAGAATAAATAAATAGAAAACCCACTGCTGCATGTTGATATCTAGGGGATGGTGAGACACCAGGAGCAATCGCCCATTCCCAACGACCATCTCTATGTTTAGCAAGTCCATATGCACTTGCCAGTGGCTGCAATGAAAAAATCATCATCGACAGAAGATGAAACAGGTTAAAGATATATGACAGTAGAACCGGTGAATGGGTTTTCATTAGAATGAAGATATCATATATGGAAAAAAGTATGATATATTTAAAATATTAATAGCAAACTATGGACAGTGCTCATGACCAACAAACAGCTCCAAATTTTTTGTTTTCCTTTTTTTGGAAACAAAAAATATATATTAGGAGTACATAATCATGTACACAAGGCATGCACCTGCTGCAGAAGAGAAACAAACTACAAAATAAAACCAAAACCATTGAAGACAGTGAACAAAAAAATCACCAAATGACCAATATACAAGGGGAGATAATGATGACCACTACCACACTCAAGGGCCTCCATGGTTTTAACGCTTCAAGGTGTAGCAGTCTTTGCTATTTCTCCTACTAATATATAATGGGACGCGATCCTCAACGAAACCCTAATTTCTATCTTTGTCGGCGGGTTTTATTTTCGTGTGTGGCCCTTTTCTGATCAGTATCGATGGCCCTTTGCATTTTATCCATTGTTGTGAAAGTCGTGGTCCGGATCATAGGAACAAGTTGTCATATGGGCATGGTTGTTAATTGTGACAATTGGTTGTTACATTAACGATCCTATGACCCATATTTCGTAAAACGATCCGAATCGTGTTAAAAATTGTTAGTTTATAGGATCGATTGCCTTTGCAATCCGGATAGTGTAAAATTGTAGGATCCTGATCCGTGATACGATACTAATCAAAAAAGATCTTAAAAATACTGTTGAAGAATTGAGAAACATGACTTATGTGGGTGCTTGTAGTGTGGCCCCACCATCTAAAGAAATCAATACTGATCAAAAAAGATCTTAAAAATACTGTTGTGATTTGTGAATTTTTATGCTAATTTCAATTGAAATGATGTTAAGTTTTTATTATATAGTCATAAAAAAAAATATATACATTTACTATGTCCCTGACATATCTATATCCTACTTCTTTGAGAAATGTCATGTTTGCGTGTTTATATCGTGTCGTATCCATATCTCGTGTCTACGTTCATACTTCTTAAGTCACTATTCATAACAACTCCACATGAAAAATAGAATGAGCGGAAAAGGATGATCTCAACTTTTAATTATTCATGAATTCTTAACAAGATATAAGTTGTAAAAATGTGAATACATATTATATGAATGGAAAAAATAACTTAAAAAAATGGATCTCAGCTTGGCTGGAAAAAAAAGGGGTTAATGAAAAGTGCAAGTCCCACATCAATTTTTAGACAAATTTAAAAGTTTGCTTTGATATAAAAGCGCGTTGAAAATCAAACTTCAGACAAGTCCCACATCAGCTGGAAAGTAAAAGGTTGAAGACAGGAAACTCCATAAAATGCAACCTGGTACCTAACCAGCCATTGACTAAAAGTAAAATTTGACTTTTTCAAAAGACGAGGAATTGAATGCACTGAAGCATTCAATGGGAGTAGTTAAAAAAAAACTTTTGCGCATGAATATGTGTGCACTTCTTTGTAACCAAGTGAACAAATTTTTTATTACACTTATAGAGTATATATTTTTGAGCAGGACGGTTCTATTGAACTGTTAACTGTTCAACCAAGGAACTTGGATCATTCCCCTCCCGGTCTGACTCCCACCCCCAGGCACTGTTCCAAATGGTTCTGAGACCCCCCCCCCCCCAAAAAAAAAAAAAAAAAAAAAACAGAGTCCCATACCTGCAATCCTACCCCCTGTTCCTATAGGTCACCCACACTGCAGCCCATCAGTTGATGACCCCACACTATTGCATCCCTCCTCTTCTTCTGATTCCTATGTAGATGGAGCTGTCCATCTGCCATCATTCTTCACACAACTCCTCAATATCGAAGTCCAAACATCCGGGAATAGTCCCCGTGGAAAATGGAACTTTAGCCCCTTTCCCAGCAAAATTTTGCCAATTGTCTCCCATCGGCCTTTGCAGTAACAGCTTCAGCCCCTACCTTGCTCTCTGTACTTGTGATTTCCTTCTCCTGCATCTTCTGGGATTTAAGACCATCTCTGATAGTGGTCTCTTCATTCAGCCCCTCCTGTTAATTATGGTCTTCTTCTATTTTTGTTGGCTAAGATGGGATTCGGGGAAAGGTAGAGTAGGTGGATCCCGTCTTATATCTCCAGTTTCTTTTTCAGTGCTTGTCAATGGGTCTCCAGCATGCTTCTTTCAATCTTTGTGTGGACTAAGACAAGGGAATCCTCTATCCGCCTTGTTTGTGATTGTGATGGAGGTGTTTAGCAGATTATTGGCTAGAGCAGTTACGGGGGTTACGTTGACGGGTAGGTTTTTTTGTAAAGGATGGGCAAGGTAGGAGGGGGTAGAGAATCTTCCCTTGGGGGTGGTTTGTTTGTCCTCCATGTATTTGGGCTTGCCATTGTGGGTTCCTACACGATCTATAGCAGTGTTCGACTCGATTATAAAGAGATTTTAGTGTTACTTGGCCGGTGAGAAATGGAAATACCTCTCGAGAGGAGGAAAGATCACTCTTATTAAGAATCCTTGGCCTATGAAGCACAGATACTTTATTTAGGCTCACGAGTCCGTGTCAGACACCGACACTCTCAAACACTTCTCGGACACGTGTTATGCCAATTTTAATTGAAATAAAGTTAGGTTTTTATTATATGGTCATATAAAAAATTTGCATATATGCAACGTGTCCGTGTCCTAGGTTTTGAGAAATGACATGTTTGCATGTCGGCATCATGTCGTATTCGTGCTTCTTAGACTTTGGTGAATCTCCCCACTTACCGTAGGTCTCATTTTCCCTACGCCTACTTTGGTGGAAAAGCTGCAGTGGATCTCTTAGAGGCAAAAATCTAGGGCTGTGTGGCTTAAAGGAGGGGGACCGCAACACAAAATTCTTTCACAGAATAGCTTCTTCTCATTACAGGAAGAATAAAAGCTCCTCTATTGTCATTGATGATCAAGTTCTCACTGAGGCAAAGCCCATTAGAAAAGGAATTGTTGATTTCTTTGCTAGCCTTTACTCTGAACCGCACAGTTGGAGACCTGGAGTGGATGATTTTTGTTTGAAAAGGCTGAATGGGAGGAAACCTCTAATCTGAAGACCCCTTTCTCGGAAGATGAAGTGGTGGGCGCTTTAAGCTTGCAATGGGGACAAAGCCTCAAGCCCTAACGGATTCACTATGGCCTTTTTTAAAAAATGTTGGGGTGTGCTGAAAGTGGATATTATGGCGGTCTTTGGGGCCTTCCACAAGGAGGGGGCTTTGAGCGTAGCCTCAATGCCTCTTTCATTGCCCTCATTCCTAAAAAGTAGGGAAGCTAATTGCATCAAGGATTTCCACCCAATAAGTCTAGTGAGCAGTGTTTAAAAGCTGATTGCTAAGGTTCTTTCTTTAAGGATGAAGAAGATCATGGGCAGTATCATCTCTCCCAGCCAAAATGCTTTTGTGGAGGGCCAGCAAATCATGGATGCAACTCTCATTGCTAATCAATGTATTGACCCTAGGATAAAGCAGAAAAGGAAGGGGCTCATTTGCAAGTTGGATATTGAGAAGGCTCTTGATCATGTTAGCTGGAGTTTCTTTGATGGGTATGCTGGCTAAAATGGGTTTTGGGGGCAAATGGAGGAAGTGGATTCAGTCATGTATATCGACAGTTTCCTTTTCGGTCCTCGTCAATGGTTCCCCTGTAGGTTTCTTTTGTTCTTCTAGGGGCTTGAGACAGGGGGATCCCCTATCCCCCTTTCTCTTCGTGATAGCTATGGAGGCCTTGAGTCAGATTTTGTTCCGTGCTGAGGAGGTTGGCCTCATCAAAGGCTTTCAGGTGAGGGACAGAAGGAGAGGTGGTGTCGTTATCTCCCATCTTTTGTTTGCTGACGACACCATCATTTTCTGCGACCCTACAGTCCCCCAGCTTCGTTTTGTCCGGTGCATTCTTGTGTGCTTTGAAACTATGTCTGGCTTGCTGATCAATCTTGCAAAAAGCAGTATTACCCCGGTTGGGTCGATTCATGAGATGGACTTGTTAGCTAGCACATTAGGGTGCAGAGTGGGCAGCTTTCCCTCGGTTTATTTGGGTCTTCCGTTGGGTGCTCCTGCGCGATCCATTGGGGTTTGGGATCCTGTGGTCGGAAAGTTGCTTAGCAAGCTGTCAGGTTGGAAGGGCCAGCTACTCTCTAAGGGAGGCAGACTCACCCTAGTCAAGAGCACCTTGGCCAACCTCCCCACCTATTTCATGTCTCTCTTCCCTATGCCGAAGTCAGTTAGCAGAAGGCTTGAGAAGATTCAGAGGGACTTCTTAAAGGAGAGTGCAAAAAGATTCATTTAGTTGCCTGGGATAAAATCAAGAAGCCAATGTCTCTTGGGGGTTTAGGGGTGAAAGATTTGTGTATTTTCAGTACAGCCCTTTTAGGGAAATGGTTATGGAGGTTCGGTGAAAGTAATGGGGATCTTTGGAGGGAGATCATTGCTGCTAAATATGGGTGTGATTCTGGAGGTTGGTGGTCGGGCGATGCAGAGGGGCCTAGGGGATGTGGTCCATGGGGCTTTATCACAAGTGAATGGAGAACCTTCAAGGACAAGTGCAGTTCTATTATAGGGAGAGGTGATCGTGTGAAATTTTGGGAGGATATGGGGACGAGCCGATGAGGGTGAAATTTCCTGTGTTATACAGTCTGGCTAGCAACAAAGCGGCTTGGATTAGCGGGTGCTTGGAAAGAGTTGGCAACAATCTTGTCTGGACTCCTCGTTTTAGGATAGACTTCCTCGATTGAGAGTTAGAAGAGGTGGGCTCTTTCCTCCGCCACATCAGCAAGTTCCGGGCTATGGAAGGAAGGGAGGATAAGAGGGTGTGGCTGCAAAATAAGGATTCTTTTTCTGTCAGCTCCTTCTACAAGAGCTTGTTCGATTTTGCAATCCCTCTTTTCCCTTGGAAACTCATATGGCACTCAAAAGCCCCTTTTAAAGCCTCCTTCTTCGCCTAGGAAGCCTCCTGGAAGGACCATCTTAACTGCGGATAACTTGAAGAAGAGAAGCTCCCTCTTGGCTAGTAAGTGTTATTTTTGTCAAAGGGACAAGGAAAAGATGGATTACGTTCTCATTCACTGTCATGTTCCGTGGAGTTATTGGAACCTTGTTTTTGCACTCTTCAGCATCTCTTGGGTTTTGTAAGACTCCGTCAAAGACCTTTTGTTGGCTTGGTTAAGATGCAACTTGCCTAAAGAGATTAAGCGAATTTGGAGGATGGCACATATATGCCTTTTGTGGTGTATCTGGATTGAAATAAACAATTGTATCTTCGAAGATGTGGAGCTCTCTACTCCTTTCTTTAAAGACGCATTTTTGCGCTTATTGTATTTTTGGGCCAAAGAAGCTTTCCCTGTAAATGTCTCTTCTTTTGTTGATTTTTTGAGGTCTTTAAGACCGTTGTAAAACTTTTGGGGTTTTTGCCCTTGTAGCCCTTCTTGGGCTCCATTATTAATATACATCTCACATCTTACTTATCAAAAAAAAAAATATCTTCTTATGGGAGAGTAGGGAAAGTGAAAAGAAAATTCACCTTGTTAGTTGGGATGAGGTGAAGCTTCATATGGGTGGGGAAAGCTTGGGCTTCAAAGATTTGAAGTTGTTTAATAGAGTTCTGGTGGGGAAATCAATGTGGAGGTATGTAGCGGAGGATCAAGACTTGTATAGGATTGTTGTTTCTACAAAATGTCGTCGTGACGATTTTTTCCCCTCAAATCGGGATGGAAGGCCATTCAAGGGGGAGGCTAGGACAGGGATGGCAGGGCAGCGTCCTGCTACACGCAACCAGTCTTCCATCTTTCAATTCCTTTCCGAAGGATGATCGGACGGCTGGTATAGGAAAGAAACTTCCAGATCCTGTGAGACCATCGGGTTATAACTTCACCTCTGCGCAGGCGCTTCGTGTTGGGCCACTTGGATTGGGCCTACTTCAACAGAACGGAGGAACTCAAAGTGGACCGACGCTCCATGTTGGGCCACAGGGCTTGGGCCTACTTCATCAATACGGTGGACATAAAGGGAGACCGAGCCACTTGCTCAGGGCTGGGAGGTACCCAACGAAAGATCGGTTTAAAGAAAAGAAACATTGGGCCCAATTTAAAGGCGTTAATATGGGATGGGGAGGAGCGGCCCAACCTGCTATGTCTAAGCCCATTTCGGGTGGCCATTTTCTGGAGCCCAGGACGGGGCGCTACCCACTTGCTGGTTCTATAAAGTCTCCCATTTACCAAGCCACGTCAATGGCCGTTCGTGAAAGGAGCAGTAGAGAGGTCTGTGAGTTAGCCTTTGAAGCAGCAACAGACGAAGGCAGAGAAGGCGTGAAAGGAAAATCCAAGGAGAAAGAACATCCGGCAGCGCACTCAAGTAATTCTCCAGAGGGGCAACACTCAGACTATAGCAGTTTGGTGGATGAGGGTGAATTCCTACAATATTTGGAGAGCAGCTTTTGCAAGGAGATCCTTCACTCTGATTCGCTAGCAGAGAGTTCTTTTGCAGCAGAAGTTGAGCTGGCCGCTACTCATGTCATGACAAACTGCCCAATAGTTCAGGGGGGTGACATGGTGTTGCAGCAGCAGGAAATTGATCGGGGGGGGGGGGGGGGACCTGGTGTTGCGGCAGCAGGAAGTTGATCAGGGGGGGGGGGGGGGAGGACCTGGTGTTGCAGCAGCAAGAAGTTGATCAGGGGGACCTGGTGTTGCGGCAACAGGAAGTTGATCAGGGGGGGGACCTGGTGTTGCAGCAACAGGAAATTGATCAGGGGGTGGACCTGGTGTTGCGGCAGCAGGAAATTGATGGTCAGTTGGAAATCTGTAACCCATTGGCAGCTGTGCTGCCGGAAGGATACACAAACAATCTGTCTCAAAATGGAGGGGAGTACCCAGCTGATCTTCTCTGCCATCAGCAGAGATTATCTGATGAATGGGTTCTCAGAAAATTGGGGAAGGTTAGTAAGTTGCTAGGGGTACCATGTGTAGGTTTTGAGGATCAACTGATGGCATTATTCAGAGATATTGTCATGTGCAATGCTTGACCCTGTTCAAGTAATGCATCGAAAAAGATAGGGCGGAAAAATCAGTGAAAAGGTTGCAGAGAGTTATGAAAGAGTTGTCTTGTACGGTCAACTATGGGGGCAGTAAATCGGCAGAGGCCTTGGTAGAAGGCAATGATAGACTCTAACCTACCTTTTTATGAATCTAAAACTTTTGTCTTGGAATGTGAGGGGTTTAAATGACCCGGATAAGCGCGCAGTTATCAAAGGTTTAGTGCGGGAATGGAAGCCATCGGTAATCAGTCTTCAGGAAACCAAAGTGGAAAGCATCTTGAGGAGTCTTGTCCGATCCATCTGGGGTTCTAGGTGGATCAAGTGGGTTGCTTTGAATGCTCGGGAAACTGCTGGAGGTATTTTGGTGGCCTGGGATTCCAGAGTGGTTACTTGTATAGATCACAGAGTGGGCGAATTCTCTATTTCTTGCAAATTTAGTTTGACCCACAATTCTATGGTTTGGGGCTTTTGTGGTATGTATGGGCCAGTTATTGATGGGGCTAGAAGTAGTTTCTGGAAGGAGTTGCAGGCTACGCTTCTCTCATGGCACATCCCATGGTGCTTAGGGGGGGGATTTTAATGTTGTAAGGAGACCGGATGAGAGGGCTGGAAATGAGAGGTTGACCTCGGCTATGCGGACCTTCAATGAGTTTATAAATTCTCAGTCTTATGGATTTGCCATTGGAGGGAGGAAGATTTACCTGGTTCAGAGGAGATAATCAGTTAGCTCGATCTAGATTGGACAGATTCCTGGTGTCGCCCCATTGGGAGGATCACTTCCCCGGTATCTCCCAACAGTGTCTTCCGCAGCCTTGTTCTGACCATCATCCGATCATGCTGTCTTGTAGGGGTCTTAGTGTTGGGAAAAGTCCGTTTAGATTTGAAAACATGTGGCTAGAAAGTAACGGGTTTGTGGAGCTGGTGAGAATTTGGTGGGAGTCTTATGAAGTGTCCGGGTCCCCGAGTTACTGCATTGCCCGAAAGCTAAAACTCCTTAAAGAAGACCTCAAAAAATGGAATAGAGAGGTCTTTGGTCTTATCCAAGAAAGAAAGCAGAGTATTCTGAATAATCTGCTGGATTTGGACAAGGCAGAGCAGATGGGTTCCATTTCAGCTGCCCAAAGGGTGGAGAGAGAAGGCCTAAAGGGGCAAATTGGTCAGATCCTCAAGATGGAGGAAATCTCGTGGAGGCAAAAATCTCGAGCTATCTGGCTTAAAGAAGGAGACCACAACGCAAAGTTCTTTCACAGGATGACCTCATCTCACTATAAGAAGAACAGAATTTCCTCCATTGTTATTGACGATCATGTTCTCACAGAGGAGGAGCCAATTAGAAGGGGTATAGTTGATTACTTCTCTACTCTTTACTCAGAGCCGTGAGGTTGGAGACCAGGAGTGGAGGACATCATTTTGAACAGTTTGAACGGGGAAGAAGCCACTAGCCTGGAGTCCCCTTTCTTGGCGGAGGAAGTGGAGAGAGCCTTAGAGGTGTGTAACAGGGATAGAGCTCCAGGCCCGGACGGGTTTTCTATGGCCTTTTTTAAAAAATACTGGACTGTTCTAAAAGCGGATGTGATGACAGTGTTTGAGAGTTTCCATAGAGAGGGGGGCTTTGAACGAAGCCTCAATGCTTCTTTCATTGCCCTCATCCCTAAGAAGAAGGGCGCGGCCTGCATTAAGGACTTTCGCCCCATTAGCCTGGTAAGCAATGTTTATAAGCTAATCGCTAAGGTTCTTTCCCTAAGATTAAAGAAGGTTATGGGCAGTATTATTTCGCCTAGCCAAAATGCTTTTGTAGAGGGGAAACAAATTCTGGATGCAGCTCTTATTGCTAATGAATGTATTGACCCTAGACTCAAATCAAAAAAGGAAAGAGGGTGGTCTGTAAGCTGGATATTGAGAAGGCATTCGATCATGTTAACTGGAGATTCTTACTGGGTATGTTGGCAAAGATGGGTTTTGGGGACGTGTGGAGGAGGTGGATCCTGTCGTGTATTTCCATTGTTTCTTTCTCGGTCCTCGTTAACAGATCCCCCGCAGGCTTTTTCAGTTCGTCTAGAGGGTTGAGACAAGGGGATCCCCCATCCTCTTTGTGATCGCTATGGAGGCTCTAAGCCGCTTCATGTGCAAGGCCGAGGAGGTTGGCCTTATCAAAGGCTTTCGCAAGGGGGGGGCAAGAAGAGGTGATAGCATTGTGGTCTCCCATCTTTTATTTGCTGACGATACTATCATCTTCTGCAACCCCACATCTCACCAGCTTCGTTTTATCCGATGCATTCTTGTGTGTTTTGAAGCGGTGTCAGGGCTAAAGATCAATTTGGCTAAGAGCTGCATTTACCCGATTGGGGCATTACAGTGGTTGGATCTTCTGGCCAACACTTTGGGCTGCAAAGTGGGATGCTTCCCCTCATCTTACCTAGGTCTTCCTTTGGGAGCTAGTGCAAGATCCGTTGGGATTCGGGATCCGGTGGTGGAGAGGTTCCATAGCAAGCTTTCTGGATGGAAAGGCCAGCTCCTCTCTAAAGGAGGCAAGCTCACTCTTCTTAAAAGCCCTTTGGCCAAACTCCCCAGCCTATTTCATGTCTCTATTCCCGATTCCAAAGACAGTGAGCAGACGATTGGAGAAAATTCAAAGGGACTTTCTTTGGGGCCACGAGGGTGATTGCAGGAAAGTTCACCTGGTGGCGTGGGATAAAATCAAGAAGCCTCAGTATCTAGAGGGCTTAGGGGTGAAGGACTTGAGGATCTTCAATACAGCTCTCTTAGGGAAATGGTTATGGAAATTCGGTGATAGTGACAAGGATTTATGGAAGGAGATTATTGTGGCTAAGTATGGGAGAGAGACTGGGGGCTGGTGTTCAAGCAGCGCTGAAGGGCCGATGGGCTGTGGGCTATGGGGTTACATCAGAAGAGATTGGAGACCTTTTAAGGACCAATGTAGGTTTGTTATTGGGAAGGGTAACCAGGTGAATTTTTGGTACAATGTGTGGAGTGGGGATATGCCTCTGGAGATGAAATTCCCTAGGCTTTACAGTTTGGCTACAAACAAGACGGCGTGGGTTAGTGAGTATGTAGTAAGCACTGGGAATATGACTGTTTGGACTCCTCCTTTTAGAAGAGATTTCTTTGATTGGGAGATTGAGGAGGTGGACTCATTTTTTAGCCACATTAATAATTTCCGGGTAGTGGAAGGAAGAGAAGATAAATGGCTATGGATGCCAGATAAATCATCTTTTTCGGTGAGCTCTTTTTACAAGAGTTTGTTTCCTTCCGAAAGCATTCTCTTTCCTTGGAAGCTCACTTGGCATTCAAAAGCCCCCTCCAAGCCTCCTTCTTCGCTTGGGAAGCTTCTTGGAAGACCATTTTAACCGCGGAAAACATGAGGAAGAGAGGATTCCTGATGGCTAGTAGATGCTATTTTTGTAAGAACAAGGAAGAAAAAGTGGATCACGCCCTCATTCACTGTCACGTTCCTTGGAGCTGCTAGAATCTCGTTCTCACCATTTTTGGAGTCACATGGGTCATGCCAAATTCCGTCAAAGATCTTCTTTTAGCTTGGGAAGGGTGCATCCTCCCTAAAGAAATTAGGAGAATCTGGAGATTAGTCTCCATCTGTCTTTTGTGGTGCCGATGGAAAGAAAGAAACAGTCATGTCTTTGAGGATCGGGAGCTTTCTACTCCCTTCCTTAAAGATGCCTTTTTGCGTTTACTATTTTTTTGGGCCAAAGAGGCTTTTACTGTAAATGTTACTTCTTTTGTTGACTTGTTGGGATCGCTAAGGCCGTTGTAATCCTTCTTGGGTTTTTGCCCTTCTCAGGCTTCTTAATATATACTCCTTACTTATCAAAAAAAAAAAAAAAGGGGGAGGCTTGATTATCATCAATTCATGAGATATGAAGTGGGGGCGAGGTTGAAGGTGAAATTTTGAGGGAACCCTTGGTGTTGTGATAGGGCTTTGAAGGAGAGGTTTCCTTCTATAGCATCCAATCAAGATGCCTTGTTTGTGGACCATGCAATTGTGGGTAGTCATCTTTTGTGGACTTCTTCTCTTCAAAGAAATTTCCACGATTGGACAATGGGGGAGGTTGAGGAGCTTATGGATTTGTTGAGTATATTCCAATTGAGAGAGGGTAGGGAGAATGTGATAGTTTGGATAGTGAAAAATAAAAAAACATTTATTTCAATCTTTTTATAAGAAGTTGATGGGTAAGGACTAAGGAATAAGATGTCTTTTTCCATGAAAGTTGATTTGGGTATTAGATTCCAAAAATAAATAAATTTCATTTTTTTGGTGGTAGCCAACTTGGGGGCACCATTCTTACCGCGGATAATCTTCAAAGAAGAAGATTTCAAATTCCAAGTCGGTATTGTATGTGCAAAGAGGAAGGAGCAATGGACCATCTTCTTGTCCATTGCAAGATCGAAAGAGATGCATGGAGTTAGATTTTATCTTTTTTTGGATGTAGTTGGGTGATGTCGGCCACTATTAGGGAGTTTTTTTTTTTTTTTTTTTTTGGGGGGGGGGGGGGGGGGAAGAGGTGCAGCTGAATAAGGAAGAATGGAGGATTGCTTGATGGATGGCTCCCTTATGTCTAACATGGTGTCTACGAAGAAAAAGGAAAAAGAGGACTTTCGTAGGGATTGAACTATTTTCATGGTGTTTTATACACAATTTTTTGTGGTTACTTTTCTTTGGGATTAAAGAGGAATATCCAAGGTATTTAGACACCTTAATGGAGTTCTTGGGATCGTAGGCTTTGATTTTTGTGGTCTTTCCCCTTCTTTTGTAATTATAGGTTCAGCCTCTCAGGCGCCTTGCTTATATATGAATATATCTTCTATTAATCCACAAAAAAAGAAAAAAGACAGAAAATAGAAAATGAACTATGTTCCTTCCAAGGGTTACTGGTGGCATTGGGGTTATGGGTCAGAACTATATCAATTCAATTCAACAAGAGATATTAATCAAATTTTGGGAATCAACCTGATCACGATGATTGAAAAAAAAATGTAAAATTATTCCCCAAGCCGAAGAAAGATTTACTGTAATGTTATCTAGATCACAGATCGCTGTGTTATGCAGAAGTAGAACGGAATGGGAACAGGAACACAATACGCTACATACTCTAAATGTGGTATGATAAGAAGTATGTTTATGAAGATGACAAAGTTGGAATTTGATGGGGTAGGTTTAACTATAAGAGTATTTTCTTCTTTTCACCTAAAGATGAGTAATGGGAATTATATCATTGAAGTGTAAGTTGTCTATATGGTTATAAAAATTATTCTATTAGAATGAAACATGTAAAAGTATTGAAGTTTTACTCTTCCACATGCATTTATTTGGACAATTTATCCCAAACAGTAGTGCATGTATAATAATAACAGTAAAGGTAGTCATTTTCTTCTTGAAAGGAATATAATCAAGTATAAATAGATACATGCACAAAAATTTCCCACCAGAAATGGAAGCTCTTAGAAAATTGAAGATTGAGAGACCATCAAAGCGTGACATACAAAAATGACAATTGATCATTATATGAATATCAAAAAGAGAAATTAGAATCCCCCAAGTTCCTCTCTTTCCAAGGAACCAAAACATACAAATTGGAAGATCTTTCAAGAACTGCCAACCAAAGAAAGAAAAACCAACAACCAACATTAGGGAAGAAAATATATAAAAGCAAAGGATCCATCCATTGTCCTAACAAGGGAAAACTATATATAAATAACAAAAGCCAGCTTAAGTACAGTTCTTAAACAATCTCAGCCATTTAGTGCTGGAAATCATGCAAGACAGAAAATATTAACTCACCACGCTGTTTGCATCCCTCCCTCCACAAAGCAGAAGAAGACCATCAGAGCGTGCACTCGCAGTCGCATACCTATCAAAAGTGATGGGAGAAAATGAGATTTCAACTGCAAAAATCTTCACTAAACTATAAGGTCAATGGAAGCAAAACAAAGCCTGTTAAACAAAACTAATGCCAGCAACTTAGGTCACCAACTATGAAGCACGAACACTCTATTTTAGTTCATGTGCCCGTGTCGAAACCGACACTCTCGGACACTTTCCGGACATATGTCGAACATGTGAAAAGAGTGTCTAATGTTTATTTTATTTTTTTGAATTTCAAACACAATATAGACATGTTAGGCCATATGTACTCACGTTTTCTTTTTTCCGTTTTTATTTTTTATTTTTACCCTCCTTTTCTCCTCCTTGTTTTTTTTTTATTTTATATATATATATATATATGTATGTATACACACACACTCATATATGTTTTATGTAATAGTTAGTAAATTTGTTTTGGAATTTAAATATTGGATGTTAATATGACTAAATGAAGAAGTTCAATTTTTATTTAATAACTTTGTCATTTTATTTTAATATCTTAAAAATATTCATGTGATTTATGTGTTTTATGCTAGTTTTAATTAAAATAATGTTAAATTTTTATTAAATGATCATATAAAAAATAAAATATAATATATATATATATATATATTCAATGCCTCCCTAACATATTTGTGTCCTACTTTTTTTAGAAATGTCGTGCTTGTGTCATGTCGTATCCGTGCTTCTTAGGTCACCAACCTAAAAAAGAAAAGAATAAAACTCAATGTTTTGTTATCCACTACTATTCTATATAGTGCAACAAGTGTTTTAAAAAGCTTTGTCAAAGACTCAACATATCCAAAAATCCTTGAAGCTTTGGAAAAAAAAATGATTGTAGGAAGCATATGCTTCAAAATCAAAGACATTCAAAAATGATGCTTCGAACCCTTTTTGCACGTCCAAAATGCTTCTCGTGATTAACTTTAGGGGCTTCAAAGAATTTAAAAGAATTTAAACCTTTGCAACATAAAGATAAAAAAAAAAAAAATTACACACTAAAATATATTTTTCTCCTTTAATAAGTTGTTTCGTATTTGTAGAACTCTTTGAATGAGAGTGATTTATAACCAATAATGATGCTTGACCACTTTTATGGAGTCTTTTTTACATAAATGATTTATGCTCTTTCTATGACTTCCAAATGACATTGGATTTTTTACTTCCCCAACAAGTACAGCAAAGAGGGAATGTGAGAAGAAAGAGAAAGTGTTGTACTTCTTGCTTTTGGATATAAAAATACTTTCAATTAGTATTTAAAAGGAAGAGAAGTCAAAATATCTAACCTTCCCTCAGAATTTTGAAATTATAATAATAGTTGAAGTTTCAAAATACTAGAAATTCCTCTTCTTAACTAACAGAAATATATATTTTATTTTATAATTAAAAAAATTAAGTCCCTAAAAGTGTATACCTCAATGCCCTGAGGCTTATGCTTCACCCTCTAAAGGGTTAAGCATCTCGCCTTACACTTCCGCCTCCTTTCAAAACATCAAGTGCAACAAATCACTCACTTACCCAAAAGAACCTGAACATCTCACAAAGAGCAGCATGAGCCTGGTGATAGGCCTTTGATAAGGTCGTTTCCCACTTTATTCAGTCTTGCTAACAACAAGGAAGCCTTAATTAAGGTTTTTTTTTTTTTTATCAGTAAAAAGTATTGCCGAGGGGGGCGAACCCATTTACAAAAAAAGTAGAGGTCACAAAATCAAAGTCGTAAATCCCCCACCCCCCACCCCCCCCAAAAAAAAAAAAAAAAAAAAATTTATCTAAATACAATGGGTATTCTTCTTTAAGCCAAAAATATAGCATCTTCAAAAAAGAATCTTTGAATCTCAAAATCGGAAGCTCCGCCCCCATCAAAAACTCTTCCATTCCTCTCTCCTTCCAAATGCACCACAAGAGACAAAGAGGGGCAACTTTCCAAGCCCACTTCAAATCCTTCGGATACAACACCTCCACCCAAGCAAAACATCCTGAATTGTCCCCAGCATAGCCCATCGCAAGCCAAAAATAGAGAACGTCATATTCCACACGTCCCTTGCCACTATACAATGCACAAGAAGGTGATCCATTGTTTCCTCCGCCTTCATGCACATATAACACATACTAGGAAGATGGTAGCCCCTTCTCCTTAAGTTATTCACCATAAGAATAGAACCTCAAGCTGCCAACCAACAAAAGAACTTAACTTTCTTTGGAATCTTAGATTCCAAACAAGCTGCCAAGGAAACTGGACATCACTTAGCCTTAGTTAAGGATTATGTCACTCATGTGGGGAGATGCTTGTATGGAACCCATGTTTTGAAGAAACTTCCATGATTGGGAGTTGGAAGAGGAGGCAAGGTTTATGGAGATGTTGGTAGATTCAAACTGACTGAGGGTGGGGAAGATGTGATGATTTGAAAAGTGAACAATCATAAAAAGTTCATTGTACAATCATTTTATAAGGAATTGGTGGGTAGGAAGGAGGTTTCTTTTCAATAGAAATTGATTTCAAGATCTCGAGTCCCAAAACAAAGTTTTTTTTTGCATGGTCAGTGGTTTGGTATGCTATCTTAACTATGGATAATCTTCATAGATTTCATTTGCCCTGCCGTTGTTATTTATGCAAGTGTTGTAAGGAGGAAATAGTGAATCATCTTATAGTGCATTATAAGATGGTAAGAGATGCATAGAATCTAGTATTCACTATTTTTATGTAAGTGTTGTAACGAGGAAGGAGGTGCATATTACTTGGAGGATGGCTCCCATTTGCCTTGCTTGGTGCGTATAGAGAGAGGAATAGGACAAATTTTGATGGGACCGAGTTACCTTCGTGGTGTTATAAAGATAATTTTTTTGTGCTCACTCTTTTTTTTTGGGGGTTAGAGAGGCCAATCCATTGTATTTAGGAAATTTTATAGAGTTTTTAGGTGAACTTAGTCTTTAATTTTTGTAGACTTTCCCCTTTTTCTGTAATTATAGATATATCCTCCTCGGGCATCTTCAGTATACACACACACACGCATAACCTTTACTAATCCATAAATAAATAAATAACACACAGAAGTCAAAAGGTAGACTTTCTCCTTTTTCTGTAATTATAGATATATCCTCCTCGGGCATCTTTAGTATACACACACACACACACACATAACCTTTACTGATCCATAAATAAATAAATAACACACAGAAGTCCAAAAAAATAAAAAAAAGGCCAATACAGTACCATACAATTCACAAGGTAGAACACCAAGAAAATGCCATGCTAATTAAAAAAAAGAATGATATACAACTAAACCGGATAGCATATTGCAGTGTAACATGAGTAGTTGTAGTTGTAGTTGTAGTTTTAGTTGTAGGTAATCCCTTGGGCGCCTTCAACATATATATACACACAACCTTTACTATCAAAAATAAATAAATAACACAAAATTCAGGAAAATCGGCAATATAGTACCATACAATCCACAAGGTAGAACACCAAAAAAATAGTTTTGTTGGGGCAGATGAGTTGATGTTGTTGTCATGGGACATCGATATAATGAAAGGTAACCAACACCTCATGAAAATATTTGTTCAAATTGGGAGGCATCTCTTGGCACTATTCCGAATGACCACTCAAATTTTGGAAGAGAGCCAAAACTCTCTCCAACTCCCAAAAATGAAAATATCTCATAATAATGAATGATATTTGAATTCAATGCGTCACTAAATCTTTTACCCATGCCTCTCGATCAATTGTGATCTGTTCCCGCAAAGATGGGGAAACTTCCCTTCATGATTAAGCCCTTGGTCAAATTCCTTTGGCATTGGCTGATTCCAATATGTATGGATGCCTTACACCCTGTTCTTTGATAGTTCACAAAAGTTAAAATATTACAACTACACATGTTACATTGCAATATGCTATTCAGTTTAGTTACTATATCATTCTTTTTTTATGTGAATGATCTGTGAGGTATTGGCCAACTGCCAGCGATACCTTTCCAGATTTCTCAAAATTCTCGCAGTTGTCTCACAATTCTTATGCAAGTCACCATGGCTTTGTCTTTCAGTTTCTTTGCTTCATTGAACTTAATTCTCTTATCAAATAATTAAATACATTTATTCTATCAAAAGCATTAAATTTGTTTATTTTTATCAAAAAAATTCCCAACGAGAACAAAAGAACAAATCAAGAAAACAAAACGAGTAAACCACATAGATAAATAAATAGACACAAATTGATGTAGAACAAGTGCGAAGAACACCCTCTTGCAAGCTCCAACACCACAATAGATGTCAAACAATTATGGGATTTTTGTTTGTAAAGCAGCAAGAAAAGGGGTGGGTTACAACTAGGCAAGGAAAGAAGTTCTGTGGATGTTCCAGGTTTGTGACAGTATCCCTAACAGTAAGGCTGAAGAAGATTATGAGTTAGGCTTGTAAAATTGTATTTGAAGGGTTTAAAAAGATCTAGTTATGGGCCAAGCTAGCAGAGAGTAAAAAGTTAAAGAAACATAGAACAAAAAGTGAGAAAAGAGGCTCGGAATCACTCCTATGACTCCTTAAGCATTACATCTAGCTAAGAATTGCATCAGATAATCATGAAAGAGAATAATTGCTGACAATTATTTCTAAAACTTGTTCCCTATTGAATAAAAATAATTACACAGCAATCCTCACTCTAATAGACTGGGCCTATCTATTTAGGAACTCCGAGATTTTGTTTTCTTTTGACAAGTAAATTATTTAAAGAAGCACCAAGGGGGTGGACCCATGTACAACCAAAGATATACATTTATAATCTCATTGTATTACTTACCCAAACAAAAACCTATTGTATTGAAATAATATACACAAATTGTAGATGCCAACACCTCCAAGTTGCCTTTCTACAAGCCAAGTTGCCCCTCCACACAGAGAATAGCTCCAAAGTAGATTGCAGCATAACCCAGTGAAGTCCCAAAAAGTTAAGCAACAAAATTCAAACCGTCTCATTAACTTGACAACGAATTAATAAATGATTTACTGTTTCTTCATTTGCTTTGCATAGGCAACAGTTCAACACCAATTCACAATAATTTAGTGCCTTCTACTCAAATTATTGATAGTCAAAATCTTCTCTAAAGCCACACCCTATAAAGAGGAAGTCACTCGCAGAGGCACCCTAGATCTCCAAATAGCTCTCCAAGGTAACTCCTGTCCCCCTTCCCCCTCAAAATTTTGTAAAAAGATTTGACATCAAACTCGCCTTTCTTTAACCCAACCCACCAAAGCCTATCCTCTCCTTGCTCTGGAATGTCTATCTATAAAGCAAACCATAAAACTCTAGAGCTTCCTCCACCTCCCAATCCTACAATTGCCTAACAAAACTAATGTTCCGTACCAATTCACCCCTTGTCCTCCTAAAGGGGTCAGCAACTAAGCCCGGCTATTAGATCTTATTCTGAAAAGCTAAGGAAATGCCTTACGAAGACAGCTGGCCTCACTCCACTACTGCAAGCAGATCCAAATCCGTCCACCATTTCCCACCCTCCATCTATTATGTTTTGAGAACTCATCCTACCCTCTCCTTATACTCCTACACCCTCCTAACCTATGGCTATAGGAGGATCTCATTTCCCTAGCTTGCCAACCTCCCTCCTCCGACCCATACTTTCCTTTGACCACTCTCCGCCAGAGGCTTCTCCTTGCTAACCCATATTTCTGGAGCCACTTCCTCTGAGGAGCTTCATTGAGCAACCTTTAACTCCCTGACCCCCAACCAGCTCCATCAAGAAGCAAACACACTTTTTTCGTTTGTTCAATCTACCAAATGATATTTAAAACTCACCCCCTACGCCACCACATAAAAAACTTCAAGATTTTGACAAGTAAAATCCATATAAACCCACTAAAGTCTACAAATCAAGACACAATAACACAACTTGACCCAAATATAACGAAGAAAACAATATTAAATATTACAATTATGAAATGCTCTGAAATCTTAAAACATAACAAAATATAAATATAGCAGTGAAAAGTTAATTTAAAAGAAATATATAAAATAGGACTTTACTTAAACTAAAACTAGATTCCAAGATGTCCCAAATGTTCTTAAGTCTTAACTCTTAAAACAAAATAAGATAGAAAAAGAAATATACCTGCAAAAAAATTAACTTCAAAGAAAACATAAAATAGGACAGGACTTGACTTTGACTTATCCCAAAAAAGAAAAAAAATGATTTGACTTAACAAAAACTTGATTATGAGATGTCCCAAGTGGGCCCTAGCCAAAAATCGAAACCAAAATGACAAATTTTCTCTCTTTTAGATTTACTCTTTCCAGAAACATTTATGAACTGCATCACAAATTCAATATTTCTTTTAAAGAGAAACAAATATAATGTCTTATAACATTTTTACCCCAAAAAAAAAAATTTAAATGAATGTTTCAAACTTCTTATGATAACATGTATAGAAACATATAATATGCAATATATGTGATAAGTACATTTATCCATAAACAAATAGATTTCAATTAGATGCTAATTAAGGCCCCCATAAATCTTGGTTGGATTTAATTTGATGTTTTGACTCCACTTTGGGTGTTTTTTTTTTTTTTTTTGGTGTGTGTGGGGAATTAAATCAGAAGTCCCACTTTAGGGTCCATCCCCAATTTCTTGATGCATCTAATGTTAGGTTTCCATACAAAAAATTATTATAACTTTAATTACACATAGACTAGAATTCCAATTTAGGATTCCTGCGCTAATCCCGCCGTAGCCTGACAACAACAGCTACCAACAAATATACATCACCTACCAATCAACTCATATCAATTGAATTACGATACTTCAAACATTGCACAAGAATGATTTAATAAATTGTGAGTTATGAGACAAAGGCTTTGTTTCAATGGATGAAAAATTGATTAAGCAATTTTTAACATTACGTGTTAAGATTCCATACGCTAAAATAGTGAGGTTCTCAACTAGTACCAGAGTCTAGCATCTCTTCATTGAACACTAAAACTGAACTTCTACTACTACCAGTTCTAATCAATCATAACAGTAAAAGGAGCCATTATCAACCCTAGCCCATGTTTGGATATTCAAATTATCTACTTCAAAATTTATCGCAAATTAATAACATTAAGCTACAAGCTCATAAATATAATACTGATTGAAATTGACATTTATGCACATTTTCAACAATCAATCGTATTAAATTATAAACTAGGACCAAAAAGCTTTAGCTTAGTTGGTACCTCCTCCACCCCCATATGGAAGGTTGAGGGTTCAAGTCCCCTTAAGGGTCAATGTGTGTGCGTGTGTGTGTGATTTACATATCAAAAAAAAATAAAAAATCATAGACTAGGTCTAATGCACATTACATAACAAGATTCAAATAATGAGGACAAGAGTTTTTTGTAAGATGCAGTACTTGGTCAAATGCATGTGCATGAATGTTTCAACCTCAAATTCCCACACAGAATCGATTTTAGTGATTTTATTCAGCCTGTTAACAAGGTGATAAATTTTACATTAGTTTTCTTTTTCTTTTTAAGTTAATATATACATATTGGTTTTTAAGATGTTGTCAGCAAGGAATTTTTTTTTTTTTAAATGTATATTCATAACTGCACCAAGAGGGTGTGTAGTCAGTAAGGATTAAGGAATACTCTCACCTATCAAAAAAAATTAAGGAATACTCTCATTTTACAAATTTTCACAACTTTCACACTTAAAATCGCAGAGTACATATATATTTTCAAAAAAATACCATCAGCTATTAGCTTGAGTCGTATCTCATTCCACTCCCAAAGGGGGAGGTGCAAGATACAAGTCCTAATTGGGACATGAGTGTGTGTATTACCTATCAAAAAAAATATATCCTCTCTCTCTTTGATAAGTATGGAACTATCATGGTTTACTTATCATGCCATCACTTAAATGTATGCTTTATTCAAAGAATTAACTAATCTTACCAACGCTCTTTTCTCCATTGTCCTAGTATGGAGAGCTTCTTGTGGGATTAGGAAGTTTAGATAGATAAAGAGCTCATTACATACCTAGATTTATGCTTGACTATTTCCAAATAATAGTATTTTGAGCTAATAAACAAAAAAAAAAAACAAAATGGTATGCAAGTTGCATCTCAAACGTCACTACCTATTTGTATTATATCCCATAACTTTGACCCACTAAATCATGCACAATTGGTTGTACAAGTAACAAGCCCATATAATTCTAGCACATTAGTTAACATAAGACCATAAAACCTTGTACCCAATTTATAGAAATTTCATATTGGTGATTGGCAACAAAAATTTTAAGCACAATGACCACAACTTTTCAAGGAAAAAAGTCCACACAATATACTTCTTGTGATTGCCATTAGTGCTAAACCTTGTCAAAATAAAACACAGAAAGTATAGACATAATATGCCAATAAATATCAGACTTAGAAAAGGAATGTAAAACACTCGTTAAAAACACAAGATAGTGTGACAGAAAAATGAGAAACTTAAAATTAGACATATATCAGGGACAGATGAAGAAATTTACATGCATGGAGGTGGACCTTCCCCTTCTGGTTCCAATTTTCGCCATTCATAGGGCTTAGCAGCTGTGTCCAGGGCCCATACATCAGCCAAAGGTCGCTTTCCTGGAAATTCATGCAACAAATTATTGCTTTTCTGAACCAACAAAGGCTAAAATAGAATACAACTTAGTCATACAAGACAAAGAATCTGTTCAAGAGACTCACCATCATTTCCACCAATTGCCATGAGATATCTTTGCCCTACCAGTGCCATGACATGTCCATAACGTGGCCCTGGTCCAGGACCTTGGACCACAACCCTATAGGAAAATTAAAATTGATTTCAATATACAAAGATGTATTTGTGTATGCATATATATATATATATATAGTGTGTGTGTGTGTATGTGTGCGCGCACGCGTGCATGCACGTATGCATTTGCATGTATTGTGTGCCAGTGTATACATACACGTGCAAGCACATCTATTAAGAGTTTAACCTATGCCATCGTGGCCGTTGCTGTGTGAGATCAAGAACATGAAGATCCTCAGCAGACAAACCGGCAGGACCAATTCCACCCTGTGTTGGATTGGACTCCAGTGAGTTGTTAATGAATAAATACAAAGGGAAAAAAATAGTAGAAGTGCAACTTAGTAAACAAGATAAACTGCTGAAATATATATGGATCTGCCAACCTGGATAACCACCATAGTACCCACAGCAGTCGCCGACATGTGCTGCCCTTGGTGTGGGTGGTTCTCCCAAGGGAGTAACCCTGCAGTAAGTTTATCAAAAGCATAGAACCACATAAATAATTGAATCAAAAGAAGTAACCACTACATGAAAAGACACAAATTTGAAGTATCAATTCCAAGCAAACCTTGTAAATAATTGTTGATCCAGACTTACCTAGACCATTTATTTGTCATCACATCATAGCAGTGGACGTCAGCAGTGGCCCCAGCCAACCCTGGAATCAACTAAAACATTAATAATCCCAAAAGTTCAAAATAAGAAACTTTTCGTTCTGAAACTTATATGTGAGCTGGAAAAACATTACAGGACATACCCACCAAAATGTGTGTGAAAATACATTTGGAAGGCATGCCTCAATTCATATAAAATCAAAAACATTACTAGCGAAACTGATCCAAAAAATATATATATATTCCTAGCAAATGACTGGATTGGTTCTTTAACAGAATTAGGGTTGTTCATATCACAAACATAATATGAAGATTAATTAGTTGGTTCAAAACAATAACAAAATATTCAGCACCACGTGAGCAAAACAACCTAAGTATGCAACTTCACTTACTAGGGTTCCACTAAACAAAGCTTGAAATGTCACTTGAATCAGTTGGGCTTCAACAGATAAACAGAGAACACAAAAAAAGTAAAATAGACATCTAGAATTTCATCACTACTAGGGCTATTATGGCACTAAAATTTCAAGGTGTAAAACAATAACATATTAAATTTTATCCGCTCCATACATGAGAACTAAAACATGAAACTGCACTCGACGTTGGTTTAAACGAATCTAAGGTTCTATAACGAAAACATAATGAACCCAAATGCGGAAAAATAAGAATCGAAAAGGTGCAGAATTATTAAGGCAAAGACATACGTATTCCGGCACTTCCAGCAGAGGATGGAGTCCCGGATGCCGCAGAATTGCCCTCGAGAGCGGTGGCACCACCAAAGAGAATGAGTCGCGGCCCAATATAGCCTGACGTCCCTTCCTCCCCAACTGCAGCGACTGCAGTCAGCGTGTGACCGCACCTTGGCCCTGGACCGTCCTCCTTCTTCTCCATTATGGCGTTCACTACGGAATAATTTGGCGCATGCCTTGGCCCCGCTACCGGGCTCTGCTGCACCTGAGGCTGCTGCTGCTGCTGCTGCTGCTGAGGTGGAGGCTGCTGCAGAGGTGGAGATCCAGAAGCCTCCGGAGACTGCTCGGGCCCTTCGAGCTGTTCGGACGTAGGGCCGTTGTGGCTCTGGGCCGTTGGATCGTGATCGGCCTCTGACACCATTGACGAATCAACATCCATCTCTTGAACCCTTCGATTCCAACCTTATTATCGAGATCGGAGATAGAATTCTCACCGATTTGCATTTCTCATCAACATATTGAATCCAATCACTTCAAATTTTAAACTCTCACCTTCCAACTATTCGAAAAACACTGATATTGAAATTCCCATAACTGAAACCCTAACTCAGATCGTCCGAATCAATTCAGAAAAACCTAAAAATTTTATCGGTAAAAATTTTAGGTTTTTTTAATAAACATTTTAGGTTTTTTTCTCTCTATACCCTCGAGGCCGTCAGGCAATTAGAAACGGGAGAGGGAGAAAATCTCAAAGCCAAAAGACTCAAGTACACCAATCTCTCTCTACCAATCTTTCGCACTCTCTCTCTAAACCGATATCAGTTTCTCACCGTCTCTCTCTTGCTCCAATATCTCCCGCTCTATCTCCTTCCAATTTATCTCTCTACTAATATAATAATATTTTATTTTATCTCTATACATGGGATGCTAAAATAGTAATAGTCTTTTGTTTCTCTCTCTACGACTACGACGGGGCGTGTATACATGGCCCACAACTCCGACGAGCTTCGTGGGCCAAAAACACCGTTGCATGGGACTCAGCGACGGCGCAAAAGGGAATTCGGGGTTTTTACCGGATTAACCGGGAACAAGTTCCAAGCATTAACGGTGATCACCGGTTCCTAGTTCCACGGAACTTTATTGTATCTATAAATTTGATTCTTCCCAACATTACACATTAATAATAATTAGATTTTCTCTCAATTGTTGTATAAAAATAATTAAGAAAAAATATTAAATAAGTTTTTTAATTCAAAAAATTCTTGATATATTTTTTTATCATAAAAAAAATTAATATAAAAAAACTTAATTATTAACTTTCATCTTAACACTATTAAAAAATATTTCTAATTATACTAAAATAATCTTCAAAATATATTTTTTTAAAAAAAATACTAAAAAAGTATATAAAATAAATTCTTTTATAAAAAAATAATAACATTTTATGACGTGAAAAAAAAATAAATTGGCCATCTAGTTAAATAAAAAAAATATTTTTTGGATTAAATAATTAATTTTATAAACTATCTAGCATTTTTTAAAATATATCTTAAAAATTATTTTAGTCTAATCAGTAATATTTTTAATTGGTGTTAAAATGAAAATTTACGATTGGACTTTTATGTCTTAAAAGTTTACTTTACGGATTTTTTAGATAGAAAAAAATTATCATCAATTTTTAGATTGAAAATTTGAATTTAAGGGTTTTTTAATATCTTTTCACCAATTATGATAATTTTTTAAGTTTTTTTTTTCTTGTTTGGACTATTAAGTGTTGGGAGCTAGCTTAGGTCACACACAATTTCAGTGGTTGCTGAGGTGGAATCAGCATATGGGGCCACGTGGACCATGCCTAGCAAGATGGCCCACATTATTCTACAAATTGTTTGAGCTTATTTCTTTTCTTTTTTTTTTCTTTTTTGGTGAAAAGCTTTCTTTCTTTTTTGTTTTAAAAAAAAAAAAAAAAGATCTCTTTCATGTTAAAAGGAAACAATCCATTACCCATTTTTTGTTGGGTGCGAGGAGCCTTTTTTTTTTTTTTTGAGGTATGGAGTCATTTGTATAATTCTTTTGCACCCATTTTTATTATGGAGTTATCAAGCACAAGTGACTAATTTGAGCCCATTTGCTAATGTTTTGTTTTCTTTTCTTTTTTTTTACATAAATTTTAAAAATAAGATTAAAAAATAGTTTTTTTTTTTTTTTAAATGCAAAAGGAGAATCGAACGATGTCGATTGCATAAAGAATGAATACTTATACCACTCAAATAGAATCCCGATCATGAAACTTAAAAAATTGCATTGTTACACTTGTCAAATTTATGTTTCAAATTTTATTCTCAAATAACAAGACATTTATGTAATAATGTATTATTGAAAGAGTAATGCTAAATGTCTCAAAATTTACATTTTAAATGATGTAATAATAAATTATTAACAAAATAGTTATAGTATATTTAAATCACCACCAATAATGTAATGACACCGTACTTGGGATGCCAAATTTGATATTAAACTGCAACATACAGACCTAAAAGCGTGTTTGAATAAGTCTTTTATCCAATATTCCTTTACAAATTATGTTGATTTAGAGATTAAAGTAATTTGAATAAATAAAAATTAATCTCTAAAAATTTAATAAAGAAGACATTCATTTCCATTTATTTTTTTTAATTTTAAGTTAACTTTTTATTAAATATGTTAATTAGTAAAAAGTTCATCAAAATAAGTATCAAGAGGTTAAAGTTTAAGAAAAAAATACTTTAACCCTTTGAGTTTTTAAATTATGCAGTCTCAAGTCCAATAGGAACTGTGCTCTATTCACGTTCCTCTTTCAATTGTGAGACAGTGAGAGTTTTATTTTAAAATGAAAATTATCTACTATTTTAATATATTAAAAATTTTATTATATTTATCTTTTAATTGAGAGTATTTGGATAATTTTCTTTCAAGGGCAAAAGTGATATAGACAGATGACATTTCGAGCCGCCGTTCACTTTGAATTATTTGTTTATCACAATAACAGTGAATTATTTGTCAATCTGCAAAGTTATTGTTTTTAAAAACAAATAGATAAAAGTTGAGAGTATTTTTTTGTTGCTATTTTTTTTTAATCGACAATGACAGTGTAGTCTCTAAACTTTCACTATAACAGTGTGATGTGGGTCAGTATTTATTTGTTGCTATTTTTTTTTTAGTTGTGTATTTATTTCTCTATTTATTTTATCAATGTTGAAGTATTATCATTTTTCTAAAAAATAAAAATTATTTGATGTATTGTTAAAAACACGTGTAACACTTTTTTTATTTAAGAAGTTTCTCAAATTTCTTTGTTAGAAGACAGAAAATTTTCGACGAAAAATTATTTGTTAAAAAAATACGAGTTTTTTCACAAAATTTTTAATTTATTTTTTTGTTTTATCAATGGTAGAGTTTAGCACTTTCCTTTTAAAAAAAAAAAAAAGTTGTTTGATGTATTGTTAAAAACAGATGTAATACTTTTTTTATTTAAGAAATTTCTTAGATTTCTCTGTCTGAAGATAAAGAATTTTTGATGAAAATTCTCTATTGAACAAATACGAGTTTTTTGATAGAATATTTAATTTATTTTTCTTGTTTCATCAATGTTAGAGTATTATCACTTTCCTAAGGAATAAAAATTGTTTGATACATTGTTAAAAATGTGTATTTCTTTTTTAAAGAAATTTCTCAAATTTCTCTGTCCCCGTGATAGAGACATTTATCTGTCCATGTTTAGTGGACAGAGAGAGTTTTTGACGAAAATTCTCGGTTGAAAAAGGACAAATTTTTTTGACAAAATATCTTATGCAATATGGATATTATTTGATAGATCTCGATTTTCATAGTCCAAATTATAATTTTTATTAAAAAATATATATTTATATACTGCAAGTTATTTAATTTTAAAATTTATAAAAAAAAAAAAATGGTTGATGACATGGCAGCTATAGCGCGTCAGTGAACCAATAGTAGCGGCGTTTCTCAATTTTTACATTAGAATAGTATTTTTGTCAATAAAATACTTTAAAAAATTTTAAATTAATATATTTTAAGTTTGACCTTATACTAATTAAGCACTTGATAAAGACTTATTATTCAAGAACGAATGGTGATTTTATTTTCTATTTTTATTGAATCGTATAAAAAATACTTCAACGTCTAACATTTATGTCAACTCATTATAATACAAAATATTATCAATAGGACTCAAAGAACCCTGTTTGGCACCATAAAATTTAAGTTTTGGAAACAAGTTAGTTTTAGCTGATCAAAAAGAGAAAAAAAAAAAGTTAGCCAAACACAAACTTAACTTTAAAATTTCATCTGCTTAAAACTGTTATCGCTATTGTTTTTTTTGGTTTTTGGTTTTAATGGTCTATCATCCCTGAATCTTGGTTTGATTGGATAGACAAACAACTTCAGCTATGCAAAAATGTAATTAAAAATAGAAAATGTGTGAAATTTTTTTTTTTTCTTTTCAAAAAAGAAAACAAATTGGATTTACATAAATTCATAGGATCTTCCAATCAATAATTTAGGAGGAATATTAAGAGGTCGAGAAAACAGATTGAAATAATAATAATAATAAAATCCCATCCAACAGGATTGATGTTCCGATATCAACATCTGTGGTGGATTCCACTTTGATCATACGTATGAAAAAACATTTCAATGATAATGACTTACGCAAATCATCATTTGAAATGACCATTAGGTATATCTTTGATTTTAAAAAGGCGTTTATGTGTTAATGTTTATCAGTTTATGTATCTATATGCACAGGCGTACTTAAATTTATGTATATGCGTAATAAAAGTCATTATTTAATGTTAATTCCATTCCAAGAGAGTAAGAAAAAAAGTTTAGTGGTAAATTAGTATGAAAAAATTTAATAAAAATACAAATTAAATTTAGATATGTAATATATATTTTAAAATAAAATATCATCATAACATATTTTTTTACACATATTTAAAATTAATTTCATAATTATTAAATTTCTTCTTACTATTTTATCACTATTTTTTTTTCTTCCTAAAGTAAGGAATGAAGTGCGGGATCACTTAACAATTAATCAATATTAACATTTTATTTTATAAGATTTACAGAATTAAAATTACGTTTCCCTAGGAATTTCTAAAAACACAAAAAAAAATTAATTTCTACACTAGGATTATTAAAGGGTTGACTTTATAGAAGTTTAACTTTTATTTTGAACTTTTAAATTTTTTTTAACTTTAATTTCTTATTTTATTAAACTTTTTCATTACTCTTTAATATTCACAGTTGACCCCCATATATATATATATATATATATAATAACTTCTTAAAATTTGAGATGAGTCATTTGATCTTACCATGACCATATATGTAGTTTGTTGGAGACAAATTTAATCTTTTAACATTATTTATATGAAATCATTACTTTAATATTGAAAGCCATGTTTTTAAACTTAATAACTCAAGCATTTTATTATAAAAGATTAACTCTAGTTCAAAATGGGTTGCATACATTCTATTGACAAAAGAAAAATTATGAAAATACAAAAGGTGCTATCAAGGATACAGTTATAGGTAGTCTAGGCCTTGTTGTATGTGAGTTAATTAAATCAAGTTAGTATAATTTTAGTAGTACTCTTAATTTTGAGTCATAGTAGTATTTGATATATTTTAGGTAAAAGTTGGGTAATTTATTGCTAATGAGACTAGGAGTTTTTATCTTAGTAAGAATAGTATTATTAGTTTGAATGTAACTAGAAGTCCTAATTGCATTAGGATTAGACTTTATATAATATATATATATATATATTATGTATATATATATAAGCATTGTATGGCTAAAAAGAAAAAATACAATGTTGTTGTTGCAAGCCAAAAAGCCAGCCGTGAGAGAGTGCTCTCTGCTGTGAATAAAAGTGAGTGGATAGACTTTGTTAAATTAGAATTGTTACGTTGTGGTCACTGTTTCTCGAGAGCAATAATATTGAGGTTCTTCTTATTCATTTTTCTGCATAATCAATTATTGTTAACAATTGGTAAAATCTTTTGGATTCAATAATTAGTATTACAGAGTTTTGGTTCATCAATTGGTATCAGAGCCTGGTTTCTTAGTTCATGAAGCTAACTTCACTTATTTGTACGGTTTACAAATTTGATGGGAAAACTCTTTTTCATATTTGGAAGAGTGCGATGATAACTTTTTTTTATTTAAGTGGTTTGATGATGAAGTTCATTAAGAAAGAGCTTGCAGTATATGTAAATGAGCAAATAAGGTGAGTACACTTCAAAACTTTAAATTGTATCCATCAAGTATTAAATGTTTTTGTTCTTAGTAAAATTGCCCATGTTCAGTCTGTGAAACAAGCATGGGATATTCTTAAAAAGATATATGTTGGTGTTGATAAGGTCAAAAATGCTAGATTAAAAATTGCATAGAGATTTTAAGTTATTGTAGATGAAAAAATCAGAAATTATTTCTGATTATTTTTTGTGGACCACAACACTTGTTAATGAGATGAGGACTAATGGTGAATAAATAGCAATCGTCAAATAGTTAAAAAAATTCTTCGAAGCTTGACAGTACGGTTTGAATATAGTGACTGCTATTAAAGAGTCTGCTAACTTGGAGTCTATGACAGTGGATGAATTACAGGATTCGTTGACCATTCATGAACAACACTTGAATGAGAGATCAAAAATTCAGTGGAGGAAGCTTTGCAAGCTCAATTAAATTTTAAGAATGAAAAAGACGATTTTTAGAATAATGCAGGATTTAATCAACGTTTCAAGGCTACTAGAATAGACGGCAGAATCACAACAATAGAGAAGGCAGAGGCAATAATAGGCAAAACAGATATGGTGGAGGAAGAGGTAGAGTACAATTAGTGATAGAATAATAATTTGTAGCACAGACCAGTCTAAGGAAGAAGGGGACGGTAACAATTCTAATTCACAATCTCATAATTCCAATATTCAATATTTTAATTGTGGCAAGTTTGGGCATAAAAATTATGATTACAGATCTAAAAGGCCAAATAATTGAGATCATCAAGCTAATGCTGCTGAAAATAATCATGGTGGTAATAATGATTCAAAGACCGTGTTGCTGGCTTGTAACGTTGTGGATAATTATGATGGTACTAAGTGGTATTTAGATACTAGCTGTAATAATCATATGTGTGGTAAGTAAGACATATTTCCTGATTTGGATGAGTTCGTTCAATCAGAGGTAAAGTTTGGAAATAATTCAAAGATACCTGTGATGAGGTAAAGGCAGAATAGCAATCAGTTTGAAGAATGGGTCTCATAAGTAGATTTCAGATGTATTTTATATACCAGGTTTGCAACAAAATTTATTGAGTATAGGGCAACTTTTAGAAAGAGGTTATGATATGCGAATTTATCATGGAATTTGCACAATCAATGATGATCTTATGAGGCTAATAGAAAAAGTAAACATGACTCCAAATCGTTTATTTCCATTGAGTATTAAATGTGAGAATTTACCTTGCTTTAGTTTTATGATTGATGATGATAGTTGGTTATGACGTATGTATTTTGGATACATGAATTTTGGCAGTCTTAATTTCCTTGCTAGAAAACATTGGGTTTTTGGTTTGCCTGCTATTGACATCCCTAATAGAGTTTGTGAAACTTGTGTTATGGGAAAGAAACATAGAGATGTTTTTCTTACAGGAAATTCATGGAAAGACAAGAGGCATTTAGAGTTGATACACTTAGATTTGTGTTCAATGGAGGTACTTTCTAATGGTGGCAATAGGTACTTTATTACATTAATTAATGATTTTAGCAAAAAAACATGGGTTTATTTTTGCAACATAAATCTGATACTTGTGATACTTTTAAAAAATTCGAGGTCTACGTTAAAAAGCGAAGTAAAATGTAAATTAAAACTTTGAGAACTAATAGGGGTACAGAGTATTTTGTTTATGATAATTTTTTGGAGAAACATTGTATTAAAAATCAGTTGACTCCTAGATATACTCTACAGCAAAATGGAGTGGCAGAATGAAAGAATAGAAATGTTATAGATATAGTTAGATGCATGTTGAAATTTAAAATTTGCTTAAAGGATTTTCGGCTGAAACGGTTGCTTGTGCTATTTATGTTTTGAATATGTGCCATACTAGAAGTGTTTCTAACAAAACCCTGCAGGAAGTTTGGAGTGGACAAAAACCTATCATTAAACACCTAAGGGTGTTTGGATGCATTGCATATGCTCATGTGCCAGATCATCTTAGAAAGAAACTTGATGATAAAGGTGAAAAATGTATTTTCATTGGCTACAGTCAATTGTCAAAGGCCTATAAGTTGTATAATCCAATAACAGAGAAGGTAATTATCAGTCGTAATGTGACTTTTGATGAGCAAGGAATTTGGGATTGGTCTCAGAATAATCAAATCCAACCAGCTTTAACTTTTAATAATACAGATCCGCAAATTGAAATACAGAATGAGCCTCAGATTAGTAATCCTTCATCTTCAGATGTGTCATCACCTCATGCAGAGTCCTCTAGGTGTCCTCAACTCCAGCGATACTTGCTTGCTCGCTTACAGGATTATGTTGTTGGTAGTGATAATGAGCCAACTAATGAAGATTTGGTGAATTTTGCTTTATCTGCAAATTGTGATCCAATGACTTTTGAAGAAACCTTTCGTGATGATCATTGGATTAAAGCTAGGGATGATGAAATCCATGCAATTAAGAAGAACGACACATGAAAACTTACTACTCTTCATAGTGGTAAGAAATCAATTGGTGTGAAGTGGGTGTACAAGACAAAGTATATGCCTAATGGTGAGGTAGATCTCTTTAAAGTAAGATTGGTGGCTAAGGGTTACAAACAAAAGCCAGGTATTGATTATTTTGAGTTGTTTGCTCCTATTACTATACTTGATACAGTTCGTATGTTTGTTTCTCTTGTTGCTCAAAATAATTGGAGAATTTTTCAAATGGATGTTAAATCTGTGCTCTTGAATGGTGTATTTAAAGAAGAGGTTTATGTTGAGCAACATGTCGGCTATATGATAAAAGGGCATGAAAACAAAGTCTTTAAAGTAAATAAGGCCTTGTATGGATTGAAGCATACGCCTAGAGTGTGGTATACATGTATTGACTCTTATTTTGTTGAGCATGGTTTTGAGAGATGTCCTTATGAGCATATTTTATATGTCAAGTTTAATTCACATGGTGATATTCTTATTGTGTACTTATATGTTGACGATTTGATATTTACTAGCAATAATCCAAAGTTGATTTTAGAATTCAAGGAGGCTATGATAGCTCACTTTGAGATGATAGATATGGGACTAATGTCTTATTTTCTTGGCATTGAAGTTGTTCAAACATATGGTGAAATTTTTATTTCACAGAAAAAATATGCCAGTGATATTTTGAAAAGGTTCAGGATGGACAAGTTCAATCCAATTTTGACTCCAGTTAATGAGAGGTTGAAGTTGGTGAGAGATGGTATAAGTGAGTGAGAGATGGTATAAGTGATCTTGTGGATCCAACCTACTTTAAAAGGTTGGTGGGAAGCTTGAGATATTTGACTTCTATTAGGCTAGATATTGTGTTTGGTGTTGGGTTGATTAGCAGATTTATAGAGACTCCGTATCAATCTCATTTACAAGCTGCTAAATAGATGTTGCGATAAATTCGAGGTACGCAAAGTGATGGTATTTTTTACTCATCTTCTAACAATTTGGAACTTGTTGGATATACAGATAGTGATTGGATAGGTGATACTAAGATGCGAAAAAGTACTTTAGAATATGTATTTTATCTTGGTTCTGGTTTATTTTCTTGGTCTTCTAAAAAACAGCAAGTTATTGTTCTTTCAACATCAAAGGCATAGTACATTGCAGTAGGGAATATTGCTACTCAAGCAGTTTGGTTACAACGGATGCTTGGTATTCTACAACGCAAACATGATGATCTTACAACAATATTTTGTGATAGCAAGTTAGCCATTGCATTGACGAAGAATCCAATTTTTCACGGGAAAAGCAAGGACGTTGATATCAAGTTTCACTTCATTCATGACTTGGTGAATGACAAGGAGATTCAGTTTGAACTTTGTCATTCTGAAGAATAAGTTGCAGATATTTTTACAAAATTACTTAAAACAAATTCTTTTTTGAAATTAAAGAGATTACTTAGCATGGTGAAGCTTGAAGAACTTGATTTAAGGGAGACAATGTGAGCCAATTAAATCAAGTTAGTATAATTTTAGTAGGACTCTTAATTTTGAGTCATAGTAGTATTTGATATATTTTAGGTAAGAGTTGGGCAATTTATTGTTAGTGAGACTAGGAGTCTTTATCTTAGTGGGAGTAGTATTATTAGTTTGAATGGGATTAAAAGTCCTACTGCAAATAAAAGTGAGTGAATTGACTTTATTAAATTAGATTTGTTAAGTTGTAGTCATGTTTCTCGAGAGCAATAATATTGAAGTTCTTCTTGTTCTTTTTTTTTACATAATCAATTATTTTTAACAATTGGTAAAATCTTTGGGATTCAATAATTAGTATTACAGAGTTTTGGTCTATCATTGTAACCCTTCTAGTTTGAAAAAAAAATTAAAATAAATATTCCCCTCAAATTTTTCTCCCAATTTTGAGAGTGGGGAAACAAAAGTATTAACGGAATAAAGTTGGCAATCGATGAGGCCTTAGGACAACTCTAACAAGAGGGATATTTGTATAGGTAAAAATGTCCATTTGTCTTTCGTAACAATATTATGTCTACACAATAGCTCTTAGAGCATTTTCAATAAGGTGGAGGTATTTTTAAGAGAAAATTTCCATTTGTCTTCAGCTATAGTACTATGCATCTTTCATCACCATACATATATTCTAGCAATGCAAGTTAAAATTAGGGGTGCAACTCGGACAGGTCGGATTCAGATCGAGTTATGTCCAAACTCCACTCAAGTTCTAAAACAATAAACGTAAGACCGACTTTAAACCCGAACAACATAATCCAAGCCCGAGCCGAATTATAATTCTTTAGTATCGGATTCAACCCAAGTCTGGTCCAAACCCGATTATTGATTTCAATTTTTAGATTTTATTCACAATTTTTTTTAATAAATTACTGTCTTTTTTTTTTTTTTTCCCTATTTTGATTATACATTAAAAAATTTCAATAATTTCTCTCAATTTTTTCTTCTAAAAGAAACAAAAAATCATTAAAATAATCCATTAAACAAAATTTAATTTTAAAAAAATATTAATGGTCAACAAGTTTATGAAATTATGAAAATGTAAATAGTAATTCTTGTAAAAAGTTTCTATTAATCTAATGATGGATAAGTAAAGTATAAAAAAATATAATTTATAAAATATTGAATCCGGGTTTGGGTTTAGCTCGGGTTTTTATAGTTTCAACCAAAGCCCAACCCTAGTTTAGATCGAGTTTGAGTTCTTTTGTCCAAGCCCAACCTAAAGTATAAAAACTGAAACCCGAGCCCTAAAAAATTCGAGCGGGGCTCAAATTGACTCGCCCAAGTTGCATTCCTAGTTAAAATGAGTATTCATTTTATATTTTAATAGATTTTTGTCTCTTCTTTATCTTTCTCCCCACCAACCTGTCTCTTCCTCTTTCTTTCAGCTATCTTTCCCACCAATTTTGGTTCCGTAATTCTCTTTTATCATTGGATTCATATTTGGATCCCCGCAAGAGCTGCATCTATTTTGCATATCGAAATGGCTCCATTGTACCATTTTAATTGGTAGTTATTGACTTATTTCATTTGGCTCTCCTTTTAGTTCCACTCTTAGAGATGCTCTTACCACAATACATGCACTCCAATAATAGTAATCAAAATTATTATTTATTTTATATTTTAATATATTTTAAATTTAAAAAATAGTAAATAATTTGAACCAGTCATTCAAAAAAGATTGTGATAATTATTTTTTCTACCAAAATGTGCACTTAAACCGAGGATCTATCGGAATAACCAAAATGATTCCCAAAAATGTGGGGGTTCATATATGATTATTGTAAGTAGAGAGAGGAGGAGCCAAATTTTGATAGTAAAAATCATTAAAGTAACCTAAACAATGTAACAGTAGCCAAATGAATATTTTAAGCATCCAAATGTCTCTTTGTGCTCTTAGATTATATTCCACTGATTGACAACGAAACTAGTACATGCGTTTATATATTTTCACAAAGGTTAGTTGGTGGAATCTATCAGATGTCCTCCATCATCCATGCCACTTGTGGGCCTTTAGTAACATGCCAAAGGACAGAATAGATTGCTTAACACCTCTCTCTCTCTCTCTCTCTCTCTCTCTCTCTCTCTCTCTCTCTCTCACTATATATATATATATATTTGTTGTGTAGACTTGTGTGTTCGCTTTTTTGTTTTTCTTTCTTTTTAATCAATGGGCTAGTGTTGCTAACATTAGGTTTAACAAATTCATGTTTTTCTCCACTTCACATTAACATTTTTAACAAACCCACTACGGACATGCACTAAAATGCATGACCTAAGTTTCAATAAGATGTAATTAGTGACAACAATTACATGCGACATTTAAAAAGGTCCAAAAAAAAAAAAAAAGGGTGAAAGGAAGGATGGCGATTGTTAAATAAGGGGCAGCATATGAAAGCAACGCCAACTGGGCCTCTCTCTGTGTGTGACCCATGCCATTGTTTTCACTTGATTTGAGCATCCCAATCATTTGTTTGAGCAGCAAAAAAAGAAAAATATCCCTAACATTCCATTGCTCTATCTCGCCTGTCATGATGTAATGGCTGCTACCATTTCGTTTCTCACATTGCCATCAAATTTAATATATAATTCATGAACTCATATAACATTCCATACAAGTCCCATCCATTGAATACAATCAGCTGAAATTCAGAATATTTAACATACACATTGGGCCCACTTGGAGAAAGCTTCTCTAAATGGATAAGAAGACAATATTATTAAAAATTCATTTATATACGTGAACGAGTCACTTGTCAAGAAGAGTTTGAAATTTACTTTAAGAATATAATTTTTTACTAAATACTCAAGACACTAAGTAATTAAAGTTCATGATACAGAGAAATTTACAAGTTAAATAAGAAATTTAATAAAAAAAGACCCTTAAAAAACTTTATACTATATAAAACATTTCAAATAAAAATAAAATTTTTAATTAGATCAAATTGAAATAAGAGTGTAGTATGAAATATTTAGACTTATATAGAAATGCAAAAATATAAATTAAAGGGATATATATATATATATATTTGAAACATAATCTGAAAATTATAAAAAAATTGTTAAATTAGAAAAATTGAAGGGGGAGGGGGGGGGGTGTGTATACCTTCTCTAGGCCTTAACTAATCTCGTCCATGCCCATGTAACAAAAGTCAAGACTCGAATAAGAGAAGGAATAACATGCACATGTAACAACTTAACATGGACATGTGGCAACTAATGAGATGATTTTTTAGCCCGTTGATTAAAGATGCTCTTATCATTTAGATTTTGTAAGAATTGATTAATTAATTAATTATTTATACGCAAATCACTTCTTAGTAGCATTATTTATGCACAAAAGTACACATACTTTTAAATAAATAAAATTAACAAAAAAATAATTTTGAACATAAAAAAGTAAGAATGCAAAAACCCCCCCCCAAATGAATGTTGATCAAGGGTCAGAAATTTTTTCGAGGATCTAAACAAATTTTGGAATTGGGCCAAAATTTTATAATGAGTCAAACTTTTGAGGTGAAAAATAAAATAATTAAGATAAAAATTTTGAGGTGAGCCACCCCTAGCTCCGTACTTGCGACCAAATGAATCCTAAATCCTGACCCAACACAACATGACGTGGTCCTATGTTATACCAAACAAAATAAAGTTGGTTGCTGGTACAGGTTGGGCCATGCAATTTTCAGATGTCTTAGCAGTAAAGGCGCGGCCCAACTTATTTGCAATCGGAAACCATAAAGACAAATCACCTTCAAACTTGGGCCTAACTGATATCCAACAATCCCTCACCAATCTCTCGCCGTTCATCAAAAACGATTAATTGATCGTCACTTAGACGATGCTATGTCACCTGATTTTGCAACATCATAGTTGTAGAATTATTTTTAAAATAAATCTAATTTGTTTATGAGTCACTTTACATATTTTAGTTTTAGAATTCTAATCCTAACACAACTAAATTTTTTAATTCCATTCAAATTAATTATACTAATTCAGTTAAGATAAAAAAATTCTACTCAAATACTAATTACTTAACTCTTATATAAGATAAGGTTTATCCAAAATATATCAAATACTACTAAAACTCAAAATTAAGAGTCTTACCAAAACTCTGTTAACCTTGTTTAATTAGCCAGCAATGCATCTCTTAAATCAAGCTCTTCAAGACAGTTTTTCAATATCTTCACGAGTAAGAATCATCAAAGCAATTTATGTCGCTGTAAAAAACTTTTGTGACAACAATTTGAAAAAATCATCTATCCTTCATTTTCACGTGGGACGTGGTCTAATCTTGTACTTGGCATATAATTTTTCAACTTGTTTAGTACAATCAAAGAATAAATCCATCCTCACACATTCAAAATCAAAATCAACAAAATTAATCACCCGTACCAATAATTCTACCATGATAGTGATGCAAAACTTGCCAATGTTTCATAATACAAAAAACTTCATCTTCTCGAACAAAATTTGCAACAACAAAATTATTAAAATCCAATCTATTATTGTAACCAGACATGAGAAACACATCCACACTTATGAAATCACAAATCTCATTCAAATTTTTTCAATTACCAAAAATTCTTGAAACTCTAAAATAGTCAATCTTCACAAAATCAATATGGCCTCAAGTAATAAAATTATTAATACCCACAAAATCAACAAACCCTTGAATGATAAAATTTTCAGCACCAATAAAATCAACAAATTCTGAATTGCAAAATTCTTCAATCTTATCATGGTTTGATTCCAAAGTGCTTGACAAATCAAACAAATTAGTAAGGCCAAAAACTTCAAAGTCTTTAATTGCATCAATTCAACAACCTACAAGATTATCTTCCTTCTCAACTATTGAATTCTCAAACTGAGAAGGTTGGACTAATTCTTCAACATATCCCAACTCTCCAAAAGCTATCTCCAACAAGTTCAAATTTTCATCACTACGAACTGAAACCAAATTTTCAACTGCACAATTATTTTCTTCAACTTCAACCTTGTTGGTTGGTCCCGATGTGATACTAAGCTAGAAGGAGGAAGGGGGAAAAGGGAAGGGGAGGTTGAACAGGTATGTACAATTCATTCAATATTTTCAAATCTTCAACCACAATACTAATAACTACTTCAAATGGCTAAGTATGTGAATTGCAACTCCAATTAATATTCAACAACAATCTACAATTCAATCAATTATCATAAGCCATTTAATTAAACAATCAAGTAGTGTTTATCAATACATACCATTCAACATAGCCCAATTGATTCACTAGTCCAATTTTAGTATCAATTTTACAATTGAAATTGAAATTCAACTAAGTGATCAATTAACAATTCTAATTACAATTCAATTTGCTTAAATAAGGTTTTTAATTATCAATTTCATATTCGATGATCATAATCATGAAAACCAAATTATCAAGTTAGCGGAACTAATTAAGTCTAGCAAATTAGGAAATGTAATGACGAAGAGAGTAGAAAGTGCAAATCAAGATGATGATGGAGAAACTACCACAAAAAACTATCCGTGGTGGAAAACTCCAAAGCTAGACATGCTTGGGGAAGAATTTCACTATGATTGATATTGAAATACACGTAAACAAGAATCGGTCTTAGTATCTCAAGCACCATTCTACGCGTTCACGCCGCCAACCTCCCTTAAATCTTCAAGCTCTTGATAGACGAAATCTTCATACAACCGATTCTCCTCTTAGTCTCGAAATCCTCCGATTAGGCCACTTCATAATTGCAAATCCACACAATCTTGGTATCTACTGATCGCTCAACATCGAATCCTCAAGGTTGAACTTCTCTCTCTTCAATGGTGAGAACAAATGGAATTGGGACTCTTTGTAATGATTTGGATCATGTGAATTAATCTAAATCAATGGATGATTTGGGTAGAGAAATGCATGATATACAATTTTGATTGTTCACTCATGGAAGCTCTTAGATCTATCAAGTATAAAGCTCTCACAAGTATGAACTCTCTCACTCTATTCTCCTTTTATAAAATTGATTTTTCATCAATTTATATGAATGAGATTGGATCTCAAAAGAAGCTTGAAAATAAAATTTTTTCTTTTTTTTACGTAATGCTCATTCGAATGAAGGATGGTCGTTCAAATGAACAACTAATTCGTTCCAACGAATAAGGAATAAACATCAAACAAGCAAAGTTCAGAAGTTGCAGTCATTCGTTTGATTAAAACCTATCGAACGAAAGAGAATGAACAAAAGAACCTCTCAGTTATTCGTTCGAACGATCCACTTGGTTTGTTCGAACGAGTAACAAAGAGTTGTTCATTCTTTTCTTGTTTTGTGAAATCATTTTTCCTAAGTGTTTTGAAATAGGCATATTTGGAAAAATTGTTTCACAATTACAAGATTAGTACACACATGATGATATAAAGTCTACTATATGTTATGCATGCAATGTGTGAGTGTGTGAGATCCAAATCACAACAAAAGCCCAAATTACTCAATTACCCTTCAAGAACCAAGTCGGCCGATAGACGATCAAGACAATAAAGCTTAAACCTTCTTGGCGTGGAACGAGTATTGAGATAAGCCTAGAACTAATGTAGTGATTATATTGAAAGCATATTTTGTCAAAAATTGGATTAGTCAATTACAATAATGGACCCCTTGGTCCTAACAAACTCCGCTTTTTTCAATCCGTGACAAAACTTCTACACTAATATAAGAATACAATACATCAAAATATATAACCCCCAAAGAACCAAAGAAAATGAAATTATACATTTTGATCTAGTATTCTATACTACAAAAATCACTTAGCAATGCTCAAATGTAGTCAACCTGTTTCCTGCACAACACCTTCAACTATACCACGTGAGATCATATCAAAAATAATATATCAAAATGAATATAATGAAATCACAAGAATAGATGAATATCAAAGAAAAGACAATGTGCAATAAACACCTAACCATGTAATCAAATTATGTGAGCATAACAAGTGAAAATATATGCTATTTCAATCATATGCAAAAAATAATGTACTCCTCCTATGCTCCCCCTCAATATGTGAAATATATACACTAAGTAACTCCCTCTCACTAAGTGCTCACACAACATCTTCCCTTGTTTGTCACGATAACAAAAGAGGGAATCAAATAATAAAGAAATTGAGGTATGAAGTATAAGATGTAATACACTAATGCATAATGAGATAGCAAACAAACAACAAGAGTAATAGACACAGTGTAAAGAAATATCTGATATCATATCACATAGTGTATCTAAAATTAATCCCAAAATATAATAATAACATAAGCAAAAATAGGGAACAATGCTGTCAAATAATAGTTCATGAGATTGATGAGTGGGCAAAAAAATACAAATAAACCTCATTATAATATATCACTCATCACTCATGTAGGCTATGATAGCATCCCTGATCGTCTCCTGGTAATGGTGGAGGAGGAAAAGCCTGTGCGAGTGCCCGAGTCAAACCGTGAATGACTCATCAATGATATGCCATTTCCTCCATCATTGGTAGGAAAAAATCAGAACGGATCCAGGTCTAGTGCTCTTGTAACCTCTCATCAATAACTGTACAGATCCTAGTATGATGCTGCTCTAGTCTTTCCTCTATCTCATCTCTCGTCATCGGCAGACTGGCAGTGGAAGAAGATGTTCCAGCTGACTCATGAAAGTTGGTATCCAAAAAAGTATGAAACTGTGATAGAGTTCTATTAACCAGAAAGTCCTCTACTTGTATATACTTTCGAGGCCACTATTGCGGCGACGGATGAGGCTATTGTGGCTGTGCCAATGCCTATGGCTGCTGCTACTGAACCTGAGCTTAAACCTGTGGCTGGTCCTGCTCTGGCTGCTGCAGCTCTTGCTATTGTACAACATCATCATCCTCAACAAGAAGAGCAAATGACATACCCCCGGGACCTCGCAAGAGTCCTGCGAGTGAAAGGATTGGGCGGGAGGACTAGGAGATCTGTGGTATAGAATGAAACCTGCTGTGCAGCACAAATCATGGTGATCAGATTGCTGAATGGAAGAATAGAAGTACGTTTGACACTTGTAGTGGATAAGTTGACTGACTCTTACGATGTAAGAAAGTGCATCGATCGGGATGGCAACGCCGATGACATGCAAAAGTCTAGCGTGGAAAAGAGTCAACGTGTTCGTGTAGCTGACTGGATATAAGACGCTACATACGATGAGATAGAGGATTCGATAACCCTCATGAAGATTACCCTACTTTTAGGTAGCAGCCTTCGTACAAAAGACTGTAGAAATTTCAACTCGGATGGTAGATGCTATAAGCTCGGTAGGTGGAAGAATGACATCTTGAGGGTATGGGAAACCTGGCAACCCGACTCGGGGTATGCCTAGAGTCTGAGCAATCGAGTATGCGATGAGTAAAAAATTAACACCGCGGACTATAATGGGATAGCCTCTCTGGGCATTTCGAGCACCTATGTTCGAGTAGAATTCTCGAACCACGACCTCATTTGCGGGATTTGTAACAATTAGGAGAGGCAGCCAACCACGGGACTTGAAGAGTCTATATGTGAGTGTCTCATGTATATCCTCTATCATGGTGACCCTCTCATGTAGGACTAGTCGGGACAACACATTACCTGCCCGTATCTGGGCAATCGGTGTAGAAAATCAAAAAAGTACCCGACGGTATTAGACCCAACCGAATAGCATAAGAGAAGTGCTCTTCCATGTTATGGGCATTGTTTTGTTAGATACGATCATGTAGAATAACAGTGAAATGAGTAGGAAGATCCTAAAATGTCACTACATCTAGTATATTGATCTAACAGTTCACACTAACCCTAAGATTTATATGATAAATCAAATAGACTAGTGGAAAGTGAAATGAAGGACCCAAGGACTTACTGAACCAACAAACGGTAGAAATGAGAAACTAAACGGTGAAAGAGAAGCCCTTGACGAGTAGATCACATTAACAGGAATGGAATCTGCGACTGATGAACCTTGAGATCAATATCTAGAGAAGAAACACGAGGATTTTGAGAGAAAATGAGAGAAGCCACAAAAATGTGAATGAAATGGTGCTCTATCACGTGTTTTGAACCTGATGAGTCTCTCGTTTGAATTAATAAGTGAGTGAGTTCGAACGAGGTCGCGAAACTTCACTGCTCTCAAGAAAACAGAGTGTCTTGCTCTGTTAACTATCCTTTGCTTAAATCAACTTAACAAAATAAGGGAAACAAATTTTTTAAGGAAAACATCAGTTTTTAGCATAAAAAACTTTAAGCTAAAATCTTTTATTAATAATGCTAAAAATAATCCTAATGTTTTTGAGTTGAAATCTGAATTATAAGAACATTTTAAATGACATAGAGAGTATGGAAAATGTGTTCTAATATGAATCAAAACAGTCAAGCAATCCTAAAACATTTAAATCCATACAACCTAACTCTTTACTCTCTACTCACTCAAACATGTTGTTTAGACATATGCATTAAACTTCAAACATGAAATGTTTTTATTTCTAGGTCGACTCTATGGTATTGAATGATTTACACAACACTATTTGCATACAACCATAGTCAATCAACTTAAGAATTTTTGACCATTTTCAATTAAAACTCCCTCTCAATTTAAAAGCCAAATTTGCAACTCGAATCGCATTTTCTCACCTTTTGCAAGGCGACTTTCACATAGTTGAGTAGACTGCTCTTTTCAAAGAATCTCCATTGATAACAAACACACTATCCCAAAGGTAGCCATTTCCTTCCACTCTTTGATTTTTTTATTTATTTAGTGTGTGCGCCATTATCTTTTTAGGCCTTTTCTTTTAGGTTCTTTGATTTTTCCAACCTAAGTCAATCTTTCTAACCATGTAATTATTGATGCATGAAAAAAAAACCATTAGTTCAACCTATCTACAAGGCAATCTCATGCAAGAAGGTATGCAAGACTAAATACAATGAGATCATAAGTAGATTGAAAGATTATATGCATTCAAGTGAATAAGACTAAGTGAAGATAGTGATAAATTAAAGTACACATGTCATAGTCTTAAGCACTTAAAATGCATCTCAATTCACTTTTTTTTTTTTTTATAAAAAAGACGGGATCACCATTAGCAAAGAAAATAAAATAAAAATGATTTTTGGATTTTTGAATTCACAAAGGTATGAAATGCACCTAGCTATGAATAAAGCCAAAAAATCCAACAAAAAGAAAATCCATAGACCTAGAATAGATGACTAACATAAGGTTCACTTGACTATGGAAAATAATTAACTTACCCAAGGGAATGATTTTTAAAAGAAATTAGAGTAAGATGTGACAAAGTAATTCATAGGAACACTCTAAGATGAGATTAAAGAGTAGGATTCCTAAATTGTTTAAGTCTCTCATAGTCATTTAAGAAAGGAATTTTCTATTCTCGAGAAAGAAGAAAATTGTGAAATGTGATTTGCACATTCCTTCTCAAGACCCTTCAACTTGTCATTCCTTACCCAAATTTGTCTTACAATCTTTTTGGGGGTAGGAGAGACATTTTGAGTTTTGATTTCTACACCAACCTTGGATTACGGAATAATATTGGGCTTCTTAAGGTTAGTCATTTCAATGATCCTTTGAGCCATCCTCGTTTATTTTTGAATATGAGTATTCATTAGTTGTTTCAAAGTAGCAATTTTCATTTTATGCTCTAAGGTCATGCTGTGAGAATTTGTTTGCTTATTCTTAGCAAACCCATTCTAACTCCTAGAGTGACCATCAACTTTACAATAAGAGCTAGAATAATGGTCTAGGTTAAGATTTAGCTTGTGGTTTACTTTGAGGTTGTGGAAGAGATTGTGCTTGAGATTTTGGTAGAGGTTATGTTTACCTCTTAGGTTGAGGTGGTTCAACACCTTTAAGCATAAAAGAAACAAACAAAACTGGCTTGAGAGTGAGAGTTTGACTTAGAGTGGATGTTGAAGGCTTGTTCTTATCAAAGAATTTGTCATAGCCTAATCCATTTTTATCATTCTTCATTTGGACGGTATTAAGCATTTTAGCTAGTTTATTTGACTTATTCTCAAGATTGATTTTGATGTCCCTAGCTTATGTGAGTTGTTTACTAAGAGAGTGAACTTTAGAAATCAATTTATTCTTTTCAACATCACAAGCATCTAGGGATGATTTAAACAATAAATTTCTCTCATTTTCCAAGAGAGACAAATGTTTCTCATTTAGTTGATCAAATAAGGATTGATCAACTACAAGAGCACTATTATCTTTCTCACATGACAAGAGTCTAATGATAATTTTTATGTTAGATTTATTGAGATTGATTGACTCATTGAATAACTTTTCATAGACAATCTCAATATTATCTTCTTTTTGTCTAGACCATGGGATCCGATATTGTAATTGGCTAATTCGGTTTGAAAAAATGTGCTTTATGTGTAATCCTTACATAAGTTCTAAGAGTAAGTACCTCAATGCCCATTCTACTCCAAGTTCGTCCAAGAGACATTACCGTGCATCACTACCAGTCGACTTGGCTCTCGAAGGGTATATTGGACTTTTGTATTTGATTTATGTCTCACACACACACTCACATCATGCATGCATTGCATATAGTTTTTATCATTACATCATGTATGTGATAGACTTATGGTTGTGAAGTAATTTTTTCAAAATAAATCTTTAAGACCCTAAAGGAAAAATTTAGTTCACAAGACAAGCAAGAATGAATAACTCTCTGTTGCTCGTTTGAACAACATAAAGTTTATTTTCATTCGTTCGAAGTTCCTGTATCAAATGAAGAGCTGCAACCTCAAAGTTGTGCTCGTTTGATATTCGTTCCTTGTTCGTTCGAACAAATGAGTGCTCGTTTGAATGAATGATGGTTCGTTCGAACGAACCCTGGGCGAAAAAAATATTTATAATCTATTTTCAAGCTCATTGCAAAAATACATGAAAAATCAGTTGAGACTAGTGAAAGAGTTTTTAATTGTGAGAGCTAAATTGTTAAGAGATCAAAAAGTTTTCTTGAGAGGCCAATCGTAAATGTCATTTATACATTTCTCTAATATCATTTTTAGATTGATTTAGATCATCCACTAGATCCAAATCAGATCTTAGAGGCTCTTGTTTATGTCAATTTCACTATTGACGAAGGGTGGAGTTCAATCTTGAGGATTCAGCATTGAGCGATCGATGGACACTGAGGTTGTGAGGATTTGCAATTGTGGAGTGGCTTGATCAGAGGATTCCGAGACCATCGACGATTCCAGTTGTATAAAGTTTCCTGCTATGAGGAGCTTGAGATTCAAGAGGAAATTAAAGGCGTGATCAGGTAGAATGGAGTTTAAGGTACTAGGCTTGTTCATAGATACATTGTAATTCAATTTTTATCATAGTGAAAGTCTTCCTTGAGCATTGACCTAGCTCCAGAGTTTTACTCCACGGATTGTTATCCTCGGTGGTTTCTCCGTTATCAATCAGTTTGCAAATCTTCAATCACTTCATTTTGTTCAATTTACTAATTGATTTAATTGAATGCTTTTGCTAAATTATTGATCTTAAAATTGAGTTTTTATGAATTTTATAATTTATCTTTAATTTGATTAATTGAAAACTTAATTGAGCAATTGATAGTGTAAATTATATTAAATTGTAAATTGATCATTTAGTTAAATTTTGCATTAAATTGATAAAATTGCATATCAAATTAAGCTAGTTGATCAATTTGGTGAATGTTGTTTGGTTGGTGTTTTTGAATGATTCTTGGCTATTTCATTGGTGGATGGGCATAAATGTTGGATTAATCACGTTGAGCGATTTTGTTGCTGTGGCATCTTTGTTGTAGACCAGAATTGAATTTAACATAAGAGAGAAAATTTTTATTCTAGAACCTACCTATTCAACCCCCCTCCATTCTAGGTAATATTCACACTTTGGACCTTGAGTGATATCCTAGTGGTATCCTTCTACATCAAATGGGTATCAGAGCCTTCTTTATAAGGCATTTGATTGAAATCCTAAGTAGTGTAAACCATGGAAGGGTTAATAGATGATGGTTCGATCTCACGATCACCTTTATTTGATTGCTCTAATTTTGCGTATTGGAAAGCTTGAATGAGTGCATTCTTGAGAGCCATGGATGAGCAGTATGGATCGTCGTCAAAGAAAGTTGGACCCCTCTGGTCGCAACTCTAACTATGAAAATTCCCTCTGTAAGCAAGCCTTCAAACACTTGGGATGAGTTAGAGTTAAAGATGAGTGGATACAACACCAAAGGGTTGAATGCCATCTGTAATGCGATAACTCCCAATGAGTTTCGTTGCATCATGACTTGTGAGACGTCCAAGGAGACTTGGGACATCCTCGAGACTACCTTGAGGGTACGTCGGTGGTAAAAAGGTCAAAATTATAAATGTTAACTCTAGGTTTGAAGCTTTAAGAATGGAAGAATCAAAAACCTTTTCCGAGTTCTATGCTAAATTGAGTGACATTGTCAATTCATCATTCAACCTAGGAGAGAAGTTAGAGAGGACCAAGATTTTAAGGAAAATATTGAGATTTCTTCTCGAGAGATTTCAACCTAAGATAATTGCTATTGAGGAGAGTAAGGACATAGTCTCTCTCTTTGTTGATGAGTTAGTTGGATCACTTTAAACATTTGAGCTAACTCTAAGGCAAACAAAGAATATTAAAAGTCTTGCCTTGAAATCAACAGAAGGAGAAAGTGAAGGGGATTTTGAAATTGACTCCAAGTCCATGAATGATGAGGACTTAGCTCTCTTTGTTAGGAGGTTTAACAAATACCTCAAGGGTGGAATGCCTAACTCCAAGGGATCTCAAAGCTCAAGTAAAAGATCTTTTAGAAATTCTAACTCTTCAAGAGGCCAAGTCCAAAAAACTTTTTCTTGTAGTGATAGAAGAAGACCTTCATCAAAATCCTCCTCTAAGCCTATCAAGTGCTATGATTGCCATAATTTTGGGCATATAGCGGCCGATTTCCTAATAAGAAAAAGGGAAATTCTCGAAAAAGGAAGGCAATGAAATCATCTCTTTTCGAAGTGGATGAAGAGAGAGAAGGGGATAAGAATGATGATGAAGAAGAAAAAGGTGATGAAACTCAATTCTTGGCTTTCACAAGTGTCACTAATGTCCATGAATGATCCTCCTCTATTGAGGATGAAGATCACGAGGACATCAAAGACCTTGTGTCTAGTGATGATGAGAACAATGTTGAAGATAATATTGAGATTGCTTTTAAAAGACTATTCAATGAATCTATAAATCTCAAGAAGTCTAACATGAAGCTTATCATTAAACTCAAGTCTTGTGAGAAGGAGAAGAGTGCTTTAATACTTGATCAATCCTTATTGAATAAACTAAATGAGGATAGATTATCTCTCTTAAAGAAAGTAGAATCCTTAGAAAAAGGAGAGAAATTCATTGGTTGTTGAGGTAGAAGGACTTAAGGCATCCCTAGATTTTTGTGAGGTTGAAAAGAAGGAATTGACCAAAACTCACTCTCTTAGTAAACAACTCACACAAGTTAGGAATGTAAAAGTAAATTTTGAGGATAGGTCAAATAAGCTCTCTAAAATGCTTAATACTGTTCAAATCAAGAATGATAGAAATGGTTTGGGCTATGACATGTTCTCGGATAAGAACAAGCCCTCCTGTATCCACTTCAAGTTAATCTTCCACTCTCAAGCCAATTGTGTTTGTGTCCTCAAAATCTAAAGGTGTTGAACCACCTAAACCTAAAAGGTGAACCTAACTACAACCAAAGCCTCAAGCAGATTCTCTTCCATTACTTTAATTTAGACCACAAGCCAAACCTCAACTAAGATCATTTTATTGTTCTTATTGCATGGTTGAAGGGCATTCTAGGAGGAAGTGTGGATTTCCTAAGAAAAGGCAAATAAATATCACACTATGACCTTCGAGCATAAATTGAAAATTGCTACCTTGAAGCAACAAAGGAATAATAATATTAAAAACTCGAGAAGCATGGCTCAAAGGATCATTCATATTTCCAATCTTGAAAAGCCTAAAGTAATTCCCCATTCCAAGATTGGAGGTAATGTCAAGACTCAAAATGTCTCTCCTACTCTCGAAAGAATTATAAGACAAATTTGGGTAAGGAAAGATAATTGAAAGGTCTTGAGAATGAGTGTGCAAGTCACACTTCACAATTTGCTTCTTCCTCGGGAAGAGCAAATTCATCTCTTAGATGACTGAGAGATTTTATAGCAATTTAGGGATTTTACTATTCACTCTCATTTTAGAGTCTTCTTACGAATTGCTTCTTTACATCTTACTCTATTTCACTTATTGAAAATCATCTTTGAATAAGTTGAGTTCTATTCCATAGTATAGGTGATCCTTATGTTAGTCATCTATTCTAGGTCTATGGATTCTTTTTTGTTTTCTTTTATTTTTTTTAAATTTTGATCTTTCATAGTTAAGTGCATTTCATACGTTTGTGAAGTCAATAATCCAAAAATATTTTTCTCTTATATTAATTGCTAATGGTAATCCCATTTTTTTTTTTTGAAAAGAATTGTATTAAATTCTTTTTAAGTGATTGAGCCTTGACTTGTGAATTTTATTTTATCAATATCTTCACTTAGTGTTTTTCACTTGGGTGCACACAATCTTTCAATCTACTTGTGACTTCATAGGTTTTAGTCTTGCTTAATTCTTGTATGAGATTGCCTTATAGATAGGGTGGACTTAATGGTTTTATATTTTCATCTCAATAAGTCCATGGCTAGAAAGATTGACTTTGGTTAGAAAAATTAACGGACCTAAAGTAAAAGCCTAAAAAGAAAATGACACTCACACAAAAATCTAAGAGTGGAAGGAAATGGCTACCTTTGAGATAGTGTGTTTTCTAGCATTGGTAAATCTTTTAAAAAGAGCAGCCTACTCAACTGTGAGAAAACAGCCTAGCGAAAGGTGAGACAAGTGCAAATTGAATTTTGCAAATTTTTGTTTTTAAGTTGAGAGGAAGTTTTGATGGAAATGGTAAAAAAATCCTAGGTTGATTGACTATGGTTGTTTGCTTTTATTGATGTGAAAATCATTCAACACCATAAAAAGTCAACCTTGAGACAAGAACATTTTATGGTTAAAATTAATGTAGATGTCAAGTTACTATGGTTGAGTGAGTAAAGAGTGAGCTTGTATGCATGTTAGTGTTCTAGGATCATTTGAATGTATTGATGTAATTCAGAACACATTTACATCTCTCAAATTCACTCAAAATGTTCTTCAAATTTACATTTCAACTCAAAAACATTGGGATTATTTTTAGACAATTGAATTCATCTTAGAGTTTTGTAGCTAAAAATAATGTTTTTCATAAAAACTTTAGTTTTCTTTTGTTTACTAGTTGAAATGCATAGAGGATTTTTAAATAGAGCTGAATACTCTGTTTTTATGAGAGAACAACAACTTTTGGTACTCGTTCGAACGAACTCTGCTCAGTTCAAAACATGCGAGAAGCCGCGAACATATCACATTATTTGGTGTCTTTCTTTCATTTTTTCTCCAATCTTTTCACTTCATGTGACAAATTGATCCCGGGTTATGTTATTCTTTGTTTGCATTCTGGCTAGCGTGTTCTACTCGTTGAGGTTTTCATTTTCTTCTATTGTTTTGTGATTCCATTGGTTTATTAGTGCGGTAAGTCCTTGAGTCCATTTTCCTCTTTCTTTTGGTTTATTTGATTTTTCATTTAGACTTAGGATTAGTGTGGACTGTAGTTCAGTACTCTAGATGTAGTAGTGCCATCTTAGGATTATTATATATCATGTGTTTTTATATATATACTACGAGATGATGTCTTCTAAGACTATTCCCATTCAGCGTCAACATTTTTCATATGTCATTCGTCTGGGAGCGGCACTTAGGGTCGTGGTTTGTTTTCTAACCCAAGTAGCTCAAGTTTGGGTAGTGTCTATCCTGTCTCGACTAGTCCTTGTTGAGAGGGTATGAATCGTAGATGAAATACGTTAAAAACTAGCTTATATGCTATTTGACTCATACAGTTGGCTACCTTTCCTGTCAGTCACGGGTTTGGCCAACGTGACCCTAGTTCGAGAGTTTTAGTCGAACCTAGGTTTCGTGATGACCAAGGAACCTACTCGAGGACAGTATATTGTGTTCTTTTCTCCATTACCGTTGACATGATTGTTGAGACTCTTGGCATTCCTCGACTCGAGCAGCCTGGCTTCCCATTCCCTCAGGGTGCTATACTTTCATCTGTTAGTCTTATTGCATCCACTGTCTATGTCTATTGCTTGATAGTTTTTGCCACGAGGGGTGTCACGTTAGAGTAGGGATATTTGTGTGAGAGTTATCGTTTCATCGATCGTACAGTGTGTAGCGTGTTGCATCCAGCCAGCCACACAAACACGCTAACTCTCTCCCATGCTACACTTCTATATGCCATCGGTGCTGCCATACTGATTGATGCTCCATCGTATATTCTTCAAGTCATCGATTCCTCCACCATTGATATTAGACGCATCGCGTCTTTGTCATTCGGCAGCATAGTCACGAAGATCTGGTACAACTGCATCGTGATCAGATCATTACTAATATTGATCACAGGCTGGAGCAACACTATCTTCGAATACAATCATACTATTTCTTACTGATGATAGAGGAGACGACCTATTTTCGAGGAGCTTTGCAAAGATTGACAAAGGCTTTCGCACGTGTCTTTTCTCCTCCCCCTCCACCTGTATATGATCAGTGATTTAACTTGTATTAAAATAAATGAGTGATGAGTGATATTATAGTGAGGTTTACTTGTATATCTTTTTGCTCATCAGTTATATGTACTTATTTTTAACAGTTTCTCCCTATGACTTCTTGTTTATCTTTTTGGGATTGATGATAGACTCTTGTTTTGCTATGATATCCTTGCTATTCATCTTCTGTGTCTATGATCGTTACTGTCAGTATTATGTTATCTCTCTATACATGCTTGTCTTGTTATATTTTACTTCCTTATGATCTTCTTTGTTTGCTACCTTTTTTGTCATTGTGACAAAAAAAGGGAGTGGTGTTACAAAGGGGGTGTTGTCAATAGGGGGAGATATTAGATCATTTGTATTGAGCATAGTTTGAGGAAGAGTAATATACATTTTTCTTTTTGCGTATGTATGAGATAGCTTAGAGTCAATTTGTCTTGCTTAAGTTTTGATTTGATGGCATATGCCTGCCATGTTTACAGTACCTTGTCTTATATTGATACTCATCTATTTGTGTGATCTCATTAGATTTATTTGATATATCTCTATTGATCTGATCTCACGTGGTATAGTTGAGTTTGTTGTGCAGGAAACAGTTGACTACTTGTTGAGTAATGTTAAGTGATGTCTTTAGTATAAGATACTAAGTCAAAATGTAAACTTTTCTTCTATCTTGCTCTTTAGGGGATATAGATTTTGGTATATTATATTCTTATACTATTTTACGCAGTTTTGTCACGGATTGCCAAATTGGGAATTTGTTAGGACCATGGGGTCCGATATTGTAATTGGCTAATCCAGTTTGACAAAACGTGCTTTGTGTGTAATCCTTACATAAGTCCTAGGAGTAAGTACCTCAATGCCCTATTATATTCTAAGTTCTTCCAAGAGACATTATTGTACATCATTGCAAGTTGACTTGGCTCTTGAAGGGTATATTAGACTTTTGTATTTGATTTGGATCTCACACACTCACATCATGCATGCATTGCATATAGTTTTTATCATAACATCATGTATATGATAGACTTGTGGTTGTGAAACAATTTTCCCAAACTGAATTTTAAAATCCTAAAGGAATAATTTAGTTTACAAGACAAGCAAGAACGAATAACAAAAAGTTCATTTTCATTCGTTAGAAGTTCCTGTATTGTAGACACCTCATTTTATGACCTTTGATTAAGTAGTAGTAATTCGGTAATTATGCTAAGAAACCTACTTTAGGAAGCACTCTTCCTGATTATTTCCTATTCCTATTAGGACTCCTCTTGATAAAGTCCTATTCCCGTTAGGACTCTCCTCTCAGAGTCCTAGTTTAAGTAAGACTCTTCCTGATAGAGTTCGATTTTCATTAGCACTCTCCCAGCAAAGTCTGAGTCCAAGTAGAACTCTTTTCGATAGAGTCCCACTCTCGTTAGGACTCTCCTATCAGAGTCTTAGTCCAAGTAGGATTCTTTCCGATAGAGTCCTACTCCCGTTAGGACTCTCATGCCAAAGTCCTAATCCAAGTAGGACTCTTCTTGATAGAGTCCTACTCTCGTTAGGACTCTTTTGACAGAGTCCCAGTCCAAGTTTATGTTCATCATCCTCTTCCTTATAATCGGATAGAGTAGTTTTCATTGCCCTTCTATTATTAGTCTTTCCCCTTATTTTGTTTGGGCAATCGGCTGCTATGTGTCCAAAATTATGGCAATTATAGCACTTTATTGGCTTGGAGGTGGATTAAGATGAAGGTCTCCTCCTATCACCACTAGAGTATCTTTTTTGGACTTTGCCTCTTGTATTGTTAGAATTTCCTAAGGGTCTTATATTAGAACTTTGTGTTCCTTTAGGGTTGGACATTCTACCTTTGAGGTACTTGTTGAACCTCCTAAAAAACAAGGCTAAGTCTTCCTCATCATGGACTTGGGGTCAATCTCTACATCTCCTTCATTATTTTCTTGTGCTGATTTCAGAGCAAGACTTTTGGTCTTCTTTTCTTGCCTTAGCGTTAGCTCAAATGTTTGCAAGGAGCCAATTAGTTCATCAACAGCAAGAGAGTCCATGTCTTTACTCTCCTTAATGGCAGTGAACTTGGGTTGGAATCTCTCTGGGAGAGACCTCAAGATCTTTCTCACTATCTTGGTCCTTTCTACCGTTTCACCTAGGTTAAAGGATGAATTCATTCTATCACATAATTTTGCATAGAATTTGGAAAATGTGACCGAATCCTCCATTCTTAGTGATTGAAAGCTAGATGTAAGCATTTAAATCTTGGACCTTTTTACTGTCGACGTATCTTCATGGGTAGTCTCGAGGATATCCTATGCCTCCGTAGATGTTTCATATGTCTTGATGCAGTGAAACTCATCCGGAGTTACCGCATTAAAAGGTACAAGGCTTTAAGAGATCTATAACACTTATAAAATATAAGGTTTTTTAACAGTATGAATAATAGAATATACAGACCTTAAACACTTGTAAAGAGTATAAGGTTTTTAGAAGTCTGGTGGCAACGTCGCAATGATAGGTATACAGACCTGTAACACTTGTAAAGAATACAAGATTTTTAGGGGTCTGTACATAGATGGCAATAACGCAATAGTAAATGGACCAGACCTGTAATGCTTGTAATTTTTAGGGGTCTGTACATAGGTGGAAATGCCACAATAGTAAATGGACCAGACCTGTAACACTTGTAATGCAATACAAGATTTTTAGGGGTTCGAACATAGGTGGCAATGCCTTAATAGTAAATGGACCAAACCTGTAATACTTGTAATGAAATATAAATTTTTAGGGGTTCTGTACATAGGTGACAATGCCACAATAGTAAATGGACTAGACCTGTAACACTTGTATTACAATACAAGGTTTTTTAGGGGTTTATATATAGGTGGCAATGCCGCAATGATAAATGGAATAGACTTGGTTTAAGGGTTGGCATACCTGATCTCAATAGGAATGACTGACTCGGTGCCATAAGCGAGTGAAAATGTGTCTCTATAGTTGGATTTCTCCTAGTAGTTCGGTAGGTCTAGAGGCCCAGGGAGATTTTTGACCCATCTTCCCTTGGCGTCTTCCAAGTTCTTCTTTATGGCTTCTAAAATGATACAGTTTGTGACCTCAGCTTGGCCATAAGCTTATGGATATCCTGGAGAGGAGAAATGGTGACTAATATGGAAATCCCTACAAAATTTCCCAAATACCTTTCTTGTAAGCTGTGTTTTATTATTTGAAATAATGACTCTAGGGATACCCAAGCTGTATACAACATTCTTCCAAGTGAAGTTCTTCCTCTCCACCTCTGTGATGTTAGTTAAAGGCTATGTTTTTGCCCACTTTGAGAAGTAGTTAATGGCAACTAGTTGAAATCTTATGTTTTGAGGGGCCTTTGGCAATAGCCCTACGATGTCCATTCCCCATTGCACAAAGGGCCAAGGACAAGTGATAGGGACGAGTTCATGCTGAGGTTGGTGTTGGTAAGAGGTAAAATTCTGGCATTTGTCACATTTTCGAACAAATTCTTTAGCTTGTTTTAGCATAATGGGCTAGTAGTAGCCTTGAGTTAGTGCTCGGTAGGCAATGGTTCTTCCACCGTTATGGTTGCCACATATTCCCTCGTGTATTTCACCTAGAACTTGGTGGGCCTCTTCTGGAGCTAAGCATAATAGGAGTGGCTGTGTGTAAGATCTTTGGTAGAGTTTATCTTTAAAAATCACATACTGAGCCATCTTGATTCGGACCCTTCTAGCTTGATTTTTATTTTCTGGAAGTAGTCCCTTCGTTAGGAATTTGATAATGGGGCTCATCCAATTAGGAGTTTGTTCTGAAACTTGGAAAGCCTGTGGCATTTCTATGCTATGACTTGATTAGTAAGAGATTTTCACTGTAGAATCCCTTTTCGGCCTCAAGTGGGAGGCTATATTTGCTAATGCGTCAACTCTGGAGTTTTGATTTCTTCCAATCTTCTGAATGGTGAATTTGAGAAAAGATTTCTTTAATGACTCCACCAACTCTGAATATTTCATCATTCTGCTATCTTTGGTTGAGTATTCCCCAAGGATTTGACTGACTACAAGCTGAAAGTCAAAAAATACGTTGAGGTCTAGAGGTTTATATTTCAAAGCTAACTTTAATCCAATGATAAGTGCTTTATACTCAGCTTCATTGTTAGAGGCTAAAATCTTAAGCTAACAACCCTTTCAGTTATGATCTCATCAGGGGACTAAAGTATTATCCCTACTCCAGAGCCCTTCTCCATGGAAAAACCATATATGTAAAATAGCTATTCCAAAGTGTTTATAAAGGTTTGAGCTTTTGAGTGATGTGTTCCAGTGAATTCAACTATGAAATATGCTAATGCTCGAGCTTTGATAGCAGCTCGTGGAACATAAGATATGTTAAACTCTCCTATCTCCACTAACCACTTAACCAATTATCTAGAAACTTCATGTTTGTGAAGGACTGATTTCAGAGGGTAAGATGTGGGGATTACAATGGGATGAGCTTGGAAGTATGACCTGAGCTTCTGAGTGGATATCACCAAGGCTAAAGCTAATTTTCTAATTTTGGAATACCTTGTTTCGGTGTCCAAGAGTGCTTTACTGACATAGAAGACAAGCCTCTGAACCTTTTTTTCTTCCCTAATTAAGGCAGAGCTGACCACACTTTTTGACATAGCCAAATATAGAAGCAACTTTTCTTATGGCACTAGTTTTGAAAGAAGACTGAGAGAGGCTAAATACTCATTGAGTTGTTGGAAGGCTTATTCACACTCGGAGGTCCATTCCAAGGCCTTACTCCTCCTTAAAATTTTAAAGAACGGAAGGCACCGATCCGTGGATTTAGAGATAAACCTATTTAGTGCCGCTATCTTACCATTTAGCCCTTGAATATATTTATTAGTTATGGGGGATTCTAGATCAATCAAAGCCTTGATTTAGGTAGGATCTGTTTCAATTCACCTTTGGGAGACCAAGAACCCCAAGAATCTTTCCTCTGTAATTTTGAAGGTACACTTTGATAGGTTAAGTTTTATTCTGTGTTCCTTTAGGAAGTCAAATGTTTGGGATAAGTGCTGGATGTGGTCAGCCTTCTGAACACTTTTGACGAGCATATCGTCGATGTAAACTTTCATTGTATCTCGGATCTAGAGGCTAAACATTTTGTTCACAAGCCTTTGATATGTCACTCCAGCATTCTTTAGACTGAACGACATCACTTTATAATAATAGAGACCTCGTTCTGATATGAAAGCTATTTTCTCCTAGTCTAGAGGATACGTTTGAATCTAATTGTACCCAGAATAAACGTCTATGAAGCTTATGAGTTCGCGACTTGCCGTAACATTCACATGTTGATCAATTCTGGGGAGAGGGAAGCTGTCTTTAGGACAAGCTTTATTATGGTCAGTATAGTCGATGCAGACTCTCCACTTGCCATTCTTCTTCTTTGCAAGGACTATATTGGCAAGCCATTCGGGGTAGAATACCTCTTTTATCATCCCAACATCAAGCAACCTCTAGAATTTTTCGTTGATGATCTTATGAAATTTTGGAGCAAACCTCCTCTTCTTTTGTCTTACAGGAGGGTGGTTTGGATATGTCATTAGCTTGTGAGAAATGAAGTCACGGTCCATTCCTTCTATATCTCTTATCTCCTAAGCGAATACCGAGAAGTTATCTCTCAAGAATTTGACAATCTCCTCTTGCTCTGAGGGAGACAGAGCCAAGCCAATTTGTAAATATTTTCCTTATTCTTCGGCACTGACGAGCACATTGATGGCCTCCTTATATGGTTTAACCATGCTATCCATTCCTTTGGAACTTAATGGTTCTTTGATTTCGGAAGGACATTCCTTGACATCGTGAAGATCTGGAGCGGAATAGTCTTCCTCTTTGCAATGGTACTATAATTTCTATTTGGAGGGGTGTTTCTTTTAGTGCAAGGGCATGGCACTCTCGAGCTATGAGTTGACAGCCTTTAATGATGAGCACTTTTGTCTTTGTGAGTAAATTTAAGGCATTGATGGAGGGTTGAGGTAACTGCCCTTATTTGGTGGATCCAGGGCCTCCTAATAATAACATTATAAAGGGATTTGGTGTCTAAGATCATGAATTGAGAGATCAGGGTCTTATGTTAGTCTCTTTCCCCTATTGTGGTTGGCTAATCAATTCTACCCATTAAAAAATTGATGCTCCAATTGTTGAACGAGATAACATAGGGCATCGTTATGGGGGCAATGTATCTCGATAAGATCCAGTTCAGAAAACTATATTTGAGGTTCTGTCTTCATCTTCTTCTCAATAGTTGAGATTTAGATGACGTGGGGCTCTGCCCTTACTTCCCGAGCTTATCTTTTTTTGGCCTGGTTAGACATTCCAACCATTGTATTGTTAGCATGGAGTACGAAGATGATTTGTTGATTATTTGGTTGTTGTTGATCATTCTGAACTTCCTTCTTATCCGGGCCTCTGTTCTAGCCTCATTTGAGGGGGCCTTTCATCTCTAGGGTTCTGTCTCCCGTCCTGGCGGACGAATTCTTATACTCGTCCTCTCCTAATGAGGTACTTTATTTCCTGCTTTAGAGTTCTACACTCCTTAGTATCATGCCCTCGCTCTTTGTGGAAATCATAATATTTGTTTCTATTCTTAGGGTCTGGATTGATTTTCAACGGTTCTGGCCACTTCAGGTTTTCACTAGTCTGGACATGCAAGAATATTTGAGTAAGGAAGGGATTTAACGGGGTATAAGTTTTGTACCTTCTAGAGCCAGAGTTATTCTATGCTCTTCATGTTGTTATCTTATTGGGACTCTTAGTTATCTTTTTTTTTTTTTTTTATCCTTATTGTCTCTCTTTTAAACCTGCTCGTCCTTCTAAACCTGCTCTTTAGCTATTTGAAAAGAGGTTTTGGTGTCTTTTAGATTAAAATATTTTTGTACTCTATCTATGAGTTTTGCCATATTGGTTGGAAGATTCTTGGTTAAAGAATCCTGAAAGCGTCCAAGTCCTAGTCTTGAAATAAGGGCGACCACCAAGAAACTCAAACTGCAGTTGTTCATCTTTGTGAGTTCGGTATTGAAATGAGCTACGTACTCCCGTAGTCACTTTCCTTTCGCTTGCTTAATAGTCAGCAAAAACTCTGCCCCCTTTCTTAACTTCCTACTTGTCAAAAAGAGGTCAAGGAACGGCATACTAAGTTCATAAAAGTTGCTGATCGAGTTTTGAGGAAGGTTATGAAACCATTTAAGGGTGGTACCCTTGAGACTGGTTACGAAAGGTCGTCACATAAAGGCGTCGGTAGCCTTGTGTAGAGCTATTGTGTGCTGATAATGAGATAGGTGGTCTCCAGGGTTTCCATACCCGATATAGAAAGTAAATTTCAGGACAATGAACTTCTTGGGCCATTCCTTCCGTCATTATGGCAGGAGTGAACGATGTAGAGAACTTACCAAATAATTTTCTTAACTCGTCTTGTTCTGGAGGGATGTGGAACCCTTTGGTTGAGATCATCTGATCTTGGGAATCAGCTATCTCTTCCACCCCCTTGAGGGGCCCTAGTACATTTTGTCGTGCCGTCGATACTCATTGTTGGTCCTGTCCCATGCTTCTAAGTCTTAGATTCATTGGGGGAATTTGTCTCGTGGCGGTAGGAAGGTGCTGCTCTCCTAAGACAGGTGGATGTAGGGCTTCGGGAGGCTAAAGTCTTTAATGTACAGGATTGGTTTCAGAGGTCTTTGGGATTGGTATTCTCATCCCGCTCTGATAATGGACAACAGGATGGAACGATGGTATTCCTCTTCCAATAGCTGTTACTGATTGGGGATCAATCCCTATATGGATGGTACCATGGGGGTGCATCAACTACGCATTGGGCAATTCCTTATTGTGGGATCCTTCGCCTATGGTGGTGTTGATGGAAGGTTGAGGTACTCCGTGAACAACATTGGTTAGAGGAGGAGGATTGTTTCGTTGGTTTTGAGCTAGTGAGGTTAGAACTTGTGACATGGTTGTGAGTTGTTCCTACATTTGATTAGACTATTGTTGAATTCGATCAAACTACCGTTGTAGATGAACGGGTGTTTGTCCCCTTCCTCTTCCAATAGGAGGCTGATTTTGAGGATTTTGAGGATTTCTTTTGGGACGAAGGTTTAGAGTCATTGTTTCTTTAAGAAAAGAAGTTTAGTTTATTGATGTAAAATAATGAGATAGACAAGCGTCAAATTGATGTTGCATTTTTTTGGTCTAAAAACTTCTTCTCCTAAATCACTTGCTAGGAACTTAAGGTTAGAGGGTCGCCGAGAAGGCTCTAGTGGTTGCCGCTCCGATGATAAAGTTAGTGAAAAAATGAAGGCAGTAATTCAAGAGAAGAATTGAACATGAATTGAATGTGTATCTTATGGCTTTATTTATAGGTTATAGATCTCCCAAGTTGAGTAGGATTAAGGGCCATGAAAGTAGGGATTTAAAGATATCCATTGACAGTAGTTACCTTATTAAATTCTGTTTCCTTATTCTAAGGTCAGTAGACAATGGAAGGAGGTAACCAGATCGGTATGTCCTATGATCTGTATGCCAATTGGTCTGACGAAAATTATACTTGTAATCTGTATAGTGAAGAACTTCTTATAGACACATGACATGCTTCAAATACTTTGGTCGGATTATGGTATATCAGTTTCACATCTGGAATTGTGTATTACTTTCATAAATCCTAGTTTCACACATAGAATTTGAAATTTTTTTCAAAACCCGGATCATCCAAAGGAATGAATATAGTTTTCTATAGCCTCTATTTGTTCCTTAAAGGATGAAAATTAAAGCAAGAACCATTTAAATTCATCCTCTAAAATTAATTTTCATTTTCCAAACTTTCTTCCAAATCAGCTTGCTCACAGAGACTTTATTCCATGTCTTAAATTAATTGAGTTGTGATAGAATATTGATGGCATGTTTTTAACATATTTAAAAATTTTTAAACACGTTCTTTTATATTTTATAAAATACACATTCTTGGTCGCGGATTTAAACAATTATAACTTGGCACTCTATTTTTGTTTTACACAAATTATACATGCATTTTTTGTATTTCTTCGAGATCTAGCCATCTTAATGGTCGAAGGCAGTTTGTGACGTCTGGTTTGAGAATAAAGGCCATTATAAGCCTCAAAATTTCATTTTTGAGGCAGATTTTGTTGTTTTGGTTATGGATTCAAATTGCCATATCTTGGCACTCAATTATGCACTTTACGCAAATTCTAGATGTATTTAATGTATTTTTCAAGATCTAGCCCTCCAAAACCACCATAGGCAGTTTGGATGTCTGTTTTGAGAAAACAAAAGGCCATTATAATCTTCAAATTAACATTTTTGAGGCAAATTTTGCTGTTTTGGCAGGTGTAACACCCCAAACCTAGTTACCGATTAAATTAATATAATGATGTCATTTTGGAATATAATGCATTAATAGAGCCATTTTTGTCCCATTTTAACACTATAAAAACTTAAATTAGCAAACTACGGAGACCATAAAGAAATAAAAACTAATGCAAGGCCTTGGACATTGAAGCTAACCCAAATAGGAAGTGACCAGAAGAAATCGCTTCATAAAAAGAGCAGTAGAAGAGAAATTATGAGGGAAAAAGCCAAAACGGTAAAGTGCGCCAGCTAAATTAGGCATAAGCACAAAATAGGGGAAAAATGACAACTAGTGAGGTCAAGGGGTTTTGAACCCTTGACCAAGTGAGGCAAGCAGTTTGGCACCCAAAAATTTACCAAGTGGGCTGCTAGCCCTTTTGTGCTTAATTGTACAACTAAATATATATATATATATATATATATACACCCAGATTAACTAAGTCTACCTCCCAAAATGGCCAATGGCCATTCATGCATCACCTCACTCTATACTCAGCCCCTCCATCTCGGCCCACCTCATCACACCTCAGCCTTTACCTCAACACACATCAGCCCTACAATGCTTATACAAGTGTATTTGTATATGTATATATATATATATATATATATATATGGGCCTTGTATTTTAAAGCTTGGAATATGTGCTACATTCTCTAACTATGAGAGACCAAACAATGTGTGCGCGCGTGAGTGGACTTGTGAGTGAGGATCCATGTGTGTGAGAGATTGTGTGTAAGAGGAAGAGTGTGAGTGTGTGTGTTCACTTGGAAGTGTACAAAGAGGAAGGAAGGAGACCAGACTATACCGGCAAGGCTGGAACAACACTAGGGTTTCAACAATGAGCCTAGGAGAAGAAAGGGTCGACTGAAGGTATAAGACACCAAGAATTTTTAATTTTTCTCCTTGGATATTTTTGCATTGTTTCAATTTTTTTTGAGGCCTACATTACATGCATGTATTAGTAGACACTAATGAATAGTTACGAGTGAAATTAGAGAGCCTAGAGAGCTCGAAAAGCCCTAAGTGTGCATGAGTGACTTGTGAGTGAGGATCCATATGTGTGAGAGATTGTGTGTAAGAGGAAGAGTGTGTGTGCTTGTGTGTGTGTGTTCACTTGGAAGTGTACAAAGAGGAAGGAAGGAGATCGGACTATACTTGCAAGGTTGGAACAACACTAGGGTTTCAACAGTGAGCCTAGGAGAAAGAAGGGTCGATTGAAGGTATAAGACACCAAGAATTTTTAATTTTTCTCTTTGAATATTTTTGCATTGTTTCAGTTTTTTTTTTAGGCCTACATTACATGCATGTATTAGTAGACACTAAGGAATAGTTACGAGTGAAATTAGAGAGCCTAAAGAGTTCGAAAAGCCTAAGCTATACTCGGCCGCCATTGATGGACCTTGGATTTGAGGTCTGAAAATAACTAAATTAAAACAGAGTTTTCGAATAAAAACTAACAGAACATGTTGTGGGAATTTCAAAACAGCTTTAGATAAACAAAATGGTCAAAGATTGACCATTTTATAAGCCAAATTGCACCATCGGTGCAATGGCCGGATTTTCATGATTGGGCATTGAAAACGGCACCATTAGGAGTTCAAACCAGTCCCAAATGAATTAATTAAGTCTTTAGAATCAATTTGGTGAAAAAAGTAGTGAAATCGGACGTCAAAACAAGGAGAAACAGTAAGGGAGGATGTTCAGTTCGATGATTGACGCCGAAAATGATGACCGGAAAGGCGGGGAAGAAGAAACCCTACTGAGTTGACTCAACTGATTCTGTCTGAGTGAGACCAAATTAACTCGGCTCACTGTGTTGGCTTGGACACGTGTTGGCTTGCAAGCAAGCCACCGTATTAAGGGGACGATGTCGTTTTGACGTAGGTTTTAAGCTGTTTGGTTACATGTTGAGCGTTCCCTTGATACCCTTGATTGGAACGAGAATAGCCTATCCACTGAATAATCCCATTATCCGCCGTTTGGTTCTGGAAACACTTGAAAAATAAAAGGGGCTGTCACGCCTAAGACTCAAACCCACGACCCTCGCCACTATTGACCCTAAGCCACGCTCAAGCCCACTGAGCCACCACTGCTGGTGTTGCAAATTTCCAACTGAAACAATATATATTATATTGATTAAATTAAATTAAATTAATTAATATAATGGTAAAATAATACAATGTCCAAATTAAATAAATAAATAGTGTCTTTTGGCTATTTCGAGCATTCCAGACCCAATGGCGGGGTTCGTTTTGTGAGTCGGAATTCTAAAAAATTAAGACACGTAAAAGTATAAATTACCAAATTACTCCTAAAATGCCCTGAAACTAAATAAAAAGCCAAGAGGGTCTAAATTGACTTTCTTTGACGTTCCGGACCCAACGGTGAGGTCCACAATATCAAAATAAGTACTGAAAAATAAGTCACGTGAAAAATAAAATTTATTAAATTACCACGAGTAGGCTGGTTAAAATGGGGTAAGACCAATCCTAGGAAATTAGGATATGCCGAGTCTAAATTAAATAAGACCATCAATTTAGAGATGTTTTGGAGTGAATGAAGAATTAATTGAAGTCTTGATGAATTTTATTTTTAGGAATTACAAAGGAAAAGGGAAAGCCCATTAGTAGTGCTGACCCGGGAGAATAAGGTGAGTAATCCTGTACTTTGAAGTAGGAGGTTTTAATCTCCATGGATTCTAAAGAAGTTTAAGTTCAAGAATTTCTGAAGTATTACGAGTTTAAATTCCTGAAGTATTTTAAATTCAATTCCGTAATTTATATGACTCCTATTTTAAATTTTACTGCTTCCATTTTGAAAACTCTATTGTGACATGCAAGTTAGCTTGTTTATATTACTGACCTTCTGTAAGTTTATGTTCTAACATGTCTACGTTAAGTGAAAAATTTTATTAAATGCCTCTCTAAAAATAAATTCCTTCATTTTGCTATGTTTTAAATATTCCTGTACATTGTGATTAAATACTTTGAAGCTCATATCTTAAATGTTCTAATCGTTGTATTCTAGGTATTGACGACTCTGTTAAAATATTCTTATTTTAAAATGCTCCTGAAAAACATCTTTTTAAAGAAGCTATATTTTAATACTCATGGAAAAACATCTTTTTGAAAAAGCCACATGTTAATACTCTTGAAAAGCATCCATTTGAAGAAATCATATTTTTAATGCTCATGAAAAGCATTTACTTGAAGAAGCCATGTTTTAAATGCTCATAAAAAGTACCTTTTTGAAGAAGTCACATTTTAAATGCATATGGAAAGTATTTATTTGAAAAAAAAATGAATTTTGATGCTCTTGAAGCATCTATTGAAGAAGTTAAAGTTTTAAAGGCTTTTAAAAAGCATCCACTGAGAGGTTATCTTTAAATGCTTTTAAATAACATCTATTTGAAAAGAAATATTTTCAAACCTCCTATTTGCAAACTGGTAATGCAATATAATAGTGCATAAGCACGACGTGTTCATGAAGCCCTTCGGGATTCACATGAGTAAAATGCCAGGATCTGATCCCCCAGGCATGAGATATCTCCACGAGAAGTAAAACCGGAATCTGGTTCGAAACGGATTTCTACCTAATCAAAGTAAAAGTTGACACTGTTTAGAAATGGTAGCAGGTTTATCCCTCATTTTCTAAATGTGATTAAATATGTTGTTTTGATGAACAAAAGTTTCATATTTTGATAAGAAATGGTAGCAGGTTTTCGAACCTCCATTTACAAGAAGAAATGTTTTAAAAGGAATGGCCCAGTTTTTAAAATAACAAAAGGTCATCTACGAGAAAAAAGATTTTATGCATCCTGTTTACAAGTAAATGTTTTAAACATTTATGGCCACCAAATGGTCATTTTATACGTGTTGCAAGTTTTAATTGCATATTGAATGCCCCACTCGAATGCTTTTAAATGCTTCGTGTTACGTGTTCTTTTTTAGGTTCCTTGTACTTGCACATATGAAATATCTGTTTTACTCGAATGCTTTAAAATGCTTCGTGTTACGTGTTTTGAAGTTTCCTATATCCTGTAGTTGAAGAAGTATGTGCCTAGCCTGAATGCCTTGAATGCTTCCTGTTATTTGTTTTTAAGAATTCTACATTCTGTATCTGAAGTATGTGTACAATTGGTAGTGTATGTTTATATGAACTCTCTCTCTTAACTAACCCACTACCAGTTGAAAACCCATGAAAAGGTACTAAAATAACTCACTGGGCTTGTTGAAGCTCACCCTATTATCCTAACATTTTTCAGGTGATGATGATGGATGGGAGCCTTGCCCAATTTGAGGATTGGTGATTGGCAGCTCCATTATGATCAGGGGATTTTTGGAAGTATTAGGACTATAGATGGTCAAATTTTGTTGTAGAAATTTTGGACAATTATGTACTTAAGCCCCGAGGGGCAAACAAATATGTAATATGTATAACTTTAAAAAGTTTTTAGTATGCTCTGAATGTATGATATTTGTTTACCGCTCCGAAGAAGAAGAAGCGACAGTATTGGGGTGGGTGTGTAAATAGTAAAAGAAAAATTTTTATGCTTCTGCAATTGCCAATCTTGGCCCTATCGCACCACCATCCGGCGCTGCCGCTTACTCGTAACCACCCCCGAACCTGGGTCAAGGGGCGGGTAGTCGAGATTTCCCTTAATCCACACAGGGCGGGATTCAGGGGTCGTGACAACAGGGGATTCAAACTACTATAACTTGCCACTCAGTTATCTGTTTTACGTGAATTATACATGCATTTCATGTATTTCTTCGAGATTGAGCCATTTAAATGGTAGAAGGTGGTTTGCGACGCTTGTTTTGAGAAAAAGTTCATTGTACGCCTAAATTTTTATTTTTGAGGCAAATTTTATAATTTTAGTTGCGGATTCAAACTGCTAAAACATGGTGCTTGATTATTCATTTTTTGTGAATTATACATGCTTTCATGTGTTGTTTTTTGAGATATAGCCATTCGTAACAACCGAAGGTAGTTTGCGATGCTTGGTTTGAGATAAAAGGCCATTATAAGCCTTAACTTTATATTTTTTAGGCAAATTTTGTTGTTTTGGATACGAATTCAAATTGATATAACTTGGCATTCTATTATCTCAATTTTTGCAAAATATACATGCATTTCAAGTATTTCTTCAAGATCTAACCATCTGAATGGCTAAAGGCGATTTGCGATGCTTGCTTTGAGAAAAAAGCCCATTATAAGCTTCAATTTTTTCATTTTTGAGGCAAATTTTACAGTTTTGGTTGTGGATTAAAAATGCGCTTGTATTATCCATTTTACTCAAATTGTAAATGAATTTCATGTATTTTTTCGTGGCCTAGCCAACCAAAACTACCGATAGAGGTTTTTGATGCCTGTTTTGAGGAAAAAAGCTGTTATAAGCTTCAATTTTTTATTTTTGATGAAAATCTTGCTGTTTTGGTTGCAGATTCAAACAACTATAACTTGGCGCTTTGTTATCTATTTTATGCAAATTATACGTGCATTCTATTTATTTCTTTGAGATCTATGCATCAGAATGTCCAAAGGCAATTTATGGTGCTTGGTTTGAGAAAAATGGTCATTATAAGGCTCAACTTTTCATTTTTGAGGCAAATTTTGCTGTTTGGGTTGCGAATTCAAGCTGCCATAACTTAGAGCTATCTTATCCGCTTTACGCGAATTATAAATGCATTTCATGTATTGTTTTGAGATTTAGTCATCTAAAATTGCTAAAGGCAACTTTTGATGCTTGTTTTGAGAAAAAGGGTCATTATAAGCCTCAAATTTTCATTTTTGAGGAAATTCTTACTATTTTTGCTACAGATTCAAACAACTACAAAATGGGGCTCTACTATTCGATTTAGGCAAATTATATATGCATTGCATGTATTTGTTCGAGATCTAGCTATCCAAAATTACCAAAGGCAGTTTTCGAGGTTTTTTTTTGAGAAAAAAAGCCATTATAAGAATCATTTTTTCATTTTGAGGAAAATCTCGCTGTTTTGGTTGCGGATTCAAACAACTATAACTTGGCTTTATGTTATCCGCTTTATGCGAATATATTTGTATTTCATGTGTTTTTCGAGATCTAGCTATCTATATTGCTGAAGGTAGTTTGCGACACCTGGTTTGAGAAAAAAGGCTATTTTAAACCTCAATTTTTCTTTTTTGACACAAATTTCACTGTTTTGGTTGTGGATTCAAATTGTCATAACTTGGTGGTATATTATCCATTTTACCTGAATTATAATTGCATTTAATGTATTGTTTCGTGATCTAGCCGTCTAATATAGCCGAAGGCGGTTTGTAATGCATGGTTTGAGGTAAATGGCCATTATAAGCCTTAATTTTACATTTTTGAGCCAAATTTCACAGTTTTGGTTGTAGATTCGAACTATAATAACTTGGCACTTGATTATTCACTTTACGCGAATTATACATACATTTAATGTATTTATTCGAGCCTTGAGCTATCTGAATGATTGAAGGCGGTTTGCAACGCTAGTTTTGAGAAAAAAGGTCATTATATGTCTAAATTTCTCGTTTTTGATACTAATTTCACTATTTTGGTTGTGGATTTAAACTAGCAAAACTTGGCACTCTGTTAGCCAGTTTATACAAATTATATATGCATTTCATATATTGTTTTTCAAGCTATAGCCTTCCAAAGACAGTTTTCGATGCCTATTTTTTAGAATAATGGCCATTATTAGCCTCAATTTTTCATTTTTGAGAAAAATCTCATTGTTTTGCCTGCGTATTCAAACAACTATAACTTAGGATTCTATTATTCGCTTTATGGGAATTATACATGAATTTCATGTATTTCTTCAAGATCTAGCCATCTTTATTGTCGAAGGTGGTTTGCAGTGCCTGGTTTGATTGTGGATTCAAATTGCTATAATTTGGCACTTTGTTATTCGATTTACGCGATTGCTAAATGCATTTCATATATTTTTCAAGATCTAGCCATTCAAAACCGCCAAAGGCGATTTTCGTTGCCTATTTTGAGAAAAAGGCCATTATAAGCCCTAATTAAATATTTTTGTGAAAATTTCACAATTTTGGCTAGGTACATGTATAACTTGGTGCTCTGTTATCCACTTTATGCGAATTATACTTGCATTTCATGTATTTCTTCAAGGATTTAGCCATCTGAAAGGCCAAAGGCAACTTTTGACACTTGTTTCGAGAAAAAAAGCCTCTATAAGCCTTTTTTTTTTTTAGGCTAATTTCGTTGTTTGATTGCGGATTCAAATTGCCATAACTTGGTGCTCGATTATCCAATTTTCGTGAATCATACATGCATTTCATGTAATGTTTTTGATCTAAAACATCTGAAATAGCCGAAGGCAGTTTGTGATGCATGGTTTGAGATAAAAGACACTTATAAGCCTTAATTTAACATTTTTGAGGCAAATTTCACACTTTTGGTTGGGGATTAAAATTGCTATAACTTGGCACTCTATTATAACTTGGCTCTCTGTTATCTGCTGTACACGAAGTATACTTACATTTCATGTATGTCTTCGAGATTGAGCCATTTGAATGGCTGAAGGTGGTTTGCGACACTTATTTTGAGAAAAAAATTCATCATATGCCTAAATTTTTTATTTTTGAGGCAAATTTCACTGTTTTGGTTACAGATTCAAAGTGCCATAACTTGGCACTCTGTTAGCTACTTTACGCAAATAATATATGCATTTCATGTATTTTATCAAGATCTAGCCATACAAAACTTCCAATGGTGGTTTTTGATGCATGTTTTGAGTAAAATGGTCATTGTAAGTCTCAAATTTTCATTTTTGAAGAAAATCTCGCTATTTTTCATGTGGATTCAAAAACTTGCTGCTCTATTATTCACTTTACACGAATTATATATAAATTTATAATATTTTTTCAAGATCTAGCCATTTGAATGGTCGAAGGCAATTTGTAATTCCTAGTTTGAGGGAAAAAGGCCATGATAAGCCTCAAGTTTTCATTTTTGAGGTAAATTTTGCTATTTTGGTTGCGGATTCAAATTGCCTTAACTTGGCACTCTGTTATCCACTTTAAGATCTAGCCATCTAAAACAACCGGAGGTAATTTTCGATGCTTTTTTTTAGAAAAAGTCCATTATAAGGCACAATTTTTAGTTTTTAAGGAAAATCTCGCTTGTTTCGGCTACGGATTATAACTGCTATAACTTGACATCCTATTATCCGCTTTATATGAATTACACATGCATTTCATGTATTTCTTCAAGATCTAGACATCTGAATGGCCAAAGGCAGTTTGAGACGCTTGGTTTGAGAAAAAAAGGCCATTATAAGCCTTAGTTTTTCTTTTTTGAGGTAAATTTTGCTGTTTTGGTTATAGATTCAAACTGCCATAACTTGGCGCTCTGTTATCCACTTTAATATCTAGCCATGTAAAATAGTCGGAGGCAATTTTCGATGCCTCTTTTTAGAAAAAAAGTCCATTATAGGGCTCAATTTTTAATTTTTAAGGAATATCTCACCGTTTTGGCTGCGGATTCAAATTGCTATAACTTGACATCCTATTATCAACTTTATATGAATTACACATGCATTTCATATAATTCTTTGAGATCTAGACATCTGAATGGCCAAAAGTGGTTTGGGATGCTTGGATTGAGAAAAAGGCTATTATAAGCCTCAATTTTTCATTTTTGAGACAAATTTTGCTATTTTGGTTACGTATTCAAACTGTCATAACTTGGCGCTGTGTTATCCGCTTTACGCGAATTATATTTGCATTTCATTATTTGTTTTTGAGATCTAGGCATCCAAAATCGCCAAAGGTGGTTTTTGATGTCTGTTTTAAAAAAAATGCCATTATAAACCTCATTTTTTCTTTTTTGAGAAAAATCTCAATGTTTTTGTTTTGGATTCAGACAGATATAACTTGGCGCTCTATTATCCACTTTACGCGAATTATACATGAATTTCATGTATTTCTTTGAGACCTAGCCATCTGATTGGCCGAAGGCAGTTTAGGACGCTTGGTTTGATATAAAAGAAACTACTATAACTTGGCGCTCTGTTATCATGGACTTTGAAATTGAGAATTTAACTCTATGTTGCCCGAAATGTTTTAATTTAAATTCCTATATTTATAGTAACTCATGTTTCAAACATGCTACTTGTTCTATTTTCAAACTAATATCGCGAACTGTAAATGTGCTTATTTTAAATGCTAGTTGTTTATAAAATTCTTACTTCAGCATGCCTATCTTTGATTTCAAAGGCGTTAAATATCTTCTTTGAAAATGAATGTATTTCATCTCAGTTATGTTTAACTTCTCTTAAAAAACATCTATGTTGAAAAATAATATTTTAAATACTTCCTATTTGCAAACTGGTAACACAAGATAAGTATTGCATAAGCACTTGAAATTAGTGGATCCTTCGGGACTCGCTCGTGTAACGCCCACTAGAAGGAAAGAGATCTCTCATGTTAGGGTCATATATATAATATATTGACCCCCTATTAAGCTTGGAGTTTGGATCGATACAGACTCTTGTGTAAAGTGAAAAGATACAACATTATAAAATGGTTGAATATTTAACCCCCATTACTTTGAATATGATTTATATCCTCATATTTCATGATTAAAGGATTTATGTTTCTAATTATAATAAAAACTAAATACTCTTGTTTTGTATTTGAGAAATTAAATCCTTTACTCGAATGCCTTGAATGCTTCATGTTTTATAACCAGAATGATTCCATACTCTATGTTTTAAATTGTGCGAACAATTGATAGTAATCACTTTTATAAACTCTTTTATACTTTGACCACTATCAGTTGAAAACTAATTGACAAGGTACCAAAATTACTCACGGGCTTTTCATAAAGTTCATATGGATTTTTATCCATGTCTTTTCTGGCGATGACAATGAGTGAGAGCCTTGTCCATTTTTGCAGAGGACATTCGAAACTCCATCCTTTTGGTACTATTTTTGTTGTAGGATAGTTATCTGGAGACAGACCTCTAGCAAGCAGAAATGGGAATGTTAAGACATGTAGAACGTCCATCTCTTTTGTAGTAATGTGTGGGATAATATATGTAATTTACTTCTCTAGAAACAATGTCTATGTAATATGTTTAAGTTTTAAAAAAAAATATTTAGTAGGTTTAGAAAGCTCTGGTCGGATGGTTGTGCATTTGTTTTCAGACTTCTGCACCCTTTTAATTTATTACGTTGTTTTGCAGTGCCACCTGACTCTGTTTATTTGCCTCTGGGCCGATTCACGTCACCCGATCCACATAGGGTGGGTCGAGGGATGTGACGAGAGGTGGTATCAGAGCTATAGGTTAGGTAGGTCCTAGGCTACATAAGGAATTTTGATTAGCAAATGACTTACGGAAGTAAAACCCAGGATAGACTGTAATATTTAGATGTGAAAGAGGGGATTGGGACCAACAGTAGAATAAAGTGTAATGTTTAGATGTGAAAGCGGGGTATGGAACCTACAGTAGAATAAAATGTAATGCTCAGATGTGAAAGCAAAGTATAGGACCTGCAACAAGGTAATGTATATGCTTCATGTATGATCGTGGGGTATGTGACCCACAATATAGCAAGTGTAATGATCAGAAGTGAAGATGAGATATAAGACCCATATTTATTATAAAATATGAAGTTAGATGTGTGCATGGTGAATGGAACCCACAATCATAGTGAAGTAAAATGGTTAAATGTGTCCATGAGGTATGAGACCCACAGTTATAGTGAAGTAAAAGGGGTAGATATGTGGGTGGGGTATGAACCCACAATTAGAGTAAGAAAATATTATAGAAAAATATTAAACCTTAAGTATTAATGTAAATAATATGACCTTTTGTGATATAGCATCTGGAGATAAACTAATTAAATATGTTTGTCTATCGTAACAGTGACAAAATGGTGAACACTAGAAGGAACATAGGAAATCCTGATGAACATCTAGATAGGGTCAAGCGAATCTTGGAAACAATGGCACAAAACATGAACAACGTTCAAATCTAGAATGAGGCTTGACAAAAAGTACCCAATCTCCAGGAATCTTGAGGCCAGGAACAACCTGCTCATGCTCGGAACACGATAACACATAAGATGTTCCAAGATTTTAAACCCCCTAGGTTTGACAGGTTTATAGCAACGATTGACACTGAGGCGTGGGTCTAAGAAATGGAACGTATTTTCATAGTCCTCCCTTATACTGTGGACCAAAAAGTCACCTTTGCTGTGTTCATATTCAAGGATGCGGCATATCGTTGGTGGCTCCTGGAAAAGGAAAGAGAGCCTCTGATGACTTGGGAATGATTCCTAGAAGTATTTTATGACAAGTATTTCTTATGGTCGGTCAAGAATTAGAAAATTATAGAATTTGCAACCCTTAACCAAGAAAACATGACAATAGAGGAGTACAGGGCCAAATTTGTAGATCTAGCCTGCTTTTCACCACATACAATCCCCATAGAGGGTCTAAAAGCTAGAAAATTTCAAGGTGGTTTGATGGATAGTATTAAGTAATGAATCGTACCTTTTGAACTTCCGACCTATAATGAAGTAGTGAACCGTGCCAAAATATTTAAGAGGGTAGGAAATGCATTGGCCCAAAAGAAAGATAAAAGAAAAACTGAATCCGCTTCCCAAGCGACGAAGAAGACCGGAGCCAAGAGTGCAATCTCTATGAATGAGAAGAGTAATGCCAGTCAAAGGATTACCTATATTCCACTATGTCCCATTTGTTAGAAAAACCACACTACCTCATGCCGACGTCTCATTGGAGCTTGTTTCAAGTGTGGGAAAATTGGTCACATGATCAAGGATTGCCTAACACTGGCTCAAAATGCCAGTAGCCTCACAATAGTTTCTTCTTCAGTTGCACCAAAACCCCCAACCACAACAATAGGGAAACTAAAAGGAAGCAAAGAACCACTGACGTACAAACATACCTTTAATCTTTATTCTAAGGCTGCACGGACTCCTATTGGTCAAATAGGTACCCTGTCCGATACTTAGTTATTTTCTAGTTTTATATGTTTTCATCATTTAACTTGACTTTCAAGACCACTACGATCTGTAGTAACAGCCGAACACCTTAGATATTTGTAATGACAACAAATAAGATAGAATTATGATAATAACTATTCAAGATATCAGGATAAGTCACGATTAAGAAACACAATGTCCTAGATATTAATAATGAATCGGAAGAATAGTGTCCTTCTACTGACTATGAACCCTTGAGTTTTGAGGACAAAACTCTTTTAAGAAGGAGAGAATGTAACATCCTGAGCTAATTACTAGGTAATTAGGACTAATTAAATATGAGAAGACTTTAGTATGTAGAATATATTAAAATCATAGTTAGGAAAAAAATTAAGTCCCTAACTAGAGCAAAATGATAAATACTAATGTAAACACCTCATTTTGTGACCCTTGATTAAGTAGTAGCAATTCAGTAATTATGCCAAGAAACTTAGTTCAATTAGGACTCCTCTTGACAGAGTCCAATTCTAGTAGGACTCATTTTGACAGAGTCCTATTCCCATTAGGACTTTTCCTAACAGAGTCCAATTCTAGTAGGACTACTTCTGACAGAGTCCTATTTCTAGTAAGACTCCTTCTGATAGAGTTTCGATTCCATTAGGACTCCTCCTGACAGAATCCTAGTCCAAGTAGGACCCTTTCTGACAGAGTCCCACTCCCATTAGGACTTTTCTTGATAGAGTCCCTGTCCAAGTAGGACTTTTTTTGACAGAGTCCCATTCTCGTTAGGACTCTTCTGTTAGAGTCCCACTCCCGTTAGGACTCTCCTATAAGAGTCCCAATTTAAGTAGGACTCCTGAAAGAGTCACATTCCCGTTAGGACTCTGCTGTTAGAGTCCTAGTCCAAGTAGGACTTTTCCCTACATAGTCCACTCTTGTTAGGACTCTCCTAACAGAGTCGTAGTCCAAGTAGGACACTTTTTGATAGAGTGCCACTCTCGTTAGGACTCTCTTGCTAGAGTCACAGTCTAAGTAAGACTCTTCCCGATAAAGTCTCACTCCCGTTAGGACTCTCCTATCAGAGTCCCACACCTAGTAAGTCTCTTCTTGTCGAGATCTTACTTTGTTTAGGACTCTTCTGCCCATCAGAGGACATTTTTATAATTTTGGCACCTTTTTGCCCACTATGGGTATTTTGGTAATTTTGGCATAATCCTACGCTCAATAGGACTTCTTAGTCACTTAAGGGGCATTTTTGTAATTCCTATATCATTTTCCCATCTGGGGGTAAATTAGTAATTTTAGCCATTTGGTGACAAATTAGGAGTATTTTGGTCATTTCATATGTCTTGTGGCAATTTAGAGATTCTCCACCTAATTGGGGGCAATTTGGTAATCTTGAGTGATAGTAGTTTGTTTAAGAACAATTAGGACTTTCCATTTTTAGAGTTTCTATAAATCTGGTTGCTTGATATTTCTTTAAAAGGAGATACATTAAACATAAACGTTTTCATTTTAGAGTTTATTTTTTGATTTAATTATATTTGTATTTTATCTCATTGGCTCTTGTATATAAACATAAATTCTATTGGTTTTTGCATTGTCATAATTATTTATTAATTTGTTTAGTTAGGATAATCATTCCTTAGAATAATTATGTAATTTTTTATTTTTTTAATTAGATGATTATCACTCAAGACAAGATCTTAGCCCTCCATTTTAGGGTTTCATCTTAGACTCTTGGATCAAATCTTCATATTTTTCCTATTAATAGAGTCCCCTGGCCATTAATTTTAAATACACAATTTCCATAGCTTTACATCGTTAGTTTAATTCTAGAGTTCTCCCTATAAGACCTCTCCTTCTCCCTAGGCCGAAGCCCTACCGAAGTGATAGTTTCCCTTCAAGACGCAAGTTAGAGCGACGCTGTCCAAACCTAAGAACAAGCTGGAGATCTGCCTGACTGAAGCCTTCAATCCAAACTTTCCTAGCCAAAGTGCTGCTCGACTCTCACGACTGAATAAGGTACGCTCTCAAACCCTTAAGAATTTTCTTTAGATCCGGTTGATCTAGCCTCTTTTATCACTCTTGATAAAAGAGAGTAAACCGAAAAACTACGTGACTCTAATTCTGTTTTCTAAATGGATACATAAAAAGCCTTCGGGCCTGAGTCAGATTTTCTTTCTATTTTCTATTCTATTTTATTTCTTTATGCAAGATTGTTATTTCTTTATTATTTCTAAACTCACATCTCTCTCTTCTTTTTATTCATGACAAAATAGCCTTAAAAGTGAATATTTGAGGCCAATCCATTCGGATTGGGTGGGGTGGGTACCTAACACCTTCCCACTCTATACCTGAGCCCCCAAGCTTGCTTATTTGGTTTCTGTTTTATTTCAGTGCTTTATCTTTTATTTGATCCATGTCAAAAGATCTTTAGAATGTAATTAGGAAACAAAGCAATGTAATTTCAATTATTTCATTCCTTTTCAATTTTCTTTTAGTTATATTTTGTTGTAACGGGTTTGCTTGTTTCTTACTCAAAAATAAGTTGACGACTCCTCATTTTCTCTATCTCCTATAAGAGGCGTTCCTTCCCATCTTTAGGGAAGGAGATATCCGGGATCCCTTTAAATCCACAAAAGGAGATTAAAATCTCATTTTTTCCAGTGCTGGCACCCACAACTAATAAAAGTAGTGAAATTAAGACTTCACTTACTTGTGAAGCTAACACTTGTAATCCGAATAATTCTAGCAAATTAGCAAAACAAAAATTAAATGAATAAATGACAAGTAGACTTAATGCATGATAAATAAAAGAAAAGAGGAAAAAGAGACCAAAAGAAGTTGGCCCAAGGACTTGAACCCAAAAAAAGTAAATAAAGTTGAAGTAAGTAGGGAAATTTCCTAAAAAAGGTGATATATCATCACCCAATTGCACCACCACTCTCGCCAAAAAGGATTTCATGCACCAAGAATCCTCATGACGCATATTCAGCTCAGGAGTATGAGAAGCTCCCAAAAACTCAGACATGCGTATGAACTAAGCATTGTGTTTCAGCTAGAGAGAGAAAGAAAGAAAGAGAGAGAGAGAGAGAGAGAGAGAAGAAGAAGAAGAAGAAGAAGAAGAAGAAAAAAAATAAGAAGAAGAAGAAGAAGGGAAGAACCTTGTTGCATGCATGGTTGTTTGAGTTGAAGGGAAGACCTACTAACTGAACCTAGGAGAGGAAGAAAAGGGAAGAGAAACAGAGAGAGAGAAGCTGCTAGAGAGAGTATGGATAACACAGAACCGCCATTGTGAATAATTTCTATGCATGCTAAATCATTATTGCATGAGTTTAAACCACCAAAAGGTAGATATAACACAAAACCACTATCGTTGGACCTCAGAGGTGGGTTTGAACCCACTGAAACTAAATAGGTTTCTAAGGTACGGGGCTAAGACTAGATGTCCCTCAGAGTACGAATCTACAAAAATTATCGTGAATAGACCAAAAAAGAGGGAATAAAACTGAGTTGCAGGTCACGACCCAAAGAACCAGCTTCACGAATCAAACACCAAGCTTGATTTTTAGAACGAGGTTTTGAAGCCACTAAAATGAGGATCATAACGAGCCAAAAAACATTGATTTTTATAGAGAACAGAGTGTATACCATGGATCTATTCAAAATCGGTCATGAAAGTTAAACCCTATCATTGAGCACTCGACCCTTCAAACGAATGTTAAACCCTTTATATGACTCCTAGAAATGAAAACAGTGAAAGACACTTGCATGAAACCCACGAATAAGCTTGGAAATTCTTTAGGATTGGAGGCACTATTCATCATCATGGGGAAGATGATGAATAGTATCAGACTCAGGTCGGGTCAGTTTCGGGACTCGGGTCGGAACCCACCTAGGCGTAGTAAGGGTTTACTCAAAGTTACGTCATTTTGAGAAGTTTTTAAATGTTTTAAAACCCAGAATTGGGTTGTTTGGCAATAGAGATATGGGCCGATTTAATAACCTTATACGAAGTTGGGATATCTTATCCTTGATTTTTTTTCCTTAACTGCTGTTTGGCAAACAAAAATTCAAAAAAAAGAAAGAAAGGGGTTAATCCCCTGGTTCGAACCCTCGACCCCTCACACGTGAGACACTTAAACACACATGCGTGGCCATTGTGCCATTAACCCACATGCGTATATATTTTAACAATATATATATATATTATATTAAATTAAATGTTGCCTATGTTCGAATAAAATAAAATGGGTGTCTATTCTAACTTTTTTCGACGTTTCAGACCCAATAGAGGGGCCTATTTTATGAAATGAAATCTCAAAAATTAGGACATGTAAAATACAATAATTACCATTATGCCTTTAATGACACCTGAAGCCAATCGAATGTCTGAAAGGGTCAATTTTGACTTTCTTTGACGTTATGGAGCCCACGATGTGGTCTATATTTCCAAATCAGGTACTGAAAAATAGGACATAAAAATGTAAGTTACTAAACTACCCCTAAGAGTTGGACTTAACTATGAATAGACCCAATTAAAAGAAACAAAACTTATTCTAAGAAATTAGCAATCACCGAGTCTAAGAATGAATTAAGAACGCCGACTAGGTAGCAACTTAAGTTAAATATGAAATTAATAGGCTTCCGTGAATTGTATTTTTAAAGCTACAAAGGAAAATGAAAAGTCAACTAGTAGCACGAATCCCAAAAACCAATATGAGTAATCATGGACTTTGAAGTGGAGAATTGAATTCCATGTTCTCTGTTCTATTTCCAAACTACTATCGTGAATTGAAAATGTGCTTATTTTAAATGCCATTTTTTTTTTTATAAAATTCTTACTTCATCTCAGTTGTGTTTAATTGCTCTTGAAAAATATCTATGTTGAAAAACAATATTTTAAATACTTCCTGTTTGCGAACTGGTAACACAAGATAAGCAGTGCATAAGCACTCGAAATTAGTGGATCCTTCAGGACTTGCTCGCATAACGCCCGCTAGAAAGCAAGAGATCTCTCGTGTTTGGATCATATATATAATATATTGACCCCCTGTTAAGCTTAGAGTCTGGATTGATATTGACTCTCGTGTAAAGTGAAAAGATGCAACATTGTAAAATGGTTGAAGGTTTAACTCCCAGTACTTTGAACATGATTTATATCCTCATATTTCATGATTAAAGGATTTATGTTTCTAATTATAATAAAAATTGAATCCTCTTGTTTTGTATTTGAGAAATTAAATGCTTGACTTGAATGCCCTGAATGTTTCATGTTTTATGACCCGATGATTCTATACTCTGTGTTTTAAATTATGCGAACAATTGATAGTGATCACTTTCATAAACTCTTTTATACTTAGACCACTATCAGTTGAAAACCAATGACAAGGTATCAAAATTACTCACAAGCTTTTCATAAAGCTCACATAGATTTTTATCCATGTCTTTTCAAGCGATGACAACGAGTGGGAGCCTTGTCCATTTTGGTAAAGGACATTTGGAACTCCACCCTTTTGGTACTATTTTTGTTGTACGATAGTTAGTTAGGGACATACCTTTAGCAAGCAGAAGTGGGAATGTGGTAGAGAAGTTAAAAATCACCTAGACTATGGAGGAGAATGCAACTTACTCTCTATGATTTTCAATGAGTGAAGTGGAGTAAGAAGAGTGAAATCCCTACATTGTTAAGAATCTCTTAGTCATCTAAGAGTCAAATTTTCTCTTCTTGAGGAAGAAGCAAATTGTGAAGTGTGATTTACATACTCCTTCTCAAGACCTTTAAGTTTATCCTTCCTTACCTAAATTTGTCTTACAATTCTTTTAGAAGTAAGAGGAACTTTTTAAGTTTTGGTCGTATCCCCCAACCTTGGAGTGGGGATTTACTTTTAGGCTTTTCAAGATTGAAAATATGCATATAATTTGAGCCATGCTCCTTGATTTTTTAATATGACTATTCATTTGTTGTTTCAAGGTAGCAATTTCAGATTTGTGCTCTAAGGTCATAGTGTGAGATTTTTTCTTCTTTTCTTAGAAAAACCACGCTTCCTTCTAGAGTATCTTTTAGCCATGCAATGTGAGCAATAAAATGAAGTTAGTTGAGGTTTAACATGGGTTCTAGATTGAGGTAGTGGGAGAGAATGTGCTTAAGGTTTTGATGTGGTTGAACTTTCCTTATAGTTTTAGGTGGTTTAACAACTTTGGATTTTGAGGACATAAATACAATCGACTTGATAATGAGAGATTGACTTGAAATGGATGCGGATGGCTTGTTCTTATTTGTGAACATGTCATATCCTAAACCACTTATATCATTCTTAATTTAGACGGTATTAAGCATTTTAGAAAGCTTATTAGACTTATCCTCAAGATTGATTTTGACATTCCTAACTTGTGTGAGTTGTTCACAAAGAGAGTGAACTTTGGAATTCGATTCTTTCTTTTTATTCTCACAAGCAGCTAAAGAAGCCTTAAGTCCTTCTACCTCAACAATCAAAGAGTTTCTCTCATTTTCTAAGGATTCAACATCCTTTAGAAGAGACAATTTTTTCTCATTTAGTTAACTCAATAAAGATTGATTAACTATCAAAGCACTATCCTTATTCTCACAAGACTTGAGTTTAGTGCTGAGCTTCATGTTAGAATTTTTGAGATTTATAGATTCATTGAACCATTTTTTTAAAGGCAATCTCAATGTTGTCTTCATCATCGCTCTCTTCATCACTAGACACAAAGTCTTTGATGTATTCATGATCACCATCCTCAATGAAAGATGATCCTTTATGGACATTTGTGATGCTAGTGAAAGCCAAGATTGACTCTCATCACCTTATTCTTCATCATCATTCTCCTCTTCCTCTTCCTCTTCCTCTTCCTTTTCATCATCTTCGGAAAGAGATGATTTCATTGCCTTCCTATTTCGAGAATTTCCCTTTCTCTTATTAGGACAATCGGCTGCTATATGCCCAAAGTTATGGCAATCATAGCATTTGATAGACTTAGAGGTGGATTGAGATTAAGGTATTCTTTTATCACCACTAGAAGAAGATTTTTGGACTTGGCCTCTTGAATTGTTAGAATTTGCAACGGATCTTTTACTTGAACTTTGAGATCCCTTGGAGTTAGGCATTCTATCCTTGAGCTATTTGTTAAAACTCCTAACAAAAAGAGCCAAGTCCTCATTATTCATGGACTCGAGGTCTATTTCAATATCCCTTTCACTTTCTATTTGTGTTGATTTTAAGGCAAGACATTTGGTCTTCTTTGCTTGCCTAAGAGTTAGTTCAAAGGTTTGAGGTGATCCAACTAATTCATCAACAACTAGAGAGTTAACGTCCTTACTTTCCTTAATAGTGGTTATCTTAGGTTGAAATCTCTCGGGAAGAGATCTCAATATTTTCCTTACTATCTTGGTCATATCTAGTTTTTAGCCTAGGTTGAAAGATGAGTTGACAATGTCACTCAATTTAGCATAGAATTCGGAAAAGGTTTCCGATTCCTCAATTCTTAGTGCTTTAAACTTAGAAATCAACATTTGAAGTTTTGACCTCTTTACCATCGACATACCCTCATGGGTAGTCTCGAGGATGTCCCAAGCCTCCTTGAATGTCTCATAAGTCATAATGCGACAAAACTCATCCGGAGTTATAGCGATAAAGATGGCGTTCAACCCTTTGGTGTTGTAGCCACTCACCCTTAACTCTAACTCGTTCCAAGTGTTTGAAGGCTTGATTACGAAGGGAATTTTCGTAGTTGTAGTTGTGACTAGTTAGGTCCAACCTTCTGGGATGGCAAGCCAAACTCACTTATCCACTACTCTAAAAAATGCTCTCATACGAGCTTTCCAATAAACATAATTTGAGTCATTGAATAGAGGAGGTCTTGAGATTGATCCCTCATTCTCATAACCCTTCCTTGTTCAAAACATAGGATATCAATCAAATTCCTTAGAAAGAAAGCTCTGATACCATTTTGTTTGTGCGCGAAGGGATATCACACGAATATCACTCAAGGTCCCAAGTCGTGAATTACCTAGAAGGGGGTTTGAATAGGTAGGTCTAGATGTTAATTCCAATTCTTGATTAATTACAATGATGACACAATTTGTAACACTCCAACCCAATTTTAATAGGGTTGTTGTGGAATAAAAACAATGCTAATTAATAGTACAATGTTAAATTTCGTCAAAAGGGAATAATAACAAAAGATCTTTTTGAAGCTGTGAAACGTTATGTATAATAATAAATTAAAGTTAAGAATACGGCTTGTTCACATGCAGACTTAACCTAACCACGATTAATAAGGTTAAGTGATTTAATGTATCAATAACTAAATAATATCAAATGTATATGTGTGGATAACGATAGTGTGTGAATAATACTTGTGCATGAGATTGAATAGGGTGCACAATGATGTATGCATTACTGTATAGGAGACAATCAAAAGTGACTATCACCCCACCTGTGTTTTGTGCATGTGAGTGTATAGTAAAGATTGTGTGTGCCTATACATCGGTAACGTGATATATATATATATATATATATATATATATATAGACAGTTGTTCTTGTGAATCAATCACGCCTCTTGTGAATAAAAGAAAAAAGAGAGAAAGTGGAGTAACGTATATGTGACTGTGAAACGGGAAAAATTATTAAAAGGGGGCTCAAGGGAGACATAGGGTTCCGACGATGTACCATATATTCCTCATACCTTAACTAGAATGATAGAGAGATAGAGATAGAAGAATGTAAGTAGATTTATATATATACATGCATGGTGCCTATAACCCTACCAGAAAGGAACTTAGTAGAATAAGAATGAGAAGATGAGTTCCAGTAGCTTAAGGAACCCGGAGGATGAGCATTCAAAGGTTAGAGACGAAAACAGAGAGAGAGAGAGAGAGAGAGAGAGAGAGAGAGAGAAGCCATCAAAGGTAGGTTTCTCTTACTATAATTCTTCTTCCTAATGTTGCTGTTGTGAGATTTGATTAGCACAAACATGTATGAAACTATGAATAAATAAAAATGGAAGGAAAACAAAGTTGTTTAGACTAAGAAAACCTAGACAACCGTAATCTTGAAAATGAAGGAAATTGGGTTTTGAACCCATAATACGTTAATCATGAAACAAGGAACAAGGCTCGAAGGAGCACTAAAAATGGAACACACAACAAGTTGAACCATAAAATATGGTCAATAGACCATTAAGAAACAGCAACTTACAATCACTATTGGAAGATCAACCGAGGCCAGTTTTGGGGGAGGGGGGATTTACCTTGTTTTATGAATGAGAAAATGTTCCCTATGGCCTAGAAGTTGAACAACATGAAAATGGAGACAAAAACAGTGGCTCCAATGCGACGAAATAGGAAAACAAACACTCATCGAAAAAAATGAATCTTATTGGAGTCATAGCTGTAACGGGCCGTGCGACGACCTTAACCTAACCTAAACTAGAAAAAAACTTTAGAATTGAAATCCTTAGATAGAAACGATCCAGAATCAGTTGGAGTCGTCACCGGAAAACGATTGCGGTGATCACCGTCGTTGGAAAAGGCGATCGGCACTGGCGAGCTTTTTTTTGACTAGTCAATGGGTCGGGCCTTGACCCGTTTAAAACCAATTCTAGATTAAAACCAAAAATGTTGTCATTTCATTTAAATGGTGCTAACGTCACAGTGATGTCAACAAGACACAATGAACCAAAAGAACTAGTTGGTTATCAACCAATTGGACCGGTTCACTTAAATTAAAACTTAACCGAATCTTTTTTTATATACTTTCTGAAATTATAATTTAGCCCCAAACGTTTAGGTTAATTAGAAAAATACCCTAAAAACAAATTTTTAAATGCTTTTAAATTTAGGTAAATTACTAAAATACCCTTAAGCTAAAAATAAGCCAAATGAAGGCCAATTAAAATGTAAGAAAAGTCTAACCCAATGTTTTTGGGTGTTCCAAACTCAATGGCGGAGTCCGATTTATTAGATTAGATTCCAAAAAATACGAACAGATAAACTAGAATAATTTCAATTGTGTCATAATGCATTAATTAAGCTACCAATTGAACTCCGATGACTATAGAAGTACTTACCTTAACATTTTTTGACATTTTGGACTCAATAGTAGGGTCTGTTTAGTCAAATGCGGTACCAAAAATATATACACATAGAAATGTAAAATTCTCAAACTACCCTTAGTGTTGTGTGGGCTACTAGACAAATTTAAAAAATATAGGAATGGGCATAATTAATGTTTTTGGAAGCTCTAAACTTAACAGTGAGGTCAAACTAAGCACTCGGGTACCTGAATATGGTCCCGTATAAAAGTGTAAAATTATAAAAATACCCTTAAAGACTAAAGTGAGCACATGATGAACTAAGAAGTATTGAGAACCTTGATTAGAGACCATAAGGGAGTCCTAAATAGTAAGCCTAAATCCAGAAGAGACTAAGAACATTAAGTAAGCAAAGATTAAGTTGAGTATTATATTGATATAGTGTCGATGTATTTTGAATCATGCTTTAGGAATGCCAAGGCATGTTAAGTAGACGAATAAAGGAATGACTGTGGACACTGGACTACAAGTGAGTAACCTTGAACCTTGAACCTTGAAGTGGAGACATTTTCCATGAAATGCAATTCTTTACAGTTTTACAACACTACATGTAGTTCCTTACAGCTTTATAACATATTTCAGATTTCTATGCTAAATATTTTAATTACGTGACTATTTACAAAATACTAAAATAAATGGTTGAAGTGAATGATTTTGAGTAGCATCTCTTTAAATGTTTCATAACATGGATAGCCTAAAGAATGTTTTGCAATTATGTTTCAGTTTTTATGTGCCTTACGACATCCTACCGGGGGTTAAGAGCCAATAGACTTCTAGTAAGTCTTCATAAGCAACTCGGCTGAGAGTCTGAATCCAGTGAGAAGGCTATGTAGGTCCAGAGCTCTAAATTACATAGAGGTCACCAATGTAACATTATAGCCCCCCGGGACTGAGCTTATGAGATGTATGACACAAAATATTTTTTTACAGCTTTAGTTTACAGGTCACCATGTGACGACCCAAGTCCTAAGGGACAATAGTTTTTAAGAATGTGGCATGTTTTATTTGCTCACCCGTATCAAACTTTATGAAATCATATTTAACTTGCAAAACTATCTAGCATAAACTCTTGCATGATTTCTAGTAAATATCTTGCAACTCCTAATTATGTGTTTATGTTTTAAGAATGCCAATAGCTTTCAGTACAGAACATTTCTATTGCTATCCATGAAAATTTATAGAAAGGGGCTTTCCTGAAAACTCATGACCCAAAACCCCATGACAGGGTACTAGTGTTACTCACGAGTTTTTCAATAAAGCTCATAGGGATTTTATCCTATGAATTTCAAGGATTACTAAGAGGTATTCAGACCTAGCTACTATTAAATCATGATGAATAAAGACACTAGCAAAAGAGGGAATTGTATCACAATTACAGACGTGACAACTTGAGGCCATAGATGCTAGAGCTATGTGACAGGGAAAAGAAGATGAGTGATATTCATCAATAATGTAATAATTAAAGATCCATGTTATTGTAACTCTCATGTACAACTTAGTTATGCTTTGCCAAGTATGACAACATTCAGACAAAATTTTTAACAAACAAGAATTTTGATGCACGATTTTATTTAACTGAATGCAATCTACTTGGAAATGTTAAAAGGCCTTTGGTTAGACACGTCATCAATATGCTGTCAAGGTTAGTATATTGATGAAGTGCCTAACTGGTCGGCCATTATCCCTAATCCGCATAGGGTGGGTTATGGGTTGTGACACAATCAATCAATAGATCACTCAACATGATTAATTCAATGTTTAAGCCATTCCACCAATGAAAACTACCAAGAATCAACCAATTTAACATTTACCAAAGTTAACAACTAAATTGATTTTATAACAATTTTCACAATTCAATTCAAAATCAACTAAGTTATCAATTTCTTCAATCAATTTACTAAATTAACTTTTTCAATTATCTCAATTGAATGCACGATTATGAAATCATGAAAAACTCAATTTCTCAAATAAAGTGGAAGCAATTCAAATGAACCAAATCTTTTAAGATCTGATCGAATCATGTGCTTTGATCAGATCGAATCAACAAAAATAAGTAGAGAAGATAATGAATGTCATGAATGATCAATCTCTCACAAAAGCATCAAGCTCTATCAACAATTTTGCTATCACAAATTGAGTCTCTCTCACTGTTTTTTGACTGCTCTCAAATATATTTTCGCCTATTTTTCACAAAAAAGCTTGGTTGATCCTCAATTGAGAAGAAATCATATTTTAAATTTGTTTTCTGCCCAAGGTTAATTTGAACGAACCATCATTCGTTCGAACGAGCACTTGCTCGTTCAAACGAACGAACATGTAACGAGTATCGAACGAGCAACTCTGAAGCTGCAGCAACTCGTTTGATATAGGAGTTCGAACGAATGAAAACGAAGATGGCTAGATCTCGAAGAAATACGAGAAATGCATGTATAATTAACGTAAGGCGAATAATAAAGCGCTATGATATAGATGTTTGAATTCGCAGCCAAAACAGGAAGATTTTTCACAAAAATGAAAAATTGAGACTTATAATTGCCTTTTGTCTCGTAACAAGTATCGAAAACCGCCTTTGGTAGTTATGAACAGTTAGATCTCAAAAAAATACATGAAATGCACATATAATTCGCGTAAATCGAAAAACTGCCTTTTGTTTTTTTGTTTTTGTTTTTTTGGTTCTTCTGATAATTAATTTTCAACTTTTATTTTATTTTCTTTAGGTTAGCCCTTTATTTTGTTGTTAACATTAGTTTTGTTCTTTTGATAATTAATTTTGAACTTCGTTTTTATATATAGTCAACAGATTGGCCAAATCTCATTGGGTCCAATTGAAAGCATGAAAATTGTTAAAAACTGTAGTGGTTGAGGAGTCTTGTACAGGTCTCCTCATATTTTTATGGCAATACTCTTCTTTATAAGTATTAAAATGCCTATTTTTAGCCTTAATTTTACGTTTTTCTTTTTAAAAAATTCAATCAACGGTGAAATTCTACCATCTACACTGGAGAATGAATAATAAAATTTGAATCAAATAAATTATTAAAAACTTCCTGGAATTTTGTTATAGATAAACATATAAATTTCTCTGTCTTGAAATATTTTGTAACTTATTTCTATTTATTAACAGTTTAAATTTTATATATATATTTTCACAGTCCAAATATATATAAAAAAGCGAATTTCCAAATTCTAAGTAATAAAATTTTGAAATCTGAAAAAATGTTGAAAACTAGGCTCAACTGCCACAAGATGTTTGACGCGTGGCTTGAGAAGGCTATTTTTATCACGGAAATATGGAAGAACTTCTAAGGTTAATAAGATTGGGATTGGGATTGGACCTTAAACTTAAAAAAAGAAATTTATTGAGGGACCTCTCTAACCAAATGCTCCTAACTGATCTTGTTAGGTGAGATCATCTATCCCACTTAATATACTAAAATCCCCTCCTTACACACCCGATGTAAGACTAACACACCCACGTGTCAATTGGTATCACCGGCGCATCTCCACCAAGGATGGCTAAGTTCAAGTCCCACAAGGGCATTAACAATAGGACTGCACATCTCCACAGGGGATGACAGTCCTCAAATTCCTTAAAATGAAAGGAATTAAAAAAAAGAAAAGAAAAAAACAACTTAACAACCATGAAAATCTTTTCTTTGACTATAATGAAAAACTAGGAAGGAGAAGCAAATATGAGGGAAGCAAGAGAGAAATATTTAATATAACATGCCATCTTCATTTTCATATGAATTCATTAGAGAAAAATCATTTTTTCTTTCTTTTTCTTTTTTCCTTTTCCTTCACTAAATCCCTGACCCAAACTGAGCCCAATATATCAAGCTCCCGAAAATCCATAACCTCTGAGCCTATTCCTCAATTTCCCCTCTTTGCCGAAAGCACAAAAGGGAAATCTTTTGGATGAACGCGAAAAAAAATTCAAACATCTGATGGAACATATCAAGATAATCAAGAGACACACACACACAGATATATATATATATATATATATATAGCTATTTTATTAAAAGAACAATCAATATAATAGCAATCCATTTGGCACAGCCAGAAGTTTGTTGAATAAAAATGCTGACCTATTTTATACAAGAAGGATATAACTATTTATTATGGTTTACACCGACGGAAGCAAAAAAGCAATCAGAAAATTAATTTTCTTTTATAAAAAAAGAGGGGAAAAAAACTTCCAAGCCTAAAGCCAATCATGTTCTCAGTACAAAAAGAAGAAAGAAATGTTAAATGGTAAAATGAAAACATTCAGAGTATGGGGAATAAAACTATATGCAATGATACAAGGATATACAAAATGGCAAGATTTCAGCCACACCTCTCAACTCCGTTGACAAGCATTATCTTCAGTCAGTTCCATCGTGGAGATGTTGTTTTATACACAAAATCTTGTGAAGATGTTGTCCCATAGTTTAAATCCAGGTTGTGGAGTTGTTCCATTAGCTGAGAGCGCCGTTCCTTGAAGAAGTCTAGACGTGTTGTTAATTCTACCAAAGTGGAAGATGCTGCTGATGGATGTCTAGTAGGATAATCCACTACCTGCAACCAACCATCATAAAAACTTCGGGACCTAAAAAGTATCCATTAAATCAAGCAACGATAGATGGCATCAAATTGGATACAAAAATTGGGGAAGATCTCCAAAGAAGAAAAAGGAGAATCACAAATGAATTCAACTCCCATAAAACAATGCATGATGACCATATAATCATATAAGAGGTTCCTAGAGATATAATATGTTACGTTTTGAAAAAGAAAGACCTCATAAATAGATTTATTAATATGATAAAAGACATGTCTGATGATGTTGTTCCTATAATAAGAAAAACCATAGAAGAAACAAATGCATTCTAATCAATACAGGCTCACATTAGGGATTAACATTAAATCCATGTCATTTGCATTAGTTATAGATGAAATGACCTAACATATTTTGGATGAGTTACCATAGTGTATGCTATTTGTTAATGATATTATTTCAACCAATGAAGCTAAAGTAAAGATAAATGCTAAATTAGATGTTTGGAGAGGCTTTACAATCAAAAGGGTTTAAGATAAGGAGGAGTAAAACTGAACATTCTGAATGCAATTTTAGAAAAAAAAACGAACACAAATAAGAGAATGCAACTTTATCAAAGCAAGGAACACGAAAAAACATGCAGTGATGATTGATAATCAAGAGATAATTAAAAGTGATACTCTACTTAGGTTTGCTTATCCACAAAGAGGGATAGATTGGAGCTGATGTTTCCCTAAAAATTAAGGGATGATGGGTAAAATACAATACTACTACTAGCAGATGGTGTAATTGATGTATACTAGTAAAACTAAATGGTAAATTTTATAGAACAATTATTAATCAAACAATGTTTTATGGGACAGAATACTGAGCTATTAAAAAATAACATGTTCATAAAATGAGTGTGGCTGAAATAAAGATGTTGAGATGAATACATGGCAAATCAAGAAAAGATAAAACTACACTAAGAAAGAGTCACATTGACGATAGTACTAAGGGAAAGGAAAGACCAAAACTAACTTAGATGAGATTATAAAGAAATATATGATAGTGTATTGTTTTACAAAGGGAGTGACCTTAAAGTAGAATGATGTGATAAGATTCATATAGCCAACCCAGCTAGTTGGGAGAAGACTTTGTTGAGTAGAGTTAAGTCTTCTTGAGTGAGCTCAATAAAAAAGATATATACTTAATTTATAACTTTTTCAAATACGGTTTCTTTTTAAAAAAACATTTTGAGAAAGTAAAGCCTGCACATATTGTCATTAAAATAAAAAGTCTTACCTCTGCAGCCCTTGAAGTGGAAGGCACAGAGGCAGAATCAACAGCACAAAGCTCATCCATGGATATACTAGTGGATGCTTCAGTACTTTTAGAATCACCCAAACTTGTTGACTCTAAAAATTGTTTCCGAGTAGGCTGCTTGTTACTGCTGCCAGATGTTATAACTTGTCCTTTGATATTCTTCAAATCGGTCCCCAATAAACTCTCCTGTCCAAAAATAAATAAATAAATAAATTCAAGGAACAAAATTAACATAAAGTATAAAGAAGACCGATAACTCAAAAAAGACCAGGTGATTATATAAGAAAATTTTTGGATGAAGAGTAACAAATTAGTAATGAAAAAAAAAATGAAAGTTGGGAAAGGATGTGCTTTTTTTTTTCCCCTTTTTTTCTTTTTTTTTTTCACCAGAGTGGAAAGCACCAGTACCCAAATAATACAGCGATACAATTATGATCTATTTTAAGAAAATATGAGTCAGTTGATCACACATATATGCCAATACACAAGCAGTTCAATATTTAGCATACATGACATGCATGGGACGGACTTGGCATACATGGCATGCATGGGATGGATGCTGTCCAACAGTCGACTTAGCAAGCTATATCATAGGCAATTCGTCCCATATTTTCATGCCAAAACCACATGCTTGCAATCAACCAAATCTAAAACCTTGGGTTGAACCAATTTTCATTGTAGTACAGTGGTGTAAGCATAAGGGAGAGGGGTGGGACAAGGGGTTCAATTCTTAATTTCTTATAAGGGAGAAAAAGATCACAGGTAGGGCAACCTTTTAGGGATTATTGCATAAATAACAAAACTAATCTTCCACGGCAATATAAAGCCATCCATTAATGTGATTTTTAATAATGGATAATGAGAATATCAAGTATAATCTATGCTGATAATTTTTTTTTGTCAAATGTGTTCTAAATTGGAAAATAAAACCGAGAATGCAACTTGCGACAGCGCAGACAAGATATACCCAGGCCAGTAGGAAAACTTTCAAGACCGATGATATAGGAGGAGAAGACGGTGACCTATTCCTGATCGTGCAGGGAGGACCAAGCACAGTTAAAAGAGTATGGGTGGAGAAGAATGGTCTTCAATGAATTTGTCAAAGCCTCAAGGAGATGGAGAGGAAATTAGTGGGATGAAGAGACGAAGCCTGTTGATGGTGCGAAATCCAACTAAGGGGGCTCATTTGTTTGAATCGAGGAGTGTCATGGCAAGATTAGGAGGATCTACATTTCTGAGGTGCATAGGGGTGGAGGTTGGGAAAGAGTGGAGTTGGCATTCAGGAGTTTGAGGAATGTGACCAACAAAGAGGTTACAGAAAGGGGAATAATGTAGAACAAAATTCCTCAAATCAAGGGCTGGCCGGAGACTTCTTTGAAGATTGAGAGCAAAGCTAGGTCAGGTTGGGCTTACATTGAAGTCGACTTTGGTTCTTGTCAGAACAGAATTGAGTTTCTACGAAGATACCTAGTTAGAAGAGTGGGCTCACTGAATGTCTTAGTGCCAGAACCATAGTCTTGGGACTAGTTTTGTGTCTCTAGTGACATGTGAGTTCAACCAAGCATCGGGCGGGCTCAGAGAATGTCTTGGTGCTGGAATGACAAAGAGCAAGCATGGGTTAATCTTGGCTTTCTTTTTTTTTTTGGTTGGGGGGGGGGGGGGGGGGTTTAAGCAGGAGTGTGTGTTATCGACATGCATGACACTTCATTCATGTTTGAGTTCCCGTTGGAATAGGAGGCAACGAGAATATGGAGGAAAAAGGAAAAGGGATTGGGTGATGGAGGGGATTCCCAAAATCTTGGATAGGAGGATTGCAACTGGGTGGTGTAATAGGAAGAGGTGGAGCCTTGAGAAGTCCAGGTGAGGTTTATGGGGCTACTAGCATTTTTGTGGTGCCCAGAAGTGTTCATAAAGTTAGGGATAGGTGTGGAGGTTTTGTAACCACCGATGAGGAGATGAAGAACACAACACACCTTCATTAGGCTTACATTTTGATTAGGGCTTCATCATTCTCCATTCCAGCATTGATAAGGATCAAAAAAGGGTCGTGGGATTTTCAGATTCCTATTTGGGTTTAAAAAAGGTCCTTGATTTACTCAGAAAATGAAGTTGCAGATTTGAATTGCCGGAACGGAGGTATAAAAGACAACAGTGTGCTGGCATGTGATAGTCATGCGAGTAATGTGCGTAAAGGAGCTAATTGGACAAAACTCTCAAGTAGGCAAGATGGCACCAAAAATATGGTCGACCTGTGGAAGATAACAGAAATTTAAATATTGAAAAGGAGGGTATCGGGCTTGCAGAGAAATTTTGGGCTTCTGGGCCCAACGGAAGACAGGCTATGAAGCACGAACACTTTGTTTTTGGCTAGCGTGTTCGTGTCGAATATGGACACTTTCGGATACTTTCTAGACACTTGTCGGACACGAGAAAAGAGTCCAATTTTTTTTTTCTTTGAATTTTGGATATGTCCCAAACACGTTATAACTCATTTTGAACAACTTTTTTTTTTTTTTATAGATTTTCTCCTCTTTCTCTCCTTATATATATATATATATATTACATAATAGTTAATAAATTTGTTTTGAAACTTGAATCATAAATTTTGATGATTAAATGAAAAAATCCTTGAAGTATTATTTAATGTCTTTATTTTTTTTTTGATAAGTATTATATAATGTCTTTATTATTTTAATGTCTTAATAATAAGTTGTGATTTGTGTGTTTTTATGCCAAATTTAATTAAAATAATGTTAGGTTTTGATTACATGATTATATAAGAATTATTTATATATATATATATATATATATTCAACACATCCCTGACGAATCTGCATCCTACTTTTTTGAGAAATGCCGTGTCCGCACTTCTTAGAAGATAGGAATTACACCTGCTCTAGGATCAGGCCTTTCAATGATCAGGGACCAGAGTTGTTGAAACTGGACCCTACTTTCTCTGGGTCATTCAGACCCCTTACATTCTCGGGCATTTTTAATGATATTACACTTTACTTATAAAAGAAAAAGTGTAATCTGTCTTTAGAGATTCTTAATAAAAAAATCTATCTTTTGAGGCACAATTTGTGCTATCAAAAAGGAAGATGTGGAATGATCAGTTCCCTGTTTAAGTAGAGTGCTTCAGCTTTAGGGCACTCTTCCACCAAAAGGAAAAGAAAACTGAAAGAAGCAAAGGAGAAAAATATAGAAGGTTAACAGAGTGCAGTATATAAAAGAAAAATAAAGAACAAAACAATAGAAAATGAATGCAAGGGCCTATTTAGGAAATATCAAAACTAGTTCAGTAGAGTACAAATGAACAGATTTTAATTTTTTAATATTTAGTAAATATATTTTAGTTGTATCCAGTGTAGTTAAAGGCGAAAGGCGCCTTTAAGATGCGAAGATCTCACATTACCTGAAAAGCAAGGCGACAAAAAAGCATTACCTTGAGTGAAGCAAGACGCTAACTAATAAAATAATAAAAAATATATATATTACACATTAAAAGTTAATTCATTCTAAGTTAAACAATATCTTATCACTAAAATAATTATCACGTAACACCAAAAAGTTCAATCTAAAAGTTACAAAAGACGTATTTAAGTGATATAACTATTTTAAGCTTTAGTAATTTTTTGTAAATGAATATTCAAAGTTTTGTTATCTATCTAAGTCTTATATAGAATAAATTCTTATAAACTTGCTAGTTCTAATAATATAGAAGGCATGATAGGGTCAATCTTGCAGACATCTAAAATAATTCTCATAAATCAGGCCTATGTTAGGAAGACTTCCCATATAGGTGATCAACTATGAAGCACGGACACTCTATTTTGGCTCACGTGTCCGTGTCGAACACTAACACAGTCAGACACTTTCCAGACACGTGTCGGACACTTAAATCATGGATGTTGATGATTAAATAAAAAAGTCTTTTAATTTTTATTTAATGGCTTTGCTATTTTAATATCTTAATAATATTTTTGTGATTTATGTGTTTTTATACTAAATTTAATTGCAGTCACAATAGGTTTTTATTATATAGTCATATAAAAAATTTTAAAAATTCATATATATTCTACGTGTCCTTGACATATCTGTATCCTACTTTTTTGAGAAATAAAGTGTCCTCGTGTCAGTGTCGTGTCGTATCCGTGTTCTGTGTTCGTATTTGTGCTTCTTAGGTGATTAATTTGGATGATGAAAGAAAAATGTTTTATTGTAGGCTGCCTCAAATTTTGTTAAAAAGATAATAGTTTGTTAGTTATAGAAGATGAAATATCAATCCCTACTTAAATTTTTTTTTCTTGTTGAAAGAAGTACTCTCTCTAAAACTTTGAATTTTTTATTCCAAATATTTAAATGTTCATTAGCCCAATTTTGTGCTAATGTTCGATAATAATACTTAATATAATAAATTGGACAATAATATTTCTAAACTATATAACTATATTCTTTATATTGATAGGCCTCTTATAGAATTATTAAATAAGTGCACAGAACACTATAAACATAAGGACATACACGTAAAATATAAAGGCTATCGCCTGGTCGCCTCTCGCCTTGCTTAAGAATATCGCCTCTTTGAAGACACCTAGCTTGGAATATGTTAAAGCGATAAGACTGAAAATAGCCTTGCCCAATCACCGAGGCGACAAGGCGATAGCCTTTGACAACACTAGTTGTATCAAGTTCATTTGTTCCTAAAAGATACTTAAAACCTAAAAAAATTAGACCAAATGAGGAGGGGTTTCCCCAAAAACTTAACGGGAATGGACCCAGCTTGATCCATTTTGAAGAATTCCTAAACAACCTCTAAAAGAAGTAAATAATCATTATTTGAAAAATAAATGACCAATAGATGAAGAGAGAGAGAGAGAGAGGTGAACTGATGAAAAGAAAATTTTCAATCTAAAAAAAAAAATTTGACCAATTGTAAAAGAATTTAAAAGCATATACCTCGGTTCTTTGTTTCCTTTCATGGTTAACAAAAGCAAGGGTTGTATCAAAATCTTGCTGAAAATATTTCCTGCAGACAGAAAATATAAATACAAATAAGAACAACAAAATCTAGTCAGATTCAAATATACACGAGTTCATCCACTTCCATGTGCTCTGGGTATTATATCATATTCACATTCAGGTAATTTAACTAAAAATGCAATGGAAGATATATACAATCAACTTCATATAAGGTATCCTATGCAGGGCCCTTCTTTATTTCCTTTGATGATTAGAGAAGACAAGGTGTGTAAAAAATACTAGCTGAAGAAATTTCCTATAGACGTCACAAGCACATGCTAATGTGCTCACACAGATGCCCCCCCAGGAGCGAGGAGCTCATATTTCAAAAGAAAAATTGAATTCACTTCTTTTTCTGCTGTTAGAATTCTTATTTTTCTTCATGTTTTATAGTTTACTATATTGTTGTGTTATATTCAGGGATATGTTAAATATTTTAGTAGGGGTATTATTGTAGTCATTTGGGTTTTCCATGCACTGTATAAATAGATGGTAGTATGCGAAAATTATTAAGATCTAGACAACCAATGTTCATCGTATTTAACTAAAAATGCAATGGAAGATATATACACTCAACTTCATATAAGGTATCCTATGCAGGGCCCTTCTTTATTTCCTTTGATGATTAGAGAAGACAAGGTGTGTATAAAATACTAGCTGAAGAAATTTCCTATAGACGTCACAAGCACATGCTAATGTGCTCACACAGATGCCCCCCCCGGGAGCGAGGAGCTCATATTTCAAAAGAACAATTGAATTCACTTCTTTTTCTGCTATTAGAATTCTTATTTTTTTTCATGTTTTATAGTTTACTATATTGTGTTATATTCAGGGATATGCTAAATATTTTAGTAAAGGCAATATTGTAATCATTTGGGTTTTCCATGCATTGTATAAATAGATGGTAGTATGTGAAAATCAATAAGATCTAGACAACCAATCGTATTCTTTTGGTCTCCTCCTTCTTCAAGACCTAAATCTTTAAACGTTGTACAACTTGGTATCAGAGCACCGATCTAGGGTTAGAAGTCATAAAAAAACACAAGAGGAGAGACATATGGAGAAAAAAGTGTAGTAGGGTGTTGAAGTCAGTGGTACGAACGATGACTTCAGCCTAGTCCAGCGACTAGGAACCCTGGTTTGGACCGTCTCTCAATGCTAGCATTTATGTTTTTTTTTTTTTCCATTGCTAAATTTTCCAATCCACAAATCGGGACCAATCAACATAGATTTGATGTTTCAAATCACACCTAAAGGGTAACAAAGCCTAGGCATCTTGTTTTGAGTAGCTCATGCTCGATTGGGTTGTGTTTGAATCAGATTTTGAGTCACTGAGAATCAACACCAATTTTCTAAGAGGCATAGATACGGATATGAAACACCAATACAATACAACACAACACGGACACGTCTAAAAAAGTAAGACACGGATATGTTGGGAACACGTTGAATATGTATATTTTTATATAACCACATAATATAAACCTTAAATTATTTCAATCAAATTTGGCATAAAAACACACAAGTCATACTGATAAAAAATAAAATAAAATAAAAACACACAAGTCACGACAATATTATTAATAAAACAAAATAACAAAACTATTAAATAAAAAGTCAAGGACTTCTTCATTTAATCATCAACATTTATGATTCAAGTTTAAAAACACAATTGTTAACTACTATATATATGTGTGTGTGTGTGTGAAAAAGCGTAGAGAAGAAGATGAGTAAAAGAGGGAAAAAATCCAAAAATCAAAAAATAAAATAAAAAACAATGTCCAAAACGTGTCTCTAATGTATCCCTAACGTGTTCGGAATGTGTCCGAAGTTCAAAAAAAATTAGATACTCTCTCATGTGTCCGAGCATATCCGAGATGTGTCTAAACATGTCTGTGTTCGACACTGATAAGTGAGGCAAAATAGAGTATCCGAGCTTCATAGCCAATTTTGGGTTGCATATAGAGTTTTGTTTCTTTCTCGTGTTGTTATGGTTTGTCTAGATTTGGATGTGTTTGAATGAGATTTTTGAATCACAGAAGGTCTCCGTTGTTCTGGGTAGTGCATGTTGTGTATTAGACATGGTTTAAGGACTTGTTTGGGTACTTTTGTTGCTTTCTTCTCTTGCTGCAGTGGTTTGTTTGAAGCCATCTAGGTTATTTTCAGTTTTTAGCGGGTTACAATGCGTTTGGGTTGTTGCTACAGATTGTGAGTTGCTTCTTCGAATTGTTTCTTTTGAGTGTGGTTCTTTTGTTTATTCCCGAGGCTTCCCCTGATGATGTCAAAAGTCATTCCATAGATGCTTAGTCGCAATCAATTATTTCTTAAGAAACACGGATAAGACACTACACGGACACAGTATTTTTCAAAAAAGTAGGACACGGATATGTTGACCACCCATTGAATATATATTTTTATATTTTTTAATATGACTATATAATAAAATTTTAATACTATTTCAATCAAAATTAGCTTAAAAGACACAAATCACATAAATATTATTAATATGTCAAAATCAGAAGGCATTAAATAAGAATTTAAGAATTTCATTTAATAGATAACATTCATGATTCAAATCTCAAAACAAATTTGTTAACTCCTATATATATTTGTATGTATATAAAAAAAAAAAAAAAGTGGAGAAGAAGAGAAAAAGAGGAATAAATTCACACAAAAAAACCCCAAAAAAATAATAACAATCCAAAAAAGTGTCCACAATGTGTCCCAACATGTCCAAAACGTATCTGAAATTCAAAAACATTAGACACTTTTCTTGTATCCAACACATGTCCAAGTATGTTCAACACGGATACGTGAGGCAAAATAGAGTGCCCATGCTTCATAAATTACTTTTGTGAAATTAAATGGCAATAATTACCATTCTTGGTCTCATGCCTTTAGAGTTACGTGCGAAAAAGAAAATCAAGTATCTCATTGAGAAGTGCTTCTTGACAACGCAAAAAATTCATAAGATTTGTGGAGTGAGAATTCTCTACTAGTGATGGGGTTGTCTTAGTATAGAGCCTGTGTTGTAGCAAATGTTCTAGATATGGCCAAAAAGATATGGGTATTACTTACCCAAACAAAAGAGCTAAGGGTATCACTTAAAGAGGTGTATTCACAGGAGCATAATGTATCTCGGACTTATAACTTTATATGTTTGATAGTAAACAAGGTGACAAGTCCCTCGCAAAACATTATGGTATTTTGAAAGGTTTATAGGGCGAACTTATGCTTTATCAGCTGTTGAATTTTAAAAGGAGTTTCAACGTCGCGTGAAAAGTTTCAAGTTGCTTTGTGTTTGCTTACCCTTAATTCTGAGTATAGTGTATTCAAAAATCAATTTTTGGCTAGTGAGAAGTTTCCAACTGTTGCAAATGTTTATTCTCATCTTCAGTGTGCTTCTCTTACTCATTTAGAGAGTACACGGTTCTAGTCTCTAGTAATGGTAATTAAGGTGGTTTTTGTGGAGTTCTTAGTGGTGGCCAACATTCCCACCATGATGGTGGGTGTGGTGGTCGAGGCTTTGGTCTTGGTGAACGTAGTGGTCGGATGGGCCATTGCGTGGAAGTATACTTAGTGCGGTGATACTAGATATAATGAGGATTACTGTTGGGATAAATAGGGGCAGGCAACCCATGAAAATAAGACATCTAATGATACTTTTGCTACTACAGTGTCACAAACATCTATATATGGTTTTGTTGCCTCCATTTCTAGTTCTCATGATGCCATTACTTCTCAACCTAGCCAACTCATATAGCATTTGTCTTCACTCTCTCCCCACTCGTCTACCTGCACGGCTACTTTGGTCAATATGGTATTTCTATCTGTGTGGTTCGAAAACCTTCCGCCCCTTGGATTATTGTTTATGGAGCCCGTGCTAACATGTATGCTATTTCCTCTTCGTTCTCTAATTTTCGTCCTTCAAAATCATGTCTTGTGTTAACTAATGGTTCTTTCCGACTAGTGCTTGGAATTGGTGATCTACACCTGCCAAGCATATGTCCTTAGTTGCCTGTGTTCATCTATTTGGTCCAGCTCGTGACAAACTTTCTCCTCATTTAGTCAAGTGTATTTTCCTAGGGTATTGTCGTACTCAAAAAGGTTATCGCTATCATGACCCTATTTCTCATCAGTATTATACTAGTGTGGATTTTAACTTTTTTAAGTCATTTGCTTTCTTTTCTACGTCAGGATGCAACCTTGATCCTAATTTAGTTTCTTCTTGTCAAGGGGAGCTTTCTTTGCCAATTCATTCCAACTTTGTGTTATCCTCTCCCCCCATGGTTGATCCTCTACTCCAGGTTTACCAATCTCTAGAGGCAGACAAGTTGTATCATGGGCACCTGCTTCTCAACCAATGCCTAATTCTACTAAGATTCAATCTCCTACACCATCCACTATTCCATCTTCTCCTGATTTGCCCATTGCATTGAGGAAATATACTCGTAATTCTACTCAACATCATTTCTAATATTGTATCTATTCATCGTCTTTCTTCCTCTTTTCGTATTTTATTTCAACATTATATTGGGTATATCTACAGAAATAGCTGCCCTTCATAAGAACCAAGCTCGGTATCTCACTCCTCTTTCTCCTAGGAAGAAGCTCATTAGTTTTTGTTAGGTCTACACTATGAAATATCATCTTGATGATTCTATTGAACGCTTGAAGGTTCGGTTGGTTGCCAAAGGCTACACTCAAGCATAAGGTGTGGATTACTATGAGACCTTGTTGCATGTCTCACCATTGTTAGAATTCTTATTTTAGTTGCGGTGAATTTTTATTGGCCTTTATATTAGTCATATATAAAGAACTTTTGCATAGGGTTTTAGATAAGGACTTATGCCCAACCACTAGGTAATTGTTCCCAAGTAAAGAATTATTGGTATGCCCATTGTGAATACCACTGTATGGCCTCAAACAGTCTCCGCGTGCATGGTTTGACAATTTTAGTGCCATTGTACTTCAATATGGCTACCAACATTATATCAGCTTAACATAAAGAATGCCTTTTTGCATGCGATTTTTACTAGAGAAAGTTTATATGGCCAAGCCACCGAGATATGTTGTTCTTGAGAAGGAACAATAGGTATGCCGAATGTGGAAAGCACTATATGACTTGAAATAGTCTCCACATGCATGATTTGACAAATTTAGTACCCTTATACTTTAGTATATGCCTTTTAGCACTCTATTTCATATCATTCTATGTTCACAAGTTGTTCCTTTTCAGGAATCATTGTTCTGATAGTTTGAAGATGACATTATGATTAATGTAAGTGACTTAGCAGGTATCTCCAGCTTAAAGCTTCATTTGAGTAACCAATTTCACACCAAAGAATTCAGTCTTCTTTGCTATTTTCTTAGAATTGAGGTTGCCCGATCCAAAGAAGGTATCAGTTTGTTTAAGTGGAAGTATGTCTTGGACTTACTCTAAGAGATTGGTACTGTTGGTGCTCATCTTGTTGATGCTTTAATAGATTCTACTATTAAATTAGATGTTGATATTAGAGAAATTTTTTAGGACACTAGACATAATTGGAGGTTGGTGGGTAAGTTAATTTATCTCACCGTGATAGGCCCAGATATCACTTATACTATTGGTGCAATTAGCTTTTGCATGCTCCTTGTAAGCATTATTGGGCAGTTGTTTGTCGTATTCTTCGATATCTTAAGGGAGCATTGGGTAGGGAGTTGCTCTATAAGAAGTGGTAGTAATCTTGTTGCTTGGTGTAGTAATAAACTGAATGTGATAGCACGTTTTCTTGTAGATGTTGAATACCGTGCTATAGCTGAAAATGCATAGAGATGTCATGGATTTCATCTTTATTTCGTGATATAGGTGTTGATGTGCCATCTCATATGCAAATGTAACCATGCAATTATTTTTATTGCTAGTACTCCAATGTATCTTGAGCAAAGAAAACACGTCGAAGTTGATTGTCATTTTATTCAAGATCATATGATGGCAAATTGTCCCTCCTTATTTTCACTCTCGAGATCAGTTAGGTGATACTTTTACCAAATCATTGACACGATCAACTTTCAAAAGTCGATGTTCCAAGCTGGGTATAATTAACATGTATCATCCAACTTGTGGGGAAGTGTTAAGAGTTCTTATTTTTCTTCATATTTTATAGTTTACTATATTGCTATATTATATTATGAGATATGAAAAAATATTTTAGTAGAGGTGATATTGTAATCTTTTTTTCTTGCATTGTATGAAGAGCTGGTAGTGTGTGATAATTAAAAAGATCTAGACAACCAATATTCATCGTATTCTTTTCTCTTCTCTTTTTCTTCTTCAAGCCCTAAATCTTTAAACATTGTGCAATTAATTTCTGCCATATGCTTATATCTGAATAGTGCATTCCTATCACATGATGATGCACTACAGCACTAAACTAAAATGAAACAAGAAAGTTGTTAGATCAACTTCATTAAGAGGATATGACACATCAGATGCTTCTTCTACCAATGATTAGCATATCCCTACTTGCCACCATGACATGCGCTTTGACAACAGTTTGAATACCTAAAAGTGGCACTGGCCTATCCTTACTACAGAATATTGTGGGACCAAATTAAGTAGTAACTTTATTTATTTAAAAAATATTAATGACATATACAAAAAAGTATGTTAAGAACCTTTTTTATGACTATACTTACTCACTCAAGCTACAGATAAAAAAAAAAAATATATATATATATATATATAATTGTCACAAAATAAAAATATAGTTGTACTCGAGAGGCACAACAAAATAGCTATGAAGCACAGAAACTCTATTTTGACTCACGGGCACATGTCGGACACTTCCTGGTCACGCGAAAAAAGAGTGTCCAATTCTTTTTTTCTGATTTTGGGACACGTTCCGGGCACATTATGGACACATTTTTATTTTTTTTTCTTCCTTTTTTTTTGGATCCCCCCTCCCCCTTTCTCCTCTTCTCCATGGTTCTTTTTTTGGTTATATTACACACGCACATATGTTTTATGTAATAAATAGTAAATTTGTTTTGGAACTTCAATCAACATCAAATGAAGAAGTTCTTGAATTTTTATTCGCTTTGTTATTTTAATTAAAATAACATTAGTTTTTATTTTTTATTTTTTATATGGACATATGAAAAATATTAAAAAATTATATATATTCAACTCGTCCCTGACATATCTGTCCTACTTTTTTGAGAAATAATGTGTATTGTGTCCTGTCCGTATCTGTGCTTGTCAACAAAATAGTTACACTAAGGGAATTACCATGTTTGTGACCCTTATTCTTGTTGAGGTTCATATTACATTCATAGCTTTGGAGATGGTCACACAAGATGAGAGTCACATTTATTAAGAGAAGAATAGATGGAACCAAAATAATTTCGAAGGTAGCAACAAACAATATAGGTCATGAAAGCAATCACCATGCATAAGCAAATAATACAACTCAGGGGAGTAACCATCCTCCACAACACAAATAAGCCCTCAACATTGTTTTCATTTTGGGAATATAATAATAAGTTGGGTGAAATGAGAGCATAATTAAGTTCCAAAAATGAAGCATCTTTACTAATCTGTGTAATAGCAGTTTCTCTGGACTAAAATAATAGCATGTTTACTAATCTGTGTAACAACAGTTTCTGTGGACTCAAATAATAGCATGTGACTACATTATAAGTCCAGGATTTGGAAAACCAGCATTTAAAAAGATGATATATACGGATTTTATTATCTCACTGTTGAGAATTGTGGTCTAGGAAATGTTGATGATAATGATCACATGCATCAGAGAGGTAGCCATAGTGATGCTGACGTTGCTGATTAAGTTGATGGTGGAGTTCTGCAACCTTCTGCTTTAACCTGGCCACATCTGCCTCAGCAAGCGCAATCTCCTCAAGCTCAGCCCTTGTCTTCACATTAAAATAAACTAGTAAGAATGTGTTTACATTAGCATTCATTAAGGAAATAAATAATAATAGTAATAGTAGTAGTAATAATACCAATACAAACCTTGGAATCCATACCACGGGAGCTGGAAAACTGTCCAGAAGACATGCTCAACCCAACCTCCAATGCAGCTCTGAGATCTCTCTCAGCTTGCAACTGCTCTTGCAGTCTTGCAACCTATTATAACATCATAAAAAATTCAGTAAAGACATGCTAAATTGAAGTTTTTAAAACCATATCACATGTACAATTGCATAGGAAACAAATTTAGAAAGAGATTACAGATCTTATTCATGGTAAATCTTTGGACAAAGTTACTCATAATCATAAAAACACAACTGCAGCTCTACATCTATATGTATCTATCTATGAAAGTATATGAATATATAAAAGCCAAGATGACGATGCACTTGTCCCTTGACATTATCAACAAAGTAAATCCATGGGACTAGGTGGCAATCTCACAAAGGTATTGTAATATCCTAAATCTTATTACTTTCATTATACGCTATTGCTATATGTGAATCCACTTCAAAGAATGATAAAGTATAGATTATAGTATGCCTTAAGCATGATTATGTGATTCAAAGTGATAAGTTTACTAGTATGGATAGTGAGGCAATAATTAAAATCCCAGTAGAAAGAAATTAAGAAGAAACATCGTTAGGCTTTTAAAATGATTTTTGAGTTAAAACATATTTAATTAGGCTAATCCTTGTTGTAAGGTTAAGCATAATTAGAGCATACATAACTAACTTAACCTAGTTTGTGATGGGTTATTGGAAAGTTTTTAAAATTGTTATATCTAAACTAATTATGTTTAATTAGTAACCCTAATACATGATTAGTGAATTAAGTTAATTCTAATTGGGTTAATTATGGTGTTTAAGTGAGGTAGACTTGTACTAATTCTAAGTTATAACCTAAACTCTATAATTATCCAAATTAATTTTAATTAGACAAAGGTAAGAAAGACAAATTGTTCACATGGGCAAGGGACCCACAATTTTGGAATATCTAGATGTATTATACATATGATTAATATATACATATATAAAAGGGACAAAAACTAGATTAGTAAGAGAGAGGAAATGTAGACTTTATAAGAGCAAGACACTTCAAATATGTGAAAATTCACAAGATGACACCTAGCCCACACATAGATATATGTTTGTATCTATTATGTTCTACAAAATGAAGTGTAGAGACAAGCAAGAAGCTCTCTAAAATAGGCTAGGCAGAATAATAGAACAAGGAAGAAAGTAGAGAAAACAAGAGAAAAAGGAGAAAAAAAAGAAACTCAAGCAGAACTAACCTAGAGGTTGAATTCTTGAACAATCAAAGTATGAATTTTGGTCCTAATCTCTTATTTTTTCATTTAATCGGAAAAGAAACATTTAAAAATGACTAAGAACTCAAATTCAATGCAGAATTGAATAAAATCATAAACTAATCTTGAAGTCCTAACAAGTTTTGCATAGAATAGTAATTAAATGGGCACAATAACAACATATATGATGTAGAAGGATAGATCACAATTAATTAGTGTTGACTAAACTTGTTGATTAATGATTAATGGTGCTAGAACAATCCGAGCATTACCTAGATTATAATTAGCATGATTCGATTATCAAAGCAACTCTAAATGTAAGAAATATTAAGGAAAAATGCTGCTAGAAACTTAGGAAAAACACCTTATTTAAAGTTAAATGATTAGGCTAAATGATAATTCAAGATGCTAGATATAAGTGCTGAAACAACGAACACTTAGAAGTTAAAAATAAAGCTTATAAACAAAATAAATGGGGATGGTGCAGCTGCTATCCCAATTGTTTCAAAGCCTTATATTAGATATAAATTAATTCAAACAAGATTTAAAAGAGGCTCCAATGGAATTAGAATACGAGGGAATTTATCAGAATCCCATATTGTGTTATTTGAACTATAATGAGATAAGCGCAGTTAAATAATGTTACATTGCACTCAAATATAGTTCTGATATGAAATATATATGTAGGGCTCCTTAGGAGAGAAAGAGAATTAAGGAGTGCTTTAAGAGTACAAGGTTAGTAATAGGGATTCCTGAAATGGTGAATTGAATGCAATATTGTGAAACATACTATTCTGTATTTTAACAAGTAAAGCATTATGTTATATTCTCAATTGATGAAATTGAAGTACATTTCACAAGTACGTTTGATAAATAGATTTGCAAATCCATGGATAATCAATTGTTTTAGAATGTGTTTCTATTAGATGCCACTACACGGACCCCCTTTTGTTATGTTCTTCCCAGGGGACTAATGTGCCGGTAGGCCCATAAGTAGGCCAGAGATCTCTTCTGTGTTACTATAAGTTACCGTGTCATTATATATGACATTCTGTTCAAAATTAGAGTCGACGCAAGTTCTTCCATTCCGACCGTTGTAATGGACATGCTATATGATATTTGATCTGTGTGTTATGAACTTTATTGAGCTACTTACTGCTATTCAAATGTTAAATAGTAATTTCGTTTCTAAATATGCATTTAAAATATTTTAGTAATGCTTGATATCCATAATTTTATTTAAAGTTGCTTTTGCTATAAAAACCCATGACAGGGTACTGGTATTATTCATTGAGCTTGTTTAGCTCACCCCATTTCCCAACCAATTTTTCAAATAATGAAGCTTAAGATGGGGAGAGAACTTAAAGGAAGAAGATTTTGTAAAATTGTATAGCTAGACTTATAAATATCTCTGTTGAGCCTATGTAGGCTTCTGATATACGGCTTTTTTGTGTGTTGGCCAGTTGTAGGTGTAAATAACTTGTAATAAATTTTGCAAGTGTGGGTTTGATATTAAACTTAGATTTCGCTCTAATCGAATATGATTGGTATGAGTTTGATGGGAACTTGACAGGCTATGCATCCGCTATATTAACAAACGATTTATTATACAGCCCATTCGATTCTGTCTGAGGCCTCGGTGACCGGTCATGGACCATATAACTCCATCCTCCATGGGATATGGGTTGTGATAGGTATGATATTAAAAAAGAATTTTTTTCCACCTTGATTCTCCAGAAGAAGATCAACCTAAATTTTTAAGCATGTGTGTGTGTTTGTTTTTTTTAGTTCTCCCAAATGTACTAGTGACTTTCTTATTCAATGCAAGTCAGATGCAAATTAAGACACAAACAAGCCCAAGAAAATTTAATATCAGTGCATTAGAAACATGAAGATTTTTTTTATGCACCAAAAAACATACAAAATCTATTTTTTCTTTGAAAAAGGTTTTAAAAAATAAAATTTGAAAGACAAACTAAAGATTATTTATCTGTGATTACTGATTGTACACTTGAAATGAATTCTCCTACTTATGTAGAGTCAAATAAAAGGTCATATTTAGTAATTAACATAATTTGTTTCTCCCATGATTAGTAGTTATTAAAAGTCAGTTCACCACAACTTATATTAACAAAAAGTAATAATCAAGAAAACAAAGCACAGAAGCTTTTAACCTTCATTCTTTTTAAAGCGGGGAAAAAACAATAAACCTTCTAAAACAATTGTTTCCATCTGACCCCAAAAATTATTCTTGTATCAGTGAAACCTATATAACAGATTATCTGATAAACCCAAGAGTCATGGCTCCCGCATACATAGCCTAGTATGGGCCTCAGTCATTCTTATGCACCTATCTCTCTAGAACAGTTGTTTGGGCAACAACACTGCAATGCTAAAAGTTAGGCACACTGCTGATAAGACTCCACTATAAAAATGATACAAGAGACCGCTTTTGCCTGATGTCATTCTTCAACTTCTACAAGTCTGCCTAATACATGCAAGTAATAAAGTCATACTTGCCCTTCTCATTTGACTCTTACAGTATCCCACTTCTAGACTCCAACAATCCCAATTTCTCCAAATGCCATAACTGGAAATTTCGGTAAGCTTTTACATATTTATGCTCCCATTCCAATCTCTAATCAAAAGAACCATTTTTGAAGAGAAACCAATTTTATCCTTCTTTCACTTCTCTAGAATTACTTCTTCTACGATGAAGTTATGGAATGCTTATACAAATTCAAATTAAATGAGCCAGATTGTGCTGCCCTAGCTGTCAATTGGCTTTCTGGAAGCCCAAAACAAAGGTTTAGGTCCCACAGCAATCAAGAAAACATGTTTTCAGAATGGTGACCACAAGTACTTGGGATAAGACTTTGTTGAGTCAAGTTGAGCTTGTGAATAAGCTCCTCTGGCTCCTCAAAATGTCTCTGAACTCTGAAGTGAGGCACACTGGTGATAAGACTCCATTATAAAAATGATACAAGAGAGCTCTTTTGCCAGATGTCATTCTTCAACTTCTACAAATCTGCCTAATCCATGCAAGTAATAAAGTCATATTTGCCCGTCACATTTGACTCTTACAGGATCCCACCTCTAGATTCCAACAATCGCAATTTCTCCAAATGCCATAACTGGAAATTTCGATAAGCTTTGACATATTTATTCTCCCATTCCAATCTCTCAACAAAAGAACCATATTTGAAGAGAAACCAATTTTATCCTTCTCTCACTTCTCTAGAATTACTTCTTCTACGATGAAGTTTTGGAAGAATGCTTGTACAACTTCAAATTAAAATGAGCCAGATTGTGGTGCCCTAGCTGTTGATTGGCTTTCTGGAAGCCCAAAACAAAGGTTTTGGTCCCACAACCTCCTCAAAATGTCTCTGATTCCTCCACACCAACCACCCCCCCCCCCCCCCCCAAAAAAAAAATAATAATAATAATAATAATGGGAAATCATCTCCCCAGTCATCCTTCTACGTTTTAGGAGTCAAGTATTTCAGTAAAATCCATAATCTCTAGACATGGATTGTGGTCGCTGCCCATCTTATTTTGAAGGTAGTCACTACAGGTGACATTGGGTCAATCGGGATGAATTCAAGTTGGATTGACACACGCACTACCACACATAACCTTAACCCAAACACCATCAACTCATTAAAAGCTATTAAACGGATTGTGCAGTTAGAACTCTAACCTGACCATTTAAAATTACATCAAACAGGACCCATGCAATCCATTTATTTAAATTATTTTTCTTAATTCATTTATATTTAAAATAAACGGATGACAGAGCGCCAAGTTATCACAGTTTTGAATCTGCTACCAAAACAATGAAATTTGCCTAAAAAATGAAAAATTGAAGCTTATAATGACTTTTTTTCTCAAAACAAGGGTCGCAAACTGCCTTCAGCCATTCAGATGGCTAGATCTCGAAGAAATACATGACATGCACGTATACTTCGCGTAATGCGGAAAACAGAGTGTCAAGTTATAATTGTTTGAATCCATAGCCAAAATAGTGAAATTTGATTCAAGAATGAAAAAATTGAGGCTTTTAATGGCCTTTTTTTCTCAAAATCGGCATAGCAAACCGCCTTCGGTAGTTTTGGATTGCTAGATCTCAAAAAAAACACATCAAATGCATACATAATTCACGTAAAGTGGATAACACAGCGCCAAGTAATGACAGCTTGAATCCGAAACAACGAAATTTGCCTCAAAAATAAAAAAAATTGAGGCTTATAATGGCTTTTTATCTCAAATCAGGCGTAAAAAATCGGCATCGCAAATTCAGCTTTTTCGGATGGCTAGATCTCAAAAAAATAAATGAAATGCATCAGTAATTCACGTAAAACGGATAACAGAGCAACAAGTTATCGTAGTTTGAATCCGCAACCAAAACAATGAAATTTGCTTCAAAAATGAAAAACTGAGGCTTATTAAGGACATTTTTCTCAAAACAAGCGTCGCAAACCACCTTCGGCTATTCAGATGGCTAGATCTCAGAAATACATGAAATGCATGTATAATTTGCCTAAAGCGAGTAATAGAGCGCCAAGTTATAGCTATTTGATGTGTGATTCAAAGTGATGAGTTTACTAGTATGGATAGCGAGGCAATAATTAAAATCCTAGTTGGAGAAATTAGGAAACAAAATAATATTTCTAGTAGGCTTTTAAAGTGATTCTTGAGCTAAAACATAATTAATTAGATTAATCCTTATTCTAGGGTTAAGCATAATTAGAGCATACTTAACTAACTTAACCTAGTTTGTGATAGTTTATTGGAAGGTTCTTAAAAATTGTTATATCTAAATTAATTATGTTTAATTAGTAACCTTAATACATGATTAGTGAATTAAGTTAGTCCTAATTGGGTTAATTAGCGTGTTTAAGTGAGATAAACTTGTACTAATCCTAGGTTATAACCTAAACCTTATAATTATCCAAGTTAATTTCAATTAGAGAAAGGTAAGAAAAACAATTGTTCACATGGGCAAGGGACCCATAATTTGGAATATCTAGCCCACATTGTTGACTATTCTTGAGGAGCTTGTGTAGAGATTTGTCTATATATATATATATACACACACACACACACACACATAAGGGAACAAAAAAAAACCAGATTAGTAAGAGAGAGGAAATATAGAGCTAATAAGAGCAAGACACTTCAAATATGTGGGAGTTCACAAGGTGACACTTAACCCACATATAGATACATGTTTGTATCTATTATGTCTTACAAAATAAATTGTAGAGACAAGCAAGAAACTCTCTAAAATGTGATGGACAGAATAATAGAATAAGGAAGAAAGAAGAGAAAACAAGAGAACAAGAAGGAGAAAAAAAGAAGCTCAAGGAGGACTAACCTAGAAGTTGAATTCTTGAACAATCAAAGTATGAATTTTGGTCCTAATCTCTTATTCTTTCATTTAATTGTAAAATAGACATTTAAAAATGACTAAGAACTCAAATTCAATTAAGAATTGAATGAAATTCTAAACTAGTCTTGAAGTCCTAACGAGTTTTTCATGGAATAGTAATTACATGGATACAAGAGTAAGATATATGATATAGAAGGATGCATGATGATTAATGAGTGTTGATTAAACTAATTGGTTAATGATTAATGGTGTTAAAACAACCCTAGCACTACCTATGTTATAATTAGCATGATTAGATTATCAAAGGAACTCTAAATGTGAGAAATGGTAAGGAAAAATGCTGCTGGAAATTAAAGGAAAATACCTTAATTAAAGTTAAATTATTAGTCTAAATGATGATTCAAGATACTAGATATAAGTGTTGAAACAATCAACACTTGGAAGTTAAAAATTAAGCTTATATGCAGAATAAATGGGGATGGTGCAGCTGCTGTCCCAATTGTTTAAAAACCTTATATTTGATGTAAATGAATTCTAACAACAGTCAAAGAAAGCTCCAATAGAATTAGAATATGAAAGATTTTATCAGAATCCCAATTGTGTTGTTTGAATTATAATGGGACAAGCATAACTAAATAATGTTACATTGCAGTCAAATATAGTTCTAATATGAAATATATATATATATATATGTAGGATTCCTTAGGAGAGAGAGAGAGAATCAAGGAGTGCTTTAAGAGCACAAGGTGAGTAATCTGGTTCCCTAAAATGGTGAATTGAATGCGATATTGTCAAACATATTATTCTGTGTTTTAACAAGCAAAGCATTATACTATATTCTCTATTGATGAAATTAAAATACATTTTACAAGTATGTTTGATAAATAAATTTGCTAATCCATGGATAATCACATGCTTTAGAATGTGTTTTTATAGATGTCATTACACAGGCCCCTTTTATTATGTCCTTACCAGGGGACTAAGAGCCAGTAGGCCCATAAGTAGGCTAGAGATCTCTTCAGTGTCACTATAAGTGACTGTCATTATATATGACATTTCATTCAAAATCCGAGTCGACGTGGATTCTTCCGTTCCAACTGTTGTAATGGGCATACTAAATGATATTTGATATCTGTTCTGAGCTCTATTAGGCTACTTATTACTATTCAAATGTTTAAATAGAAATTCCGTTTCTGAAAATTCATTTGAAATGTTTCAGTAATGCTTGATCTCTATAGTTTTATTTAAAGTTTCTTTTGCTATAAAAACCCATGACAAGGCATTGGTATTTTTCATTGAACTTTGTTAGCTCACCCTATTTCCCAACCAATTTTTCAGGTAATGAAGCTTAAGATGGGAGGGAACTCAAGGAAGAAGAGCTCGTAAAATTGAATAGCGAAACTTGCAAATATCTTTTTTGAGCCTATGTAAGCTTCTGTATATATACAATGGCCATTTTGTGTGTTGGCTAGTTGTAGATGTTTATAACTTGTAATAAATTTTGTGAGTGTGAGTTTGATATTAAACTTAGATTTGCTCTGATCAAATGTGGTTGGTATGAGTTTGATGTGAACCTGACAGGTTAAAAATCTTATGCTTTTGTTATATTAATAAACTATCAATCATACAGCCTATTCGATTCTGTATGAGGCATCGGTGGCTGGTCATAAAACATAACTTCATCCTACATGGGGTGTTGGGTCGTGACAATTTCAATAGGACTTGAAACAATAATTAGAAACTTAAGGACTTTTTTTTTACAAAGAGATAATGTGTACAAATGAGCACCCAAGGGAAGCGCAACTCAGGTACAAAGGAGACTAAACAAAAACTATCCTTTACAATTTAGATAATAAAAAACTATTCTTTACAATTTAAATCATATATAAAATCTAAAAAATGAATTTGACAATCATTTTTAATTCTAAATATCGGAGCTTCCTCATCTTTCTATCACAATTTCACCCATCACACAATTTATGGACCATACTACAACCTGTCTAGCAAAATACTCTTGGCTCTTAAAACTTAACAATCAAATATTAAAATAATTAAATTAACATCAAAGTAATAAAAGGAAACATAAAATAATACTAAAAACAACCTACAACTTGATTCCAAGATACCCCAAGTGGGTCTTCTTGTCTTGAATTTCAAGCAATTTCCAAAGTTTCCCTATTATTTGAATGTACTCTCTCTCTAGTTTCTTATGGCTGCATCACATTAATATGAATTGCTCTCTATTTTCCCCCCTTATTGTTTGAGCTTTCTAGTCACATAAAAAGTTTTTGTTATAATGAGTTTTGTTAATTACATAACAATAAATTGCAGATATGAATACTAGTTTCTAATTAAGTAATAATAATGCAACAAATATCGTGTTCATGATCAGTTACCAAGAATCTAGAAGCAATAGCACCTCTTCACCTGAGCATTTGACATCTATTAATAATGAGCATAATAAGAAAACAATGATAAAGGGAGATTTATTACATGTCAATCATCAAATTGATGAAAGAGTTGAAAATTAGTGCAACCTGCACTCTTGAGTTTCTAAACTTCAAGTTAAACCACTCTCAGTCATTCTTAAAACCCACACATCTAATTGGATGGGAGAAGTCATATCTAAAGATCCTTTGGTAAATGTGATTTGGAAACTTTTTAACCTTACAACAATGACAAATCACAATGTTATTCAGCAATTTTTTCAAACTTGTAAACATAAAACTACTAATTTTCATTAAACTCTTTTACATCAGCAAAAACAGATAAAGATAGCCATCAAGATATTGGCCACCAACTCACTCTTCCTATAGTAAAGGGCAGCCAGTCATTGTATGTTGTATAAGAATAGACTTCCTTCTATATGTCCTTTTATGTGTGTGTGTGTGGGTTTCTTTTTTTTTGGGGGGGGGAGGAATGAAAACTTCAAGAAAAATTCCATGCATATCTACAAGAACAAGAGAACTGGTAATACTACTTTCTTTTTTTTTTCTTGAAATGTGAAAATCATTAAGAGTGCCAAAAAACAAAGGTTGCAACCCATATAGATATGAGGTATAAATCCTATATAATATCATGTCCCTGTATCACTGTTGTCAAAGGTGAGCGGCAGTGCCTAGTCAAGGCAATTTTTAGTCTTAACATGTTCCAAGTTAGGTAACTTCAAAGAGGCAATGCCTAGGCGATTGATTGCCTTAAGCCAAGCAAGAGGCTTTTTAATTGTAACATATTTACTTGTATGTCCATGTGTTTATACTGTTTTATGCACTTCTTTAACAATTCTGTAATAGGCATATCACAAGTATTATTATCCAATATATTATACTAATACAAGTATTATTATCAAATAACATAAACTAGTCTAATGACATTTAATTTATTTGAGTTGTAGCAAAAATACAAACCTTGAAGGAGAGTAACATTTAATTGTCATTATTCTTCACAAATTTGGTCTTGCCCAGAATAAACATCTTTCCTCCATCAATCAGATTGACCACTATTAGAACTTTTAGTCAAAATTTGTGTTGGCTAATCCATGATTGACAAAACTATTGAGTTGTAATGTGTCCAAGTCTATTTGAACCTTGTGGTCATTTCACATTCCGAGATTCATGGAGTTTTTCTTTTAATGGTGATGGTCGCAATGGTAAGAGAGGTAATGAATTTGGATACATTTGGCCTAGGAAATTCATACACACACACACTTCATGCATTACAATTGTTTTATCCATTATTTTCTACGTGTGGCCTTGTGAATAATACTTGTCATGGGATTCCGTGGGCTTGGTCGTTCTAACAACCAAACCAGTGACTCCATAGCAATGTCTCGTGGGACCTCGTGGGAATGCTCCGTCGAACGACCAGAGCATTGAGCACTACTCATGTATTCTTCAAAATGCTCGTTCGAACGAAGACCTCGTTCAAACGAATTGTCGGAAATTTGTGTTAAAGTTTTCAATTCTCTTTAGGAAACTGCTCTTTTTTAACCTAGGACTATATTTAGTCCTTAGCATGATTTTGAAAAGACTTTTGGTTGCTGCAACTTATTCCAATCTTCTAGTTTCAAAAGGATTTCAATTTGCATTGTCATGTTCACATATATCCATGGCCAATTGATCTAAGAACCCTACCATACTTTCTACTACATCTTTGGAGTACATGCTTGTAGAGTTCAAGTAGTGTGCGATCGGTAGAGTTTGAGATTGCGTGGTGATTCGCAATTGTGATTGAAGTTGTCCTTTTGTGGATTCGAAACAAAGATCTACTTGAAAAGCGCTTGAGGATTCAAATTGGAGGAGATTCAGAACAAGAGCAAGGCTTGAGGAATTAAGTCGTTGAGTCTACAGTGTCTATAATCACCAAAGCTATTCTAGTAGATTGTGTGCATCTGGGTAAGTGTCCCGAGATTTTCCAGAGCAGATACAATTGATCTGTGACAGTTTCCTTGTCAACAAAAATTTGTGTAATCTTTTTTCTCTTTATTATTGTTTTATCATTATATTGATGCATATCACTGATTTTTTATTGCACGCACGTGAACTTAATTCTCATTTAATCAAAGTGATAACCTTAATCATCAATGTCAATTTTGAAATTGATTAAGATATTTTTTAAATATGCCAAAGAGACCTATTCACCCCCCCCTCTCTCCCCAAGGTCTAATTCTTGATGTCTAGATACATATTAGGCCGGTCAAAGTGGTATCAAAGCAAAAATCTTAGGCATTAGATTAATCCTAATATTTGTCTAGATGAATAGCATTGGTGAAGTTGGTTCCGTATCCCGTCTTTCACTTTTTTATGATACTAATTATGCTTATTGGAAAGTTAGGATGAGAGCATTTCTTAAGTATATTAATGAACGTGTTTGGTTGGTCGTAGAAAATGGCTAAACACCACCTGTCACCACACAACTACTGATTATAAGGCTTCAACTTCAAAACCTCCCAACACTTGGAATGAAACTGAACTTAGAATTAGAGGTTATAACACCAAGGGGTTGATTGCAATATTCAATATCGATACACCTGAAGAGTTTAGACATATTGTGACATGTGAGATATCAAATGAGGTATGGGATATTTTTCAAGCTACCCATGAAGGTACTACTGTTGTCAAGAGGTCCAAACTCCAAATGTTGACCTGAAAGTTTGAAACACTTACGATGGAAGAATTTGAGACATTTGATGAATTTTATGCCAAACAAATTGACGTTGTTAATTCTTCCTATAATCTTGGGGAAAGAATTGAGGAGCCAAAAATTGTGCAGAAAATCTTGAGATCTCTACATGAGAGGTTTAAACCAAAAATTGCTGCTATTGAAAAAAGCAAAGATGTTTGACTCTCTGAAAGTTGATGAATTGGTAGGTTCTCTTCAAATCTATGAGTTGACATGTAGGCATGATAGAAAACAAAAGAGTATACCTCTAAAATCTATTCAGGAGAAAAATGAAGAGGGGTTTGATATTGAGTCACCACTTCTCAATGAAGATGAGCTAGCTATGTTTGTCAAGAGGTTTAATAAGTTCTGGAAGAATAGAAGATCCAACACCTCAAATCAAGGTAGCTCGTCAAAGAGGTCGACATCCAACTCTAGTAACTCTAAAGGAACAGGGTCTAAATCTTCCACAAGCAAGGATAAGAAAAGGTCATCAAGTCAGCCATCTGGTCAATCTCCCATTGAATGCTATGATTGCCATAAATATAGTCGTATAGTTGTTGATTGTCCTAACAAAAAGTAAAACAAGAGTAATAGCAACTCTAAAGGAATGAAATCTATCTTGATTGCTGATGAAGGTAAAGAGAATGAGGAAAGTGAAGGCAATGAAGAAGAAAGAGAACATTTCTTAGACTTCACTGCCTCCCCAGACATCTCTGAGAGTTCACACACACTTGTTGTTTGTGAACGAGATTCTGATGGTGAGGATTCCTCAAAGAGAAAAAGTGAATATGATGATAATCTTGATATACATGTTGCATATGATTAGTTGTAAAAGGAATCACTCAAGCTCAAGAAAGCAAATTTGAAGGTAGCAACTAAACTCAAATTAGTTGAAAAGAAAAAGAGTGCAAGTGATGAAAGTGAGGCACCCATTAGTTAACTCAAGGCTCACAAAGCAACCCTTCTAGAGAAGCTCAAGAAAGTAGAGCAAGAGCATAATTCCTTAGTTTTGGAGATTAACAATCTAAAAAAGGTGTAAGACACTAACAAAACTGACAAGAAGAATCTTTAGGCTAGAGTTCAATACCTTGAACTTGAGCTCAAGAAAGATAAGGAACTAAAAGTCACTCTTGAGGACATGTCTAATAAATTAGGCAATTATTGAATTCTGTCTCTATCAAGAATAAAAAAGTTGGTATGGGCTACAACGTAGTAAATGATCCAAAGAAGCCCACTATGACCAATCAATTAGGACAGGCATCCTTCAAGCCTATAAAATTTGTTCCTCCTGCCCAAAAGCCCAAAGAGGCATCACAACCTAAACCCTGATTTTGTACCTATGTCAGGTTGATAGTCACTCTCGAAAATTTTGTAGATAAGCTAGGAAGGGCAAAAATCACCAAGTGCCAAATGTGTCAAAATCCAAATTGTCAATCATGAAGCAAAAATTGAACACCCTAGGTTCAAAAATCTAAGACTTTAGCACAAAAGGTCAATCAAATGACTAATGCTCCAAAATTTCAAAATAACTCTAAGATTAGAACTAATGTGAACAAGAATCAGCCAAAAATTGTTGAGACTAAACCAAATCAACCTAAAAGGTTTAGGCTAGTTTGGATTAAAAAGCATAGGTTGAATTGTCTTATTATCAACACTGCACTGAGGGCACACAATACTACATGGTGGTCTTTTGATAGTGGGTATTCTAGGCACATGATTGGTGACAAGTCCCTGTTTTCTCACTTAGAGGATCTTAATGAAGGGGCAGTCACTTTTGGTGATGGGAGTAGATCTAGTGTTTTAGGAAAAGACTCCATTCGCATTAATGGATTCCCTAAACTAGATAATGTGTTGTATGTTGATGGTATTAAAGCCAATTTAATTGACATAAGTCAACTTTGTGATAACAGTCTTGCGGTCCACACTTCACAAAATAGGAGTGTAGAGTTTATGACACTAAAGGTAAGTATATCCTACAAGGGATTAGGACAATAGACAATTGTTATGGTATAAGTCCAAATCCAACTGTCATGTGTAATAGTACCAAAGTTGAGAGCTGCAACTTGTGGCATGAAAGACTAGGTCATTTAAATCCAATAGACTTAAAGAAGTTGTCCAACAAAGATCTAATCTACGGCTTACCAAGACTGAAAGACTTCTACAAGTGTGTGTGGTACATACCAAAAAGCAAAACAAACAAGAGTGCCACACAAGAAGCAACATCTCTAGCAACCTCTAGACCCTAGGAATTAATTTATATGGACATCATGGGTCCAACTCGTATAGAGAGTCTAGGAGGTAGGAGATATATTCTAGTAATGGTAAATGATTTCTCTAAGTATTCTTTTGTAGATTTCCTAAGAGAAAAGATAGATGTTTATAATGTCGTTATTAGGATTTATGAGCAAATCCAAAATAAAAAAGGTTACACAATTACTAGGGTAAGAAGTGACCATAGAACTGAATTTACCAAATTTGCAGTAACAGACTATTGTGATAACATCGGCATAAAACATGAATTCTCAGCTCCAAAAGCACCTCAACGGAATCGGGTTGTTAAAAGAAAGAATAGCATCATTCAAGAGATGGCTAAAGTCATGCTCATTGGCAAGGGTGTGCCTAGAAAGTTTTGGGTGGAGGTAGTTAGCACAGCTTATCACACGATCAATAGGATTTACCTAAGATCGGGCTCGTGTTAAACTCCATATGAGTTGTGGACTGGTAGAAAACATAGCCTTAAGTACTTCAAAGTATTTGGTAGTCATTGTTATATACTTAGAGACAAAGAGAACTTAGGGAAGTTTGATCAAAAGAGTGATGATGGGATCTTCTTGGGGTATTCCACAAACAATAGTCTTTAGAGTGTATAATCTTAGGAGTTTGACTGTTATGAAGTCTATCAATGTTGTGATTGATGATGAAAAAAAAGGTAGACAGCTTAGGACATCTTGATGATCTAATTATCCTAGATGAGCCTATTGTAGAAGATAAGGATAGTGCATTAGATGATAAAAAGGGTACTTCATCAACCCATGATAGAAGTATATCTACTTGGGTTGTAAAGGCTCATGATCCCTCTGACATCATTGGTAATCCAAAGAGTGGAGTCAAGACAAGAGCCCAAATTGAGAGTGAATTGAGTTTTCATTGTTTTACCTCTCAAGTAGATCCCAAAAATATGAAAGAAGCTCTCATACATGATGATTGGATTCTTGCAATGCAAGAGGAGTTGCTTCAATTTACAAACCTTGATGTTTGAGAGTTAGTCCATAGACCTAGAGACTGCAATGTCATTGGTACCAAGTGGATTTATAGGAACAAGTTAGATGAACATGGTACTATTGTGAGAAATAAAGCTAGGTTGATTGCTCAATGATAGGGTATTGACTTTGATAAGACTTTTGCTCCTATTGCTAGGCTAGAAAGTGTGAGATTACTTCTTGCTGTGCCATGCCATGCCATTTGAAGTTCAAGCTTTTCCAAATGAATGTTTAGAGTACCTTTATACATGGTATTCTTAAGGAGGAAGTCTATGTGGAACAACCCAAAGGGTTTGAGTATCCACAAAGTCCAAATCATATATACCGTCTTAAGAAAGCCTTATATGGATTAAAACAAGCTCCTAAAGCTTGGTATGAGAGGCTATCTGCTTATTTTCTTGAAAAGGGTTTTCGAGAGGGGGTAGCAGATAAGACGATGTTCTTGAGGAAATATGGAAAGGACTTTGTGATTACTCAAGTCTGTGTTGATGGCATAGTCTTTGGTTCCACTAGTCTCAAACATACCCACGACTTTGCAGAAGAGATGAGAGTTGGTTTTGAGATGAGTATGGTTGGTGAGCTGAATTTCTTTCTAGGACTCCAAGTTAAACAAACAAAAGACATCTTATATCTCTCAAACCAAATATACCAAGGAATTAGTAAAGAAATTCTGTTTAGAAAGCACTAAGCATGCTAGAACTCCTATGAGTACAAGCACAAAGCTTAGCAAAGACACCACGGGCAAGGATGTTGATCCCACACTGTATAGAAGTATGATAGATAGTTTACTTTACCTAACTTCTAATAAACCTAATATTGCCTTTAGTGTAGGTGGTTTTGTGCTCGCTTTCAGTCCAATCCCAAAGAGTCACACTTGATTGGAGTCAAGAGAATAGTTAGATATATGAGTACGACTCTTGGATATGGTATTTGGTATTCCTTTGATACCAATGCTACATTGACTATATATTCTGATGCTGATTAGACTGGAAATGTTAATGATTGGAAGGGCACTTCCGGTGGTTACTTTTACTTAGGCAATGCCTTGGTATCTTGGCATAGAAGAAGCAAGATTCTCTCTCTCTTTCCACAGCTGAGGCAGAGTATATTGTTGCAGGTAGTTGTTGTACTCAGCTTTTGTAGACGAGACAAATGTTGAAGGACTATGGAGTTGATGTTGGCACAATGATGGTGTATTGTGACAACTCGAGTGCCATAAACATCTCCAAAAATCCTGTTCAACATTCTAGGACTAAGCACATTGACATTCGACATCATTTTAGTAGAAAGTTTGTAGAAAAGAATGTCATATCTTTGTAATATGTTCCTACTGAATACCAACTCACTAATATCTTCACAAAAACTTTAGGTGGCCTTATGTTTGAAAATCTTAGGAAATCTATAAGTATTTGTTCTATTGAGTGAGTGTTCATTCCACCCATAGCCTAGGATGGTCTTAAGTGTCTTCATCATCTTCCTAGGTCTAGGGTTTGTAATTTAGGAATTTCTTGTTTTATTTTTTAGCTTAGAGTTTTCCTTCATTGTTTTCTTAAACAAAAAATCCAAAAAGATTTTTCTTTTAAAATTGCATTGCAGTGTGGCAAAATGGGGTTCGTCCAGTTTTTTTTTTCTTCTGATGACAAGGATTGTGGTTTTTTTTTTTTTTATGACAAATTGTTATAGATTTTTTGTTTGGTTACCCAACACCACTATTTCACCATCTTTTATACAAATATATATATATGTATGTATATGATGACATAATATATATGTATATTGTTTTCTGGAGTTCATGTTCACTGTTAATAAGAACAATAATGAGGCTATATTTGTCATTTTTAAAGTATCATTTTAGGGTAATATAGTCTTCCTATTAATTATAAGGGTAAAATAAGCATTTATATTAAATTAGTACAATGATGTCAGCAATTACCGTCTAGCCACTAACGGCTCTTGACGGCAAGGAGGGGATTGTAACAAACACTAGAAACATAGGGGGTGTAATGTAATTTCATAATCTAGAGGGGTGCTATCTGTAATTGTCAGAAATCTCAAAAGAGGTTAGTCTAATTTACCCTTATTATAATTATAAAATATTATTTAACTTAGAAAGAATTAACATTTAATATCTACTATTTTTTTGATTATTTTTATAAGTTAGCGCCTTACTTCAACTTAAACACTTTTTTTCTCCTCACTTTTTGGGCAATGTGGCACCTTAGCGCCTTAAGGTCACCACATCATGAAAAACCCTCCAATTCCTTTCTTTCCAAAGACACCACATCCCAAACTGGCCTAACCCTACAACCAGCCCCCCTCCACTTTCCAAAAAAAATAAAAAATTCCAAAATGGAGCCCAACATAACCTACTAAAAATTTCTAGTGGAATCATGAGCTGAAAAATAGTATGCAAACGAAAGCAAGAAAATTATAAAAAAAAAATAGTTAATATAGATATGACTATATCTGGTGGTTAGATGATACTTACATCTTGTTCAAGTGCTAGACGACGCTCATGCAAGGCTTGCTTTCTTCTCTCCAAGCTAGCTTGTAAAATTGCATTTCCTCTTGCCTAACAAAAAATATAGTCTAAACTGGTTAGTTACATCAATAATAGGCTGTCATTCAGCATAAGAACTGTTACAGTGGAAGTTAAAAGTTACCTCCTTTGTGATCCTTTGTCGTAAGTCATTCTTCGTAAGCTCAAGCCTCTGAATAGCAAGTCTACAAACAATCATCAAATTTTTGGGTCAAAAAAGAATTTATAACAAAACAAAAATAATATAGAATAAACCAAGTTAGTAAAAATTAAGTTCTGTTGTAAGTTGAATTTTTTCTGAGCAGACTGCTATGGACAAACAATGCTCGCTTGAGTTTTTAAAAGTTTACCTGTTGCCACAAAAAAACAAAAAGAGGAACCAAGATCTATGATATAAAATTTCTCTAATGACGTGCTAAAAGTGCATAGAAAGTGTTTCTTTGGAAATTTCTTTCATTCAAAAAAAATGAAAAAAAAAAAAAAAAAAGCATCCAGGATTTGGCAACAAGAAAACAATGGGTGAGATGCCATCAAGGAGGCAGAACATTTTGAAGCTCACTAGTTCCTTTTTGTTTTGGCGCTGGGGGAGGGGGGTGGTTCGGAAACGAAGTGTTAGAAGCAAGGAGAGAGGAATTCTTTTATTATTAACAAAGAGACAACAAAAAATGGAGGAAACCTGCCACTGGAAACACAGTAGATGAAGCAGCTGCACAGAATCAGTGCAGTCCTATTAAACTAGCAAAAGATGGAATCAGATATAATTAGTGATGAAGTGAGCAGTTGGATCCTCGTATCAGAATGTTGTGTGGAAGAGTTAAAGAGAATTATAGAGCTTCAGGACAAATTTCTTGATTTAGACCCTTTTTTTTTTTAAGTAAATTGTATTAAAAGAGTGCCCGAGGGGTGCGAACCCAAAAATAAGGTAAAGGCCTGCACAGTATAGCCTTAACACTCCCCAAAAAATCTACCAATGATCCTACATACTAAATATGGGCTTCTTTAGCCCAACAGAAAAGCAAACACAAAAAATTATCTTTAAGGGTGGAAGGAGGTTTTTCAAGCCCTTCAAAAAAACCTTTTGTTTTTTTCCCCCCAAATGGTCCAAACGAGGGCAAATAGGAGCCACCTTCCAAACCACATGAGCTGCCCTTACCAATGTGAAAGCCCGAAGAAGATCCTTCAAAGTGGCAGGAAGGACCCACATGCACCCAAAAACGGAAAATAAAAAATGCCAACAGTCCCTAGCCACCGGACAGTGAATGAGGAGGTGATTCATTCACCGATTCCTCCGCAATGTTGCTTATTATGCATCTACTAGCCAGCCTCAAGCCTCTTCTTTGTAGGTTTTCTGCCGTCAATATGCCTTCCCAAGCAAAAAACGCAGCCTTGGTAGGCATACAAGAGCACCAAATGAATTTCCACCGAAATTGCACTCCCCTTCATGATATTTCTCCATCACTCTCCCCATAATTAATGGCATGACTGGAATTTGATCCCAAGCTAAATAATTTGGTGCTACTTTCTAACCTCATTTGTCCTATACATGTATATTAGTAGACTTTTTTTTTTTGATAAATTATATTAGTAGATTTTTTTACATGTTAGATAACTTATTCTCCAATAGTACTAGGATTCTGATAAATAGCATCCCCTTGTTCATGTAATGACTAATATATATACTAGAGCTCCCCCCTTAACAAACACACGTACAATTTTCATAAATGAAAGAAAAAATAATAATGTTTCCAGATATCTCAATTGGGCCTTACCATTCAACAAAACACCCACCCCCTTCTAGTTCCACGACCTTAAGCTTAGGTATCTTTGGTTTGATTATCTATTCTTTCCTTAGATGCAAACAACCAGGACCTATAATACTTTCATGAAATAGTATTGCAGAACCTAACCAACATCCCATTCAGTCCCAGGTTCCAAGAACTAAGTACATAATATCAATCACAAACAAAAATGTCATCCCAAAAGAGGCTTAATAAAATATGATTGTACAAGTAACGAGCTAAATTTCAGAATAATAGTATATAAGTGATAATGAGTATTCATGACTTGACAATATGTTAACTCAAAAATACTATACTGCAAATGTTCTACAAGGGAAGAGAGGAAGAGAGGCACTTGACCCCTTATAAGGCTAAGTGTAAGTTTCAAAGCGTTGAGGCGTAAGCTTTTCGGTACTTACTTTTTAAAATTAAACTTTATGAATAAATGTTATTATTATTTTTAAAAAATGAATTTCTTGTATTTTGAAACTATAATCATCATTATAATTTCAAAATTCCGAGGAAGGTTAGATATTTTGACTAAGCTTTCTTTTAAAAATACTAAAAGTATTTCTATATCCAAAAATACAAGCTACAATACTTTTTCTTCTTCCCTCTTTACCTCTTTCTTGTGCATGCTGGGGAAGAAAAAAATCCAATATCATATGGAAACAAAAGGATAGGATAACTTACCACTCCCATCCATTAAGTGTTAGGTTATTAAGACTCCATGAAAGTAGTTATGAATCATTTTTGGTTACAAATTCCTCAAAATCAAGGGGTACTAATATGAAGCAACTTTTTAAAAAAGAATTGGGTTCCATCTCTTTCTTTGGTGTTAATATTTATGATGTAAGGTTATATATTTTGTTAAAATTATTTTAAGCCCCCCAAAAGCGTTTTAGACGCACAGGAAGAGTTACAAAGCATCACTTTTGAATACCTTTGAGTTGAAGCTTATGCTTCTTAGTATCACTGTTTGCTTTCAAAGCTTCAAGGCATTTTGGATATGCCTTGCGTCAGGGCAAGCCTCGACAAAGCTTTTTAAAACACTGCACTGACCAGGTGCAATTCATTGTCACATTTCACTTTATTTATTTGTTTATTATTATTATTATTGATAGGTAAAAGTAATTTTTATTAACAGCCTGAGAAGGGCAAACCATATTTTCTTTCAGAAGAATGTGGTCTTTTGCAATAAACAACAAAAAACATCTAGGAATAAGTGCATTAGAGTGACCATAGCCAATGTGCATCTAATATAACTATCATACGTTTCATAAATGAGCCTTCAACAAATGTATCAGGTGCCATAAAGTAAAATAATAAGGTACGGAATGAAAATCTTACTCTTCCTCTCCAGAAGAATCAATTGATTCCATTGAGGGCGTTTTTCTACCCTGCAAAATGTAAAAGAAAAAAAAAACTGAAGTCTCAGATTCCTAACAATAGCACTTTCAAGATACAAAACAGCAAACACAAGGGGATCTGGTAATTAATTCAACTCAACAAAACAGAGCCTTATCCCAACTATTTGGAGTCAGTTACATGAATCGTGGCTCATCATTCTACTCTGTTTAAGACTTCCAGTAATTAATTACTTTCCATGAATAACAAGCACATGCAATTCCACCCCAAAAGAACATTGCAAGGATACTTCTAAAGGAGTGAAGTGTTCATGTTTGACAGGTGTTAAACAAACACATATGCCCCAGTTCCAACATAAAATGCCTCCTCCGTTTCTTCTGTATTTATCATCAATAATTTTAATCTATTGCAAACAATTCACTACACTTGCAACAATTTAAAATTTTGGATCAAATTAACATACCATTTTATAATTAATTTAGTATGAGATCATGAGTGTAATGCATTTCAGCTATGTTAACACTTGATCTAGACTGTCCCATTATTTTAATGGAAATCAAAATATTATTAAAATGTACTGTTGCATCCCCAAATACAGAGTTTTCGACTTGCCATATCAAACACCAAGTACAAGTTAGTTTACAACATCTGCTACACACCAGTGCAACAAAGCATACAATTTACACTTTTTTTTTTCTTTTGGTTGGGGTTGCAAGTGCAATTTATGCAGTTAAGTATCTAAACAAAATAATGAAGCCAAGTACAAACTTTATGACATTGCAGAGGCATGACTGCTAAAAGAACCACCAAGTGAGACCATGTAAACTGGGAAAGGCAAATTCAAACCATCATCATCGGAAGATGGTTCATCAGTGTGAATATCAAATGACCTAAATATGCAGTGTAACTGTGTGAGCAGACTCCAAGGGGGAGACAGGAAGACCAAAAAATGGCAATAAAGAGTTAAAACAAAAGGAAATTCAAAAAAAAATAAATGGTAATGTTAGCAATGAAAATAAATCAACCAAGTTATGGAAGTGTTTAATATGACATAAATACAGGTGGGAAAGAAACAGAAAGGAGTGAAGCATAGAAGACAATCAATATGAGATATAGTGGTGCACCAAGATAAGATTACTCACAGCACTTCTTCCCCAGAATGTTGACTGCTTAACATTGAGATTTGAGCTCATAGGTTTGCTTATTGACTTCTCGGCACATGATTCAATCCCAGATACTGACTGAGGTAACCCTCGATCCATAGAAGCCAGTATCTCCCCCATGGATCGATGAGACTCACTACTGGGAAAAATATCAGGAGTTTCCATCTCAGTTTCACTTGACTTCTTTGTTTGGCCTTGTTGCTCATTACATTGATTAGAATCTCCAAGTGGTTGAGAATCTAAGGGTGGAATTGATTTTTTTTCCGAAGTGATATTATCCCTAGGGGATCCAGAATCAGAATCATCAACTCCGAAGGCCTGAATTTACAAAAACTAATCAATGCAAAAATCGATGGTAGTGAATAATATAGGACTTGGGTAAATGTCTAATCAGATGGAACAAATTATAAAAATTAGCATGTATAAATAATAAAAATTATATTGTTTCTCAAGTGCCAGATGAAAATTAAAATCATTAATTAAGATGTAGAAAAATGTGAGAATTCCCCACCCCCCACCCTCCCCAACCGAAAAAGAAAGGAAGAAAACAAAAGGAAAATGATGTAGAAAAAATCTGAGATATGATTCCATCAGTTACTAAATGTATTTTTATCAAATTATTATTAAATTTTCCTGATAAGCATTTGTATCCAGTTATATTAGATGAGAATTTCTAATTCAGTTCATCAAAGAAATGATATCCATTTTGTTCAACAGGTCTGTGTTTCCTGAAAAATTGAGGAAAGTTGGAGAATGTAAAAACATTTAATGCATATTGAAGACTTCAATTAATTTGAATCCAATAAAAAAGCGTGTTGTTGTAGTTGTTAGGTTTAGCACAGGTTAACAATTCATGGCAACTTGTATGACAGTCATAGACTCATAGGGTTGAATGAGTCAAGAAGTTACACGATGACACTTGGAGCAACAGGTAAAGAAGTAAAGAATGAAGTCAAGAGAAAAGCTTCATCAACATGCACGGATGCTCAAGCACAAGGAAACTCCGAGAAACAAAGATCATTTGAAGGGGTTGAGTCTAGGCTAAGTATTGGTCAATCAAAATGTCAAATTGGTCAATCGAAGTGGCCCATTAGCAACTCCAGGAAACATTGATCGACCAAGTTGTCTGTCCATGTATTTTGAAGCTGAAAGACACCCCACTATACATCCCAACACATCAACAAGCCTACCAACTCCAACTCCCCAACTAGAATCAACTCACTATTAAGCAAATTGATTTTTAGACCTAAGATAGCTTAAAAGCATAGGACACACTAGAAGTACCTCAACTCAATACCATCTGCATAGCCAAACACAATGGTATCATTAGCACACAATAAATGGGACACGATCAGAGAATCCTTCCTAGCAACACAAACTACAAACCCTGATCATTTCCCCTAAATTTCCTTAGAAATATGAGGGGAGAAAGGATCCCCTTATCTCAAGTCCCTTATACTCCAAAAATAACCCAAAGATCCTGATATGCTATAAAGTGACAAATATATTCAAAGCATGACACGTGTATATACAGAGCTTTTCAGGGATACAGATCAAGAAGAATTGTTTTATCCAGATCAAACAAGCACGGAAGGTTCAGAGGTATATGGTTCAGAACATAGCACCGCCTTCCATATCCTACCAACCTCAGAATAAGGAAATAGAGTTCAATATGGCAACTACAATCTTTGGATATTTTCAAATCCCTATCTTTATGACTCCTAATCCTATTCAACTTAGGAGATATACAACCTATAAATAAAACCATAAGGTACGCTTTTAATTTATGTTTAATTCTTCTTTTGAATACAGTCTTTTTACTTACTGACTTTATCATCGGAGCAGCTACCAAAGGAGCCTTCTCGGTGAGCCTCTGATCTCAATTTCTTGACAGGTAGCGAAAGACGGGAGGACCCTTCTGATAAAAAAGAAGCAACATCAGTTTGGCACCGTCTGTGAGAACGACAATAGTTCTTATTATCTTTTCTTCAAAACAACAAATTTGTTGCCTGTTTCTTCCAAAAGACAATGACTCCCAGCCTTCATTCTAAAAAGAAATCCCAAAACCCTCAGAATCAGCCTCCTGCTGGAAGAGGAAGGGGACAAACACCCATTCATTTGCAACAATAGCTTGATCGGATTCAATGGCAGTCTGATCAAATGCAGGAACAACTCACTGCCATGTCATAACCTCTGGCTTCATTGGCGCAGAACCAACGGAGTAACCCTCCTTCCCCTCCTCTTATTAACGTTGTTGAAATCAGAAAAGATTTCTATATTTCTGTGTGTATTTCATATACAAACTATGAGAATTTATAATACAATTGGTAAGCAAAATAGGAAAGAGTAAAAAAGGAAATAAGAAAATCTTCCTACAATTTCTACCTCTAATTACTCCATAATATTCTCTACCATAATATCTACCCCTAATTTCTCCATTAATTTGGAATTTCCACAGTTGTTCACCGAGAACTTCAGTCTCCTGCCACCACCACGGGCGGAAAATTCCCCAACGAGGAGTTGCCTAACATACAATCGATACACCCCCATGGTACCACTCATATAGGGGTTGATCCCCAGACGTCAACAGCCGTGAGGAGAGGAATGCCCACGTTTCGTCCTACTATCCATTATCAGAGCAGAACGAGGATACCAACTCCAATGGCCTCTGGAGCCAATCCAGCGACGTAGGAATTCCAACCTCCCTAGACTCCAGTCCCCCCAGTCTTGGGAGAGCAGCATCCTCCTGCTAATGCCGGACAAACTCCTCTCGTGAGTCGAGGATCTGGAGGCGCAAGATAAGATCAACAACGGGTACCGATTGCACAACAAGTAACCCAAAGCTCCTCAGAGGGTAGAGGAGATAGTAGACTCCCAGGATCAGACGATCTCAACCAAAGAGTTCCGTGCCCCTCCAGATCAAAACGAGCTAAGTAAATTTTCCGGTAGGTTCTCCACGCCATTTACCTCTGACATAATGACAGAAGAGCAACCCAAAAAGTTCGTTGTCCTAAAATTCGCCCTCTACAATGAGTCTAAGGACCCTAGGGATCACCTATCTCACTATCAACACATAATGGCTCTCCATAGAGCTACCGATGCCTTCATGTGTCGAACTTTCATGATGAGCCTCAAGGGTATCGCTCTTAAGTGGTTCCACAACCTCTCTCAAAAATCGATCAACAATTTTTATGAGCTCAGTAGGCTATTTCTTGACCAACTCTTAACAAACAAGAAGTTGAGAAAAGGACCAGAATTATTGCTAATTGTAAAACAAGAAAAGGGAGAATCATTTCGGGAGTACATAGCTCGTTTTAACACCGAGCTCACGGAGATAACCGATTACAGTCCAAGTTTTCTAGTGGCCGCCCTCACTTCAGGTCTTGGGCCTGGACGCTTCCTGGATTCCTTGACCAAGAATCCTCCCATTGATATGACAACACTCATGGAAAGGGCACGGAAGTATATTAATCTTGAAGATACAAAAACTTCCTTCCGAAAAGCAAAAGAACAAGCTCAAAAGGATGAGCAAGTTCAAAAGAGGAATAACAACGCTAACAAGAAGACGATCAGGAATCCAGACAAGAGAACAACACCCAGAGCCCAGAACAACTCCCACTCTGGGAGGTATGGGACTTACACACCTCTGAATGCTTCTCTTATCCACGTACTCCAATAGATCCAGACTTGTAAAAACTTGAGGTGGCCAAAGCCACCCTAACTCAAGAAATCAAAACAAATACTATGATTTCCATAAAGAGCAGAGACACACAACCGAGGAATGCAAGGCTCTCAAGCAAGAAATAGAGCATCTCATCAGGAGAGGACGACTGAGAGAGTTTGTCTGCCAGGACGAGAGGCAGAACCCCCGTGACGAAAGATCACCTCAAAGAAGGCAAGAGCCAAGGCCTGAACAAAGGAAAATTCGGAATGATGAGCAACGACAAAATAATCAAATCATCTTTGTGCTTCACGCTGGTAATACGATGACAGGAATGTCTAACTAAGCCAGGAAAAGATATGCTCGGGAGGTAAAGACAGAACCCGATATCATCCAGATCTCGGCCATTTAGAAAAAGGTGAAGTCAGAACTTCATATCCAGTTCTCTGAATTAGACCTCATTGGGATACATTGTCCCCACAGCGATGCTCTGGTCATTTCACTTAAAATCGCTAATTTTGATATCAGAAGGGTTCTCGCGGATACTGGAAGTTCTACCAACGTATTATTCTACAAACCCTTCAATCACACGAAGCTCAACTCTAATGACATCAAGGCTACCACTGCTGTTATGGCAGGATTTGGCGGGAATCTCAGCATCCCAATAGGCAGAATCGATCTACCGACCACGATAGGAGATGGGGACAGATAGAGAACACTAATCTATGAATACATAGCCATAGACACTAAATCTCCCTATAATGTCATTATTGGGAGGCCTTAGATCCACCAGATGGGATCAGTTCTCACCATCAAGGGTTGTCAACCCACTGCTCGAGAATGTCATGCCCTTGCACTAAAAGAAAAGCCCTCCAAATAGCAATTACAGTACCCTCATGAAAAGAAAAGTTTCTCATCTTCCAACATTCATGCGGTAAAAGAATGTCATTCTGAGATTGAAAAGCCACTGAGTCCCAAAAGAAGGGACAGCGCAGTCAAACCAATAGAAGAGCCCACCAAAGTGTTCATCAGCAGTGAATGAGAGGGAAAGTACGTACAAATTGGCTCAACCCTGTCTTCTTCCGAGCAAGATGATATTGTTAAATTCCTAAAAGACAACCTTTCGGTATTTGCTTGGGAAACTAGAGATATGAAGAGAATAGATCCTGATTTCATTTTTCACAAACTGATGACAGATCCAGACCATCCCCTAGTAAGACAAAAAAGAAGAACATTTGCCCCTGAACGCCACAAAATCATCAATGAAAAGGTCCAGAAGTTGCAAAATACTAGAATGATAAGAGAAGTATTCTATCCAGAATGATTTGCCAATACAGTTCTTGCAAAAAAGAAGAACAGAAAGTGAAGTGTCTGCGTTGACTACACCGACCTAAATAAAGCTTGTCCTAAAGACAACTTTCCACTTCCCAGGATTGATCAATTTGTCGATGCCACGGCAGGTCACAAACTCATGAGTTTCATGGATGCTTACTTTGGATACAATCAAATTCAAATGTATCCTCCAGGCCAAGAGAAAACAGGCTTCATATCAGAACGAGGTCTCTATTGTTATAGAGTGATGTCGTTCGGTTTGAAGAACGCTGAAACTACGTACCAGAGGCTTGTAAACAGAATGTCTGGCCCCCCAAATTGGAGATACAATGGAAGTCTACATCGACGATATGCTTATCAAAAGTGTTCGGAATGATGACCACATCCAGCACTTGAGCCAGACGTTCGACATCCTAAAAAAACACAGAATGAAACTTAACCCATTAAAATATACCTTCATGATCACAGAAGGAAAATTCGTGGGTTTTCTAATTTCCCAAAGAGGAATTGAGGCAAATCCCTCACAGATCAAAGCTTTGATTGAGCTAGAATCACCTAAAAACCTTGTATCCATTACAAGTGCTACAGGTCTGATCCATTTTATCAATGCACAGACCCCTAAAAGCCTTGTATCCATTGCAAGTGCTACAAGTCTGGTATACTTTATCAATGTACATACCCTTAAAAGCCTTGTATCCATTACAAATGTTACAGGTCTGGTCCATTTTATCAATGCACAGACCCCTAAAAGCCTTGTATCCATTTCAAGTGCTATAGGTCTGATCCATTTCACTCGATGCACAGACCCCTAAAAGCCTTGTATCCATTTCAAGTGCTACAAGTCTAGTCCATTTTATCAATGCACAGACCCCTAAAAGCCTTGTATCCATTACAAGTGCTACAAGGCTTATCCATTTTACTTAATGTATAGACCCCTCCAAACCTTGTATTCATTACGAGTGTTATGGGCTGGTCCTATTTTTCTCATTCTACAGACCTCTAGAAAACCCTTGTTTTATTTAAAAGTGTTATAAGTCTGTTTATCATGAATTATCAGTATGCAGATGCTAGAGAGACCTTGTTTTAATTATAAGTGTTTCGGTTCTGTATAACTTGTTTTTTAGACCTCTGAAATAACTTATGAGTGCTTTGGACTCTCTAAAGAGCTTATGTTTTCTACTGGCCTGGATATTGAAGAAATTATCTTGAAATCAGACATACTACAAAGATACCGAACAAGACACAAGTCCTGGAATGAGTGAAATTTCATATATTAGCCCAAAAAATGGAAAAATTACAAGATCAAATAAAAAATAAGAATAATAAAAAAAAAAAAAACCCAAGTCTACTCTGCTGCTGGCTCGGCAATCTCTGAAGCAACAACTTGAGGGAGTTCTGGAACCACCTCCTCTTCTTCGTCGTCAGCATCCAGCGCATCAATCTCAACTTGGGAGACTTCAATATCATCTACCCCAGTCAGATCTAAGTCAGGAAACTTTGTATGGAGCTTCGCCCTGAAGGTTCGGTATCCATACTCGATCAGCTCGCCACCCAGATCCTAGACTTCAGCCTTCAGATCCACCTTTGTTTGGGCTCTGACGGCTTCAGCAGTGTCCTGAACTTTCTAGATAGAAGCATCCTGGAAGTCTGCAAACCTGTTTTTGAGGTCTTCTAGTTCGGTAGCAAGGGCATCCCTCTCGGACTCCAAAATAGAGTGGGAATTGGCAACCTCCTTCAGTTTTTCCTCGACTGTCGCCACCGAAGATTGCGCAGTTCTCAACTGGAACCTGGCTTTATCAAGTTCAGTTTGAAGGGCGTCAATCTACTCGGGATTCTCGAAGCAATCCATAATGGCTGCCAAGCCATGCATGGCCTGAAAAACACAAACAACAAAATCAAGTCAGAATGGGTTACGTACAAAATACAGAACCAAGAAACTAAAAATAAAGAAAAGTAATGCAGAACTCACCCTCTTGTGAAAGGCCATCAGCCCTGAGAATTTGCTTGGGCCCGTTGCCTAAGAGTCCTCATAAGCCTTCTTCATAGCTGTTACGCCGAAGTCATCAGACCCTGAAGAGGCAGCAACTGATTTGCCATTCCCCCTTCTCTTCTTCAGGACAGAAGGCACTGGGGGCAAAAGAGCCTCCTGAACAGGAGAAATCCCCAAATCCTCCGAGACAGTTCTCTCGGGAGAATTAAAGATTAACCTCCTTCTCTTCACCTGAAGGGAAGGCTCAGCAGGAGAAGAACTTTCCCCAACTTTCTTCTTCTTCGATGGCACCCATCCGGTCACCAAGGATTTCTTCAAACTCTCGGTCCGGTCTCACACCAAACCAGCATCCATTAGGTTTTTGGGGCAAAGAATGGAGTTGTGAGAGCGGTTGTTGGTCTAAAGGAGCCTCTTGTACTTTTGTTAAAGATCAATGATAAATATTGATCTCTTCCAAGCTCTCTTATATGTATAGAGGCGCGGGATTAGGCTTGAAAAGAAAACAACAAACAGAATGTGAAAACCCAAAAAGAAAATAAGGCAAAACAAAAAAGGAACTCACCCTTAATGCCAATCTTCCGTAGGAAGGTTGAAACCTGGCTCTCGAAATTCTCGAACTCCCAGCCTCCTTCTACGAAGAAGTACCACTTCTTCCAAGTCTTGTTGGAAGTGAGTACAAAGGCGAAAGGTCTAAACCCTTCGTCGAAGGACATATAAAACATGCTCTCTGACTTTAGATATTTCATGTCCATATTACTCCTAATCAAAGGGAGGTCTACTTCAACATTGTTCAAGTGTCCTAAAACTATAAATCCAAGTATATGCCTCCAGCTGTTTATATTCAGATCAGCGGGGCAAATATTGAACCAATTAAAAAATTCCCTAATAAAAGAGTGGAAGGGGAACCTAACCCCTATTTACTGAGCACTGTAGGAGCGATCTATGGGTCTTGGTACCCTACAGGACACGTTTGCAAGAAGGTCAAAAGCAGCCTTCAGAGCATGTATTATGCTCTGAGTCATGACACTTTCTCCTTCCTCCCTTTTGTGGGATTTACCCAATGTCTCCCCACCGATGTTCCTAGGCTCTATAAAAGCCTTTACTATCCTAACTTTAGAACTAGGGGATGCGTTACTGACAATCCTATTTTTTATATTTTCTGATGGGCTACTAGCTACAAGGTTAACTTTTGTCTAGTCATATATCTCCAACGACTTATGTTTCATGATGAGTGCTTGACTGAGCATCGGAGGCCGACATGGTCTAAATAAGGAAGTAAAGAAGAATGATAGAAGATACGAAGAACTAGGAAAAAGTATTTGAAACCTAACCTGACCTGCAGAGTTGATCGGAGTTGATCTTCTTAAGACGCCGAAGTTCGCCTCACTCAAAGTTCTCTCTTGCGGTGTGATGGCTCTAAAAATACTGAAGTGCTAAAAGGAGGGGCATCAATGTGCTTCCCCCCCTTTTATAAAGATCTAACAGGTTTCACGTGGGAGGCCCTCACTTCCGAACCGCCGTGACAGTTGGAGCAATGATGGCCTCGTAATTCCAACAGGCGACTGACGCAATGAATGTCGCATCAACGGTTGTCTCTTTGGAATAAAGAGCGGTGCATTTATAACTATTACGCATGTAATGTCTCAGAAATCCTAACCTTAGCTCTGATCATGCCCCAGAACAGAGGCCTGGGTCGGGGGGGGAAGTAGCTGATATACCATAAAGTGACAAATATATTCAAAGCATGACACGTGTATGTACAGAGCTCTTCAAGGTACAGATCAAAAAGGATTGTTTTATCCAGATCAAATAGGCATGGAAGGTTCAGAGGTATATGATTCAAAACATAGTGCCGCCTTCCATATCCTACAGATCTCAGAATAAGGAAACAAAGTTCAATATGACAACTACAATCTTCGGATATCTTTAAATCCCTATCTTTATAGCTCTTAATTCTACTCAACTTAGGAGATCTACAATCTATAAATAAGAGCATAAGGTACGCTTTTAATTTAAGTTCAATTCTTCTTTTTGAATACAATCTTTTTACTTACTGACTTTATTATCGGAGCCTTCCCGGTGACCCTCTAATCTCAATTTCTTGACAGGTAGCGAAGGACGGGAGGCCCTTCCAATCAAAAAGGAGCAACATCAGATCCATTAACAAAAATTAAGAATTTCTTTGTAGATATAAATAACTTGATCTATTTTATCTACTTCAACCCAAAACCCATCCTCTCCATGTAAAAAGTAGAAATCCCCAATTAACATGATAATAGGCTTTTGCAGAATTAAGATTACAAACCACCCCAAGGAGCTGACTCCTAATATGAGTATCCAAGCACTCATTAGCCACAAGAACAACATTCAAAATGCCGACCCTTCACAAAGGCATTTTGGGACTCCGAAATTGCATTACCCATCACCTGTCTAATTCTCATTGCTAATGTTTTAGCAAACAATTTATAAAGTCCCCCCTCCCCTTAATATCAAAAAACTGCACCCATGCAACCTAGATCTCCACTGCAAGTCTGCAATGGTTCCATATAAAAGTCCTCATAGAAGTGAACAATACCTTCTCTAATGTCTTCCCCTCCCCGTAAGACAGTTCCTGACCATCAATGATAAGCCTCCCAATAGAGTTGAATTGTCAGTGAGAGTTCGCAAATCCATGGAAAAACCGTCTTTCCCCATCAAAAGTCTCAGAGCCTCTGCCTCTGCCTCTGCCTACAAAGAAAACCTGACCAAAAGCAGAGTGCCTGGCAAACATGAGACTCTCACTCCGTTGTGGTACTCCAAACTATAGGAATCCATTCACCTATCTTTGCAATCAAATCTGCCAACAAGGCATGTTTGGGGAAAGTCCCTTCGCTTCTCAATACCATCATGCAATGCAAGAAAACTTAATTCTCTGGCCATTGATCAAATCTTGCATTCGCCTGCTACCTCTCAAAACAATTGCCTCATTTTTTAAACCATGAGATCATAATTCCTTTCTGACAAGGATATTTTTACGAGATTATAGATCAATAATAGGGTAATTATACAAACTAAATTGGAATTGAATCCATCAAAAAAGTTCAATAAACCTTTATTTGTTTTATATCCAAAGCCAAAATAATGAGTATGGATGCATTTTTTTTAGAAAGCAGGGGTGTAAACAATCAAGGACAAGTGAGAAGTGAGAAGTCAGATAAGATGGTTTCGCCTGACTGCATCATTGAATGAGATCTGGTTTGTGTGCATGTTGCCGCAAGTATGGGAGTAAAACCAAAAAGGACATGAACTACGAGAGCAAGAAAAAACATCCTACAATAGAACCAGAACTATAACGATATTATCACACCAAAATAGCAAAACACGATAGCTAATCCAAAGTCCAAAAGTATTTGATAACCAATGACAATTAAAGCTATTGTCGTGAAATATAATTTCAAAATACAGATTTGATAAAATATGCACAAGGTGATGTACATGTATCACATTAGAGAAAGAGCCCCAACGAATGAATACTCACTTTCCAAATCCTCACACAAGAATTTTTATACATTTTTTCTGCACAACCAACATAAATAAATATAAATCATCCAAATAATATGATCAACTTGAATCTAGCATGTCCCTGTCTGAATGCTTTGAATCTGAGTTCGCTTGTTTTCCTTGGCTATCTTGTGGGTTATGCAATTATGCCTCCCACAATGGACATGCAATGTAGATAATAAATGGAGACGGGCAGACCAAGCAACAAAATTACCATTAGGTAAATTTGGCTTTATAAAAATCTATGCAGTTCTTCTTTTTATTGGATTCATAAACTCACAATTGGCTCAGCAGATTTCTTTGGCTGTGAAGAGCAGGTAACCTTGAATATGTAGTGGTCTTTCCCTACCCCACCCCTCCCACGTCATGCACAAGATTGGGTGATAGAGTTTGTAACTATTCCGGGCCTTTATTTTTCCTATTCTTATCCATTTTCGTATGGTGGACCCCACATCTGCCTATATAGTTCTCGTGATCAATATTTATTTTTATTTTTTTTATAAGTCTTCTTGTGACCAGTATTTATGTCTTTCTTTTTAATGTAACAATAGTTAATTGAAAATATTACACATAAGGTCCCCCATGATTATTAGTGATTAAACAGCACAATTTACTTCCAACACTTGCCAAGTAATACCCAACTGGATTGAGGTTTTTTTTTCTAATTAGAAATGCACCTTTTCTCTTGTGAGGGTAAGCACCCATTTTCTAGCTGTTCAGTGGTCATGAAATATTTATGCTTTTGATTAAGACATCTTTAAATGACAATCACATGCCCACACCTTTTCAAGTCCAGAAATATCAACACAAGATTGATCTCTTAAATTCAATCTGTTAGAAACAGTTGGGCTTTTTAAGATATTAAAAGGATGTTAGACAAGACCTAAGTTGAAAAGAACAGAACTTTCAACTTCAAATTGTAAAAGATTGACAATGTATTCCAACTTGACTGTCAAACAGAAAAATTCAACCTCTCTCAGTTCAAAAGCTCTATGAGTGTGAAATGGTCTTCTTATGAGCACTAACGAAGTACACCAATAAATATCAGGAGCACTCTCAGTTTGTGATAGAAACTTCTCCAAATATTACGCTATTTGTGTGTGTGTGTGTTTCTTTTTTCTTTCTTTCTATTTTTACTTTTCTCAACTTTAAAAAGAAACCAGCCAAGTAGACAATAAATAATATATAAATAAAGTGACATTCACTATCCAGTGGCAAGACGTGCAATTTTACAGTGTTTCATTCAGTACGGAATCAAAAAATCTGTAACAGTGCAATCATAACTAGTATTTCTTATTCAGTCAGGTACACGACAAACCACATGAATTGATAAGAAGGAAAAATTAAATTCTAATTTGATTGAATCATTAATATATTGTACAAGGAAAAAGGAAAGAGAATTTATTCAAGAAATATGCATGCATAAGTTTTGCCACCAGCAGTTAGATAGAGTTGTAAACTCCCTTCAGTCCAAAAGGGGGAGGGCCTAGGGAGGTGCAATGATCAAATCTTGGTTGTGACATGGCTGTGTATGCCATAGTTACCAATGTGCATGTGTATTTATATTATATTATATATATATAATATATATATATATATACACGTATAAGAGGGGGGGGGGGGGGGGAGAGAACCTTGTAGTCATAGAGATCACTGCCAGCATAGCCACTGCTTTCGCTCAATTTTCCACTGAGCACACGATCAGGGTCATCATCAGTTTCTGGATCGACCTCATTTTCTGCATCATGGTAACCATTGTCTTTTATATCCATATTTTCATCATCGGTTGAGTCTTCACTCCCACTGTTTTCATTCTGTGAATCAGCTGATATAGAGCATCTGTGTAGATTATCATCCTGAAAGAGAATAGACACAATAGCTAAGCACAAACATCAAATTTACCATAACATAAAGAAACTGCTCATATTACAATAATGATTCTACGTGACAAGATTATAAAAGCTAATATCATAATATAGTACACAGCCAGTTTGCATCAGCATACAAAACCAAGTAGATGAAGGCCCAAACTCAATAAAAAAAAAACATACAACGACGTCATCAAAGAAGTTGCATAACAATAGTCATTACATCGAAGCACTAGTGGGGCCCATATAGATGTTTCACTTTCTTTCCTTCCCCAAGCATACAATTTTAAGCTGCCAATCCCCATCATAATAGGAGTTCAAAAGGATATAAGGCAATGAATAGAAGAGATTCTATTATAAATTGTGATCAATGATAATTTATTTTAAAACAGCCATACATAAAAATTAGTGCCTAACTTGCATTATGTTTCAAATCAGCTTGGATTTGTGAGACAACTTAAAAATAAAATCCATGATTTAACCGACAATAATCGACATATGCAGAACTATTCCTTTATTAGCACAACACCAAATTAAGAGTGTCTTACATCAAAAATGTTCTCATACTCCTCCAAGAGTGTTGTAATGATGGCTTGAGCATTATTAGCCGCATTTGCAGCAGAAAGAAGTTGGGCAGAATTATCGCCATTAATATCAAAATCATCCTCCAACTCGCATTCACCAGCTAAAAGAGGCCGTAAGAGCAATGGTGCCATACAAGCAGCAACAGCTGATGGTGTCATGCGATTCTCAGAAGCATGTAAAGAAATTGTGTGCATCATCTTCAGGATCCTGCAAAAGAAAGACCCAAAATGGCACATAATGATGCTTCGATAAGCCAATACTTGTGTTGTCTCGCATCATAAAGTCAATCAATATCAACAGTGGAAATAATACAGCTATTGATACCACAGGTTTGTAACTTGATATGAAATCATAATCAAATAAAATTTCAACTACGCAAGAAAAGGCCAAACAAATTAAATAAGCAGACACCAGACCATTGGGATAAGCCCTTCAAGTTGAGTGGAGTTCTCCGCGTGGTTGGACTTCCAACCAGAAACAATATTGAGGTAGTAAAACCACCAAGCTCAACCATCCAAACTGACCTTTGCCTTAACCTGAATTGTGCTTATGAACATGACCTTTGCCAAGCTTGGGCACATCCTGGCTCCTTCGAAGTTAACTTAGTTGTGTCTATCGATATTGATAGATTGTGAAGTTTTCAAACTCCCCGCGCGCAGCCCTCCCCAACACAATATCCAAAAGCTTATCATTGGTGAGAATTTTTTTTTCAAGAAATGTGAATAATTTGATAGGAGAATTTCTTTTGTAGCAGTCCTAGCAGAAGAGGACGGTGACAAAAGAAACCCCTTTCTTCTTTTCTTTTTATTATGGTTATGGAAGCATTTTCTAGGCTGGTGACCAAGGCAGCGGAAAGAGAAATGTTTAGAGGATTCATGGTTGGGGAAGACAAAGGATCGACCATGGCCATGTCTCACATACAGTGGTATTTTGGGACGCGGTAAGAGAACTAAAGATTTTTAAGATGCATTCTGCTGTGTTTTCAGGCAGTTTTGGGTTTAAGGTAAACCTAGGTAAATGTGAGTCGATTACTATTGGGAAAGTGGAGGACTGTGGCCGGCTTGCTAGGATTTTGGGGAGCTGAGTGGAGTACCAATTTCATACGTGGAACGTCCTCCAGGAGCTTCAATCAGAGTTCTGAGAGTGTGGGACTCAGTGGTAGAGCGACTTGAGAGAAGACTTGCAGGATGAAAGAAGCAGTACCTCTCCAAAGACGGTAGGCTTACTTTGATGAAGAGTACCCTATCTAGCTCGCCTATATCTTTTATGTCCTGATTTCCCATTCCTCGGGCAGTAGTTGATAAATTGGAGAAGCCTCAGCAAAATTGTCTTTAGAAGGGAGAAGAATTCAAATTCCATTTGATGGACTGGGAGGTGTGCACACCTCTTACAGATAGGGTTTGGGGGATAGAGACCTTAGGGTGTTTAATAAAACTCTTCTAGGGAAGTGGTTTTCAAGATATGGGATAGAGTGGAGTAGCCTCTGAAGAAGAGAGAGAGAGACAGCAAGTATGGATCCAAAAAGAATGATTGGTGGTCCAAGGAGATTAGAAGCCTCTTCAGGATAGGAGTGTGAAGGAGTACTAGATATGGGTAGGATGAGCTTTCAAAACATATTAAATGGAGGGTCGGTAATGGAAGCAAGGTAAGATTTTGGATGGACTTCTAGTGCAAGGCAAGGTAAGATCGGTGTGAAGATTTTGGATGGATTTCTAGTGCAAGGCAAGGTAAGATCGGTGTGAATTCTTTTAATTGGCCTTCTTCGAGTAAAATAGGTTATGCATCGGACTACTGAGGAAGTGTTGACGTCCTGGAGGGGTAGTTTGGTTAGTAGAAGCGCGAAAGGGGCATGGAGGATGACTCCTTTATATTTGTGGTCAACCATAAGGCCAGAAAGAAACATAAGAGTTTTTTAGGGTATAGAGTCTCCATTGTGGAATGTAAACGCTAAAGTTCTGAGCACCCTTTCCTTTTTGGTTATCGGGAGCCTCGGCTATGTCTACAAATACTCTCTCTTTTCCTTTGAACTCCTTGAGAGTTTAATTTTATTGTTTTGGATGTACAGGGGTGCACCCCTGGTACCTTTTAGTTTTTATAGAATCTTAATTTAGCAACAACAAAAAAAAAAAAATATATTAGAGGTGAAAAATAACATAACATGGACAAGGTGTCCTTCAAGAACTAAACCTAGATGAAATCAATTTGTTTTCTTTTGACAAGTCAAATCTACACCAACAACAAAATAATGACAATTCACCATTAGTTTAGACCAGCAAACTTAATATAGGACAATTTTAGTTCTGTGGTTTCAGCCATTCATTTTCAAATTCTTCTAATGGTGATAAAATCTATGCCCAACAATAGATTCAAGAGGCGCCTTTCCTGCATAAAGCTCATAAAGAAGGCATTACTTATAACTAATCCATTTATTATCTATATTGGAGCATCTTAGCAATTGTCTTTGTTCCCATATTTATTTGTTCCAAGTGCTTTACCAGATTTTTTTAAATATATTATCATTTTACTGAATTTTCTATTATCATGGACAACTGAAATACTTACCCCGAAAAAAAGGGGGGACACTTAAAATATTTAATTCCCAAGAAACATCATGGTACAACTTTTCAAAACATAATCAAACATGTATACGGTACACCCCCTTTTTTTTTATAAGTAAATCTTTCATTAAAGCAGCACCAACGGGGTGCACCCAAGAAAGTCCAAAGAAACGAAGGCTCAAAACACGAAGAGTGTAAAAAACTATCCAAAACCATGGACTGATACCAAAAAATGAGGGAACGCGGAACCACATTCTTAATTGTCCATAAAGGAGCTTCAACTCCCTCAAACACTATTATTTGTCTCTCCATATGCTCCACCAAATGCAAAGAGTAGTAATTAGCCACGCCTTCCTAACTCTTTTAGAAGGAGACTTTCCTCTCCAAGCTGTAAGAATCTCTGATGTAGACTCCGGTATAACCCAGCATGAACCAAACAAACCAAGCAAGAGCCCCCAAATCTCCCAAGTAAAGGAGTAGTGAATAAGCAGATGATTTACCATCTCTTCATGGCTCTTGCAAAGACAACATCGATTAACCAAAATTTGACCCCATCTTCTCAAATTGTCCATAGTTAGGAGCCTCCCCCGAGCTGCCGTCCAAGCAAAGAAGGCAACCTTCAAAGGAGCTTTTGATTTCCAAATGGCTTTACATGGGAATTGCCAACTCCTCTCACCCATTAAAAGAAGATAATAGGACTTTACATAAAAAATCTCCCCCTATACAACCAACAAAAAATGTCCTCCCTCGAATCAGATAGAGGGGTTCTGTTCAAAAAAGAATTAAACTCTAGGACTTCATCCAACTCCCAGTCATGAAAATCTGATAAATGAGGCATCCCACACCAAAGAACTTTCAGATCTTCTCAGGTAATCTCCCACAGCAGCCCTTCTGTTAACCGCTACCCTATATAAGCGCGGAAATGCTATTGAAAGCAATCCCCTGTCACTCCAATTATCCAACCAAAAACTGATTCTGCTTCCATCGAATGTGATTCGAAAATTCATTCCCGCCATTTCTAATGCTTTTCCATACGCTGGACCTATAAGCTGATCTAACTTCAGTTGAAGTATATGATATGGAAATTAGGATTGGGAAAAGAAGAGAAGAGTAGAGGAGAGCCAGAGATTAGAAGAAAGGTGCTCAATATTATTTCACTCACACAACCATCCTTAACCCTTACACCTCGTATATGCATCAATACAAGAGATAAAAGAGAGAATGTACAAGAATACCCTCGAGGACAAAAAATAAAACACTAACACTCCCCCTCAAGCTGGAGCATACAATCAAACATGCCCAGCTTGGAAGAGAGACGATCAAAAGAAACCCGAGGTAATGGCTTGGTGAAAATATCGCTCAATTGAGTATCTGAACGTACATAAGAAGTGACAATTTGTTTCTTCATCAGTAAATCCCGAATAAAGTGACAATCAACCTCTATATGTTTGGTACATTATTAAAAGACCGGATTATTAGCAATAAAAATAGCAGCTTGGTTATCACAATGCCTTTGCATAGGCCCCAGAAAAATCAACTCCAAGATCCTGAAGAAGAGACTGAACCCACAAAATTTCTGATGCGGTATGAGCCATAACCCTATACTCAGCTTTAACGCTAGATCGAGTAACCACATTCTACTTCTTGCTGCACCATGTAACCAAATTTCCGCTAACAAAGGTACAATAACTAGAAATAGATCGTCGATCACTCCAACAACCAGCCCAATTAGCATCCATCACTAAACCCAACCACAGAAAGGGAAGAAGAAGACTTGTACAACAGGCCTCGGCCAAGAGCAGTCTTCAAATAGCGTAAAATACGACAGACAGCATCAAAATGAGGATGACGAGGAGCATGCATATATTGACTAACCACACCAACAGCATAAGTAATCTCCGGTCGAGTAACAGACAACGAGTCAGCGGTACCAGCCAACATCAGCAAATGGTTCTCCTTCTTCACCATCAAGCTTAACACTAGGATCCATAGGGCTATCAACGGGCTTAGCACCTAAAAGACAAGTCTTAGAAAGAATATCAAGCATATACTTCCGTTGAAATAGACAAATGCCTTGACGAAAACGAGAAACTTCAATCCCAAGAACGTAGCAAAGGACACCCAAATCTTTAGTATGGAAGTGTTGGCTGAGATGTCGTTTTAAATCTACAATCTCAGAAAAATCACTACAGAGATAATAATGATAATAATATCATCCACATAAATAATGATAATGATGATACCTGCCGAAGAATGACGAACAAGACACAGTGATCAGAAGTAGAACGACAAAAACCATATGTGAGCACCACCGAACTAAATCTATCGAACCAAGCACGTGGAGACTGTTTTAGACCATACAAGGCCTTACGTAGCCGACAAACAAGATGCTCACTACCGGAAACAACATAGCCAGGTGACTGGTCCATGTAAACTTCCTCCTAGAGATCGCCATGAAGGAAAGCATTCTTAATATTAAGTTGATACAATGCCCAAGAACGACTAACAGCAATGGAAAGTAAGATCCGAACAGAATTGAGACGAGGCACAGGAGAAAAGGTCTCGAAATAATTAACACCATATGTGGAAATTCCCAATTATTATGGAGTAATTACTGGTAGAAATTGTAGAGAAATTGTAGGAAGATTTTTTGCTCTTAGTTTAGGAAACGATTCTTTCCTTTTTTTTCTTCCCAATTGTATTATAAATACCAATAGTTTGTATATGAAAAAATACACAGAAATACAGAAATCCATTTCTGATTTCATGGTATCAGAGCCAGAGAGGTTCACCGTCGCGGAGAGTCTGCCCTCAGGTCTTCATCATTGGAAACAGCTTTTCCTTTCTGTCGCAGAAGAAAGCTCTCAATCCCTCACCGTCTTTGGGGGAATCGTCGTCCATCATCCCACGCCAAATCGATCATCATCGTCAATCGTGGGAATCTGCTCCAGCGTCAACATTGGATACCAGTTCCATCTCCAGATCGAGCCGCTATTCATCATCGTTTATGATTGATCGTCACTGAATCACAATCGCAAAACAAATTCCATCATGTCGTCATTGAACCCTAGACCTCGCAATACAGTTCATCACCTCAGAATATAGCTCCTCCTAAGCTATCAATGTCGGATATTGTGGCGTCTTCATATCCCTATGTTGATGTCGGAGTCGCGAGCCGTGTTGCCATCATCAGATCTCGGATTGAAGCCGTGTCGGAGGTCGCATGGTTTACCGATTGAAGCAGAGAAGAACAGAAAGGCTGTGTTTGAAGGGTGAATCAAGAGGCTGATTTGCAATAAGGTGAACCGAGAGGCTGATTCGCAACCTCTTTTTTTACCCAGATCCGGTTATAATCCAAGTCTCGGTTTAGAACCCAATGCTTTTTGATCCAAAAAAAAAATTACCCAAAAAGACCACATCTGTCTAGCCCAGATAATTACCCAGCACCTTAGACCCAATCCAAGACCGAAGCTCCTACCAACAAGTCCGAAGCTCTCTCCACCATGGGTTCTAGTGGCCTTTCTCTCTCACCTCTTCAACTCACGGTGGAGAAACTGAATGGGAAAAACTTTTGTGAATGGGCTCAATCCATTCGACTCGTGGTCGATGGCAATGGCAAACTTGGCTACCTTACTGGCGCGACACACAAGCCAGCCTCAACCGAGACTGCTGCTTCTCTGCAAAAATGGACGTCTGAGAACTCCATGGTGACTGCTTGGCTGGTGAATTCCATGTAACCTTCCATCGGAAAGACCTACCTTTTCTTGCCGACGGCGAAAGACGTTTGGGATGCCATTTGAAAGACGTATACTAATGTTGGCGATTCATCTCAGATTTTTGACATCAAGACTCGACTATGGCAGATGAAGCAAGGAGAGAAGGATGTCACCGATTATTTCATGGAGATGACGGCTCTCTGGCAGGAACTTGATCTCAGCTTCGACAGTGAATGGGAGTGCTCTAGCAATAGTGCTTGCTACAAGAAGAAACTCGAAACTGAGAAAGTCTTCGAGTTTCTTGCTGGGCTCAACCGCGACTTGGATGATATTCTTGATCGACGACCTCTGCCTTTCACACATGATGTCTTCTCGGAAGTGAGGCGTGAAGAGCAATGGCTTCGAGTGATGCTGAAGGATTCTCTTCTTGTTGGGCTTGAAGTGTCTGCCTTGGTAACAAAAGGCCCCCTGGCTAGGTCTGGGCCAAAACAAAATAGAGGCCGACCTTGGTGTGAACATTGCCATAAGCCTGGTCATCCTAAGGCTATCTGTTGGGAGCTCCATGGGCAGCCCGCTAATTGGAAACCACGGCAGAATCATCAGCATTCGTGGCTGTCACGCTACTGCTGACCCTAAGGCCGAGCCCCCTCTAGAAGTCAAAAGTGCACCTCCTCCAAGCGATGCCTTTACCTCTGATCAGTTGGATCAACTCTACAAAATCTTTTCTAGCCTCCAACCCTCTGGTCAGTCTTCCACGCCTACTCCTTTTGATTTATAAGCACACCGAGGTAATTTTTTGAGCACCCTCATTACTGCCTCTCACTCAAAAACTCCTTGAATTATTGACTCTGGTGCTTCTGATCACATGACTGGTTCTTACCACCTTTTTTTCTTCATACTCACCTTGTGCTGGTAATCTTAAGGTTAAAAATTGTAGATGGTTCCCTCTCCTCCATTGCTGGCAAAGGGAGTATTCGCCTCTCTGACTCTATTACACTTGAGTCTGTTCTTCATGTTCCAAAGTTATCATGCAATCTATTATCCATTAGCCAGTTGACAAACAATTTCAATTGCTCTGCTAAGTTTTTTCCCTCTCATTGTCTTTTTCAGGACCTATCATCGAGGACGACGATTGGCAGTGCTAAGGAGTGTGCTAGTCTCTACTACTTGGAGGACGTTGATGTGAGAAAACAAGGTCCAATTGTCATTTGTGATTCTGCATCTGTCTCTCAGGATAGTGAACTTTTGTTATGGCATTTTCAAACGGGTCATCTCAATTTTCAATATTTGAAACGTTTATTTCTGAATAAAGGGTTCTCTGATTTTTAATGTGAAATATGTGAACTTACAAAACATCACCGTACTTCCTTTCTACCATCCACATACAAACCATCCAAACCGTTCACTCTGATTCACAGTGACTTGTGGGGTCCTTCTCGTATTCTTAATCGTACTCATACCAAATGGTTTGTTACATTTATTGATGACCATATTAGAGTTTGTTGGGTTTACCTGTTAAAGGATAAAACTAATGTCCGTTCTGTGTTTATCAATTTTCACTCCATGATCCAAACACAATTTCAAACACAACTTCAAATTTTGCGCACTGATAATGGCACCGAATATTTCAATACTACTTTGGGTGATTATTTTCAACAGCATGGGATCATTCATCAAAGTTCTTGTGTCAACACTCCCCAACAAAATGGGGTTGCCGAATGAAAAAATAGACACATTCTCGACGTTGCTCGTGCCTTGATGTTCACTATGCACATGCCCAACATGTTTTGGGGTGATGCTGTTTTGACATCTACCTACCTCATCAATAGGATGCCTAGCCATGTTCTCTCTTTTGCTACACCCTTCCAAACATTCCAGCAATTCTTCCCTCACTCTCGCCTCTCCTCTAGTCTCTCTTTAAGAGTGTTTGGTTGTACTGCCTTTGTTCATGTCCATTCCCACCATCGGCATAAATTCGATCCTCGAGCTATTAAGTGTGTTTTCATTGGGTATTCTCTTACTCAGAAAGGTTACAAGTGCTATGATCCATCCACCCAATGGGTCTTTGTTAGCCTTGATGTTACATTTTTTGAAAACACTTCTTACTTCCAAAAACCCTCTCTTCAGAGGGAGCATTTGGGTGAAGCTCAGTTATTAGACTTTGAACTCTCCTTTTCTGAGCCTATCTCAAACACTGGACCTACCACACCATCCTGTTCTAATGTGCCATTTACAGGCGGAAACTTGAACTCAGAAGGCGATGTAGGAAAACAACAAGACAAGGAGATACTTGTTTATTCACGGAGGCCAAAATCAAGGTACAAGGAGCATCTCACACCTAAAGCACCAAGAGAGTTGGCACCAGTGATAGCTCCGAGTATCCAAGAGTCCCCTTCCAATTCTGATGATAAAACTGGGTCTCCTTATACTAATTTACCCATTGCTCTCAGAAAATCAACTCAGCCATGTACTCTCCACCCTATCTCGAAATTCATATCTTATAATGCTCTGTATACAAAGTTTCGTGCATTTACCTCTAACCTTGATAGTACAGAAATTCCGAAAAATATTCAGGAGGCCTTGGAGGTCCCCAAATGGAGGGATGCAATAATGGAAGAGATGTGGGCATTGGAAAAAAATGAGACTTGGGATGTGATGGATTTACCGAGAGGGAAGAGACCGGTCGGCTACAAATGGGTTTTTACCTTGAAATACAAGGCTGATGGGACAATAGAGCGTTACAAAGCCCGCCTTGTTGCAAAAGGGTTTACACAAACCTATGGCGTTGACTACACAGAGACGTTTGCACCTGTGGCAAAGTTGAATATAGTTCGAGTCTCTTATCACTGGCAGCCAACTTGGATTGGCCTCTTCAACAACTTGACATTAAGAATGTCTTTTTGAATGGTGAGTTAGAAGAAGTCTTCATGACAATACCACCGGGATTTTGTAAGAAGGGAGAAGAAAATCGGGTATGCAAACTCAAGAAGTCTCTGTACGGTCTCAAGCAGTCACCAAGAGCATGGTTCGATAGATTTGGTCAAGGATATCGGCAGGGGCAGTCAGACCACAATATATTCTTCCAAAAATCTGAAGATGGAATGAAAACAATTCTAATTGTTCATGTTGATGATATAATCCTAACCGGTGATAATTTAGTGGAAATGGAGAGACTGATGAAAATCCTAACCACTAAATTTGAAGTAAAAGACCTGGGACAAATGCGATACTTCTTGGAAATGGAAGTTGCCAGATCAAAAAAGGGTATTATTGTCTCTCAACGAAAGTATATCCTTGACCTTCTAATTGACACTGGCATGCTTGGATGTAAACCAAGTGACACAACTATCGAAGCAGGAAGGAAACCAAAGGACGAGGGAAATCCAGTCAAAAAGGACAGATATCATAGACTAGTTGGCAAGCTAATCTACCTATCGCACACTAGACCTAACATTGCATTTGCGGTTAATGTGGTGAGCCAACGCATGCATTCACCAAAGGAAACTCACATAGAAGCTATGTATAAGATTTTCAGATATCTCAAAGGCTCCTCGGGTAGAGGACTATTCTTCAAGAAATTAGAATGCAAGGAAGTCGAAGTCTTCACAGATGCTGATTGGGCAGGTTCAATAAAAGATAGAAAGTCCACTACCGGATATTGCACCTATGTGTAGGGAAACTTGGTTACTTGGAGAAGCAAGAAACAAAGTGTACTAGCCAAAAGCAGTGTTGAAGCCGAATTTAGAGCAGTTGCACAAGGGATATGTGAAGGATTGTGGCTAAAGAAACTCTTGGAAGAACTATAGGTCACAGTAAAATTCCCAATCAAACTTTACTGTGACAACAAAGCAGCCATCAACATTTCTCTCAACCCAGTTCAGCATGACCGGACCAAGCATGTAGAAGTGGACAGACATTTTATCAAGAAAAAAGTTAAGAACGGAATTATCTGCATAACCTATGTTCCTACAAAAGAACAAACTGCAGATATCTTCACCAAAAGACTATTTCGGCCTAATTTTGACGAGATCATCTGCAAATTGAATATGATTAACATTTACGATCCAACTTGAAGGGAAGTGTGAAAATTCCCAATTATTATGGAGTAATTAGTGGTAGAAATTGTAGGAAGATTTTTAGCTCTTAGTTTAGGAAACGATTCTTTTCTTTTTTACTCTTTCCTTTTTTTTCTTCCCAATTGTATTATAAATACCAGTAGTTTGTATATGAGAAAATACACAAAAATACAAAAATCCATTTCTGATTTCACCATATGTCCAGGTGTAGCCTTTAGCGACCAAGCGCACCTTAAGACATTCAACAGAACCATCAAGAAGATACATAACTGCATAGACCCAACGAAAATCGACCGTTTGTTTTCCAAAAGGATAAACCACAAGTTCCTAGCTCTGATTCTTATGAAGGGCACCCATTTCCTCATCCATAGCATGTTTCCAACCCGAAGACAACAAAGCCTGCATATAAGATTGGGGAATAGAAATAGAAGACAAAGCAGAAGCAAAAGACTGCAAACAAGGAGAAAGGCGAGCATAGGACACAAAGTTAGCAACAGGATGTTGAGTACAAGTGTGTTTCCCTCTTCTTAGAGCAATAGGTAAATCATCAGGATCAGGAATAGAAGAGGAAGGAGCAGGAACCTCGGACGAAGATATAGCATGCAGTCTATAAGAAAAAATGCGCCTCTCTTTGGACCATTGATAAACCTACAAGGGAGAATTCGGTGAAGAATAAATAGGCAAAGGAAGAGTAGGACAAGGAATTGAGGACTCCCCCTCACAACAAGTGATGAGATCGGAAGTCAACGACTGACCAAAAGAGGAAAAGCATGGAGTGGACTCAAAGAAGGTTACATCTACATTGACAAAGTAACGGCAAGACTCGGGACTATAACAACGATAACCCTTTTGAGTCTGGGAGTACCCAAGAAATAGGCATTTCCGAGCCCAAGGTGATAGTTTATCCGGACCAGAATCCAAAATATGAACAAAAGCTACACAGCCAAACACACGGGGAGTGAGTTGAAAGAAGGAAAGCCTATAACATAAAAGAGAGAAAGGGAGACTGGTGATCGAGAACAACAGATGGCATACGATTAATAAGATAGCATGCAGTAAGAACAGCATCATGCCAAAAATGTCTTGGGACATGCAAATTGAACATCAAGGTGCGGGCAACATCCAACACATGGCGATGTTTGCATTCAACAACACCATTTTGTTGAGAGGTTTGAGCACAACTAGATTGATGTATAATTCCATGACTAGCATAAAACGAAGTCATGATAGACTGTGTATATTCTAATGCATTATCTGAGCAAATTACTTTAATACGTTTGCCAAATTGAACAAAAATTTCATTATAAAACTTAAAAAAGATATGAGGTAGCTCAATTCGCTCTTTCATAAAGAATAACTGTCATACGAGAATAATCATCCATAAATATCACAAAATAATGAAATCCATTCAAACTAGAAACACGAGATGGTCCCCATATGTCCGTGTGAACTATAACAAAAGACTCAGACTGACGACCATGAATACTACTCGAGAAGGAACTACGAGAATGCTTGCCCAACTGACAAGACTCGCATTCTAAACTAGACACTCGACTTAAACCAGGAATAGCTAACTTGAGCTTTTTCAAATAAGAATCACCCAAGCGGAAGTGCCACTGAAGAGGTGAAATAGCTTGCACACAAGACTGATGAAGGAGAGGAAGAGGAACCAGTAGAATCCAAGTAGTAGAGGTCATCTTTCTCATGCCCTAAACCAATCATCTTCTTCGTCTTGAGGTCCTAAAAAACACAAGTGGGAGAAAATGTTATGGAGCAATTAAAACTTTTAGTCAATTGACTGACAACAAGTAAATTAAAAGGAAATCTAGGGACATAAAGACTGGATAGTAAGGATAAAGAAGAATTAGGATGAAGAACAATACTTCCAATGATTGGTCGAGAAGACCCATCAGCTAAAACAATATGATGTTTAAGAGAATGTAAATTAGAAAAGAGAGATGGTATACCAGACATATGAGAACTAGCTCCAGAATCAATGACCCAAGATGAAGGCGAATGGGCCACACATGCACCATTACCTGAATCAACCAAAGTAGCAATGGAGGAAGAAGAAGGAAGGGTAGTACGCAAGGTCTATACTAGCTCGCGAAGCTGAGCAGTGTGTGCATCAAGAGAACTAGAATTGGGAACATCAGGTCCAGCTGAAGCAGAAGTGGGTAGTGACTGTATGGAACCATCCATGACCTAATGTGCATACCCTGGCTTACCACACTTCACCCAACAATAAGGCTCTGTATGGTTGGTGCCACCACAATGATCACACCGTCTGTCACCGCGTCCTCCAACACAACCACCACCTCTAGAACCCCCACGAAAAACACGACCTCCATGGCTGCCACGAAAAATACGAGAACTAGACCCACGACCATTACCGCTCGAGACTAAAGCAGAAGACTCCAATGGAAAGGTGGTAGAGCTGGTTATAGTGGGACCTTGTCCTAGAGAAGAGCACAAGAAGTGTGAATATGCATTAGCAACAGTAGGCAAGGTTTCACTAGCAAGAATCTAATCGTTAAATCCACGGAGATCTGAGTCTAGACCAAAAGGCAAGGAAGCCATCATAAAATCTTCCCAATGATGTTTATGTTGCTCCAAATCAGTAGTTAAGGGATGATGCTACAGTAATTGATCCAATAAATTCTTGAGACTACTATAATACTCAGACAAAGATTTCCCAGATTGTTTAGTAGTAAAAATCTTCTCATACAACTCATATACCCGAGAAACATTACTTTGTTGTGAAAAGAATTCAGTAACAAAGTCTCAAATCTTCTTAGAAGAGTCACAAAACTCAACAATAGTAGCAATTTAGGGTTCCCTGTTGTGCTAGAGCCACCCCATAACCACAGAATCCTCACACAATCAATCTTCATGCTTCGAATCTGTCTTAGCACAAGGATCATCTGTTAAATATTTCAACTTGCGTTTTCCACGCAGAAACACATTCACCGCATGTGCCCAAGCCAAATAGTTGAGACCATTCAATTTTTTGAAGTAATAGATTTCGAAATATCATCATCCTTGACTAATTATTGTTTATCTTCAGCCATTACACTCACCAAACCAAGAAAACACAAACCAAAGTACCAAATAGAGCCAACGGAACCCCTGGATGCTCCAAAACACCTATCAAATTACTATCTAGCTTCGAAGATGCGCAAAACACAACCAAACAGCACCAAAGAGGGATTAAGCAACTTTTTGCAACAGCCTAACACGCTACAGTGCTGGCCAACCAACCAAAGTGTCCAAAAAACGATCAAAAAACAACCAAACGATCATGGGTCACTTCAAAAAGGATGAGTAATACCAAGACACACCTGATAGAAGTAGATCGAAGTAGCAAAAACAGTGAAAATGGGCCAAAATAGAAGATAAAAAAAAAAATGGCCAAAATAGAAGATCAAAAAAAAATGGCCAAAATACCCAAAAAGATTCGAAAATAGAAAAGGGCAATCAAACAACTTCAAAAAAATTTGAAAAAAATACCAATGGAATCAGCATGCCGAGACGAACCCATCCATGTGTTCCTTCGTCGAAAAATGGCCGAAAATGATGATGTCATGCTGACGTCAACATGCCATCATCAGTGAAAAATGACATCAGCAAGCATGATCAACCCTTTGAAATTTTTTTCTGATTGTAACCTAATGTGTGATGAAAAGAAATTGTCTTTTCAAAGAAGCCTGTTCTGATACCAAGTTGAAGTTTATGATATGGAAATTAGGTTTGGGAAAAGAAGAGAGTAGAGGAGAGCCAAAGATTAGAAGCAAGGTGCTCAATGTTATTTCACTCACACAACCATCCTTAACCCCTACACCTCGTATATACATCAATATGAGACATAAAAGAGAGAAAGTACAAGAATACCCTCAAGGACAAAAAATAGCACACTAACAACTTCCTTAGAACACCATTCCCATCCTCCACCCCACATTTCTGAGCCACCACCCTTTTCCATAATCTTTTTCTTTCTTTACCAAATTTCCACAACTACTTGTCTAGCAAAGCCTTATTAAAGGACCCAAATGTCTGAATCCCCAAACCCCCCTCCTTTATCAGCCTGCAAATAAAATCTCAATCAAGCAAATGGTATTTAAATCCATCTTCCATTCCCCACTATAAGAAGTCTCTCTGTATGTTCTCCAATTTCTTCGCCATTAACACGAGGATAGGGAATAAAGACATAAAATAAGTAGAGAGGCTGGAAGGAGTGCTCTTTAAGAGCGTAAGGCTGCCACGCTTAGATAAATATTGCTTCTTCCAACCCGTCAAATCTTTCAACAATCACATCTCATATCCTTGAGGCTCTAACTGAGGCAACTAGAGGCAGCCCCAAGTAATCAAGCGGAAGTGACCCAATACGGCATCCTAGAATGCCGGTAAGAACATTAAAATCTTCCATATTGCCAACTCCCACCAACTCACTCTTGATGAGATTTATCTTTCAGCCCGAGATTGCTCGAAAACACACCAAAATACATTTTAGATACCCCATCTGAAGCAACTCGGCGTCACAAAAGATAATAGTATCATCGGCATACAGCAAGTGGGAAACCTCAATAGGCGAAGCTTTCTCATCAACCACCATGAAACCTCTAACATACCCTTCTCCATTACTCTAGACATCATTCCACTGAAAGCATCCATTAGTCGAGGTGCGCGCAAGCTGACCCAAACACCTAGTTATAAAAAATTAAAAAAAATTCCACTAAAAGCATCCATTACCATAATGAAAAGATACGAGGATAAAGGATACCCCTATCTCAATCCTTTTGAACGAGGAAAAAACCCTTCAATTGCTAATAATGTACATTTTGATTTTGCTTCCAACTTTACCTTGATATATCTTTGATTCAAGGATCAAAATGTTATTTCGTAGTGTTGTTTTGGTCAGTCAAAAAACGTAAACATTTCAAAAACATAGTAGAAACGATGAAAAAATAAAATAAAATGTGCAAAAACACTTTGAAGCATAAAGTAAAATATATGAATCTATGTGAAGATAAATATTTTAATTAATTAATTAATTATAAATGTTTTAGGTCGCATATCTATCCACACAAGAACATACTAACGTGAAAATGGAAGAAAAAAAATGTAAAATATAAATTGGTCATTAATACCAAAGAACTCTTTCACTAATTAAAAACTAATGTAAAAAAATTTAGAGCTAATTTTTTATCCAATATAAAATTATTATATATATTTTTATAAAATATATAAAATTATTATAATCAAATACATATCATAACATAATAGATATATATTGTATAATATCTACTGAATTGAAAATTTAACACAAGTTACAGATTAAATAATAAGTATAACAAATAACAATTTAAGCATATTATAATTAATAACTAAGTAATAAAATAAATTATTTATCTACTTTTTATTTTCCACTACTACTTTTCCTTGTCTACTATTTTTGGGAAAAAAAATAGAAATAGCTTCTTGTAATTTTGGATCTTAATCCTTCAATCTCCTATTTCATTTGAAAAACAAATTAATATTATCTTTTATCAACTTCTAGAATTATTGTTAATACAAAGGAAATGTTTCTACTGTTCCAATATGTTTCCACTAATTTTGGTATGTTTCTGTCGAAAATATTTTAGAGAATGAAAAAGATGTATTCTTCTCTCTAGAAGGTCAAGATTTATAATCACAGCTTACAAGTAAATAAATGATCTATCCTAAATTAGTTCCTATAATCAATCAATCAAGCAATACAAGCAATCAATTAATCTAATGCATAAATTTAGCTACAGATTAAGCTCAATCTAATGCTTAAATTAAGCTATAGATTTGGTCAATATTTACAACACTCTCCCTTAAACTGGAGAGTATATATCTATAACTCCCAACTTACTACGAATAAAGTCTAACAGTCTTTGGTAAAGTTTTGGTGAAGATATCGGCAAATTGACTACCAAAAGAAACAAACAGAGTGATGACTTTCTTAGACTCTACTTTAAATCGAATGAAATGACAATCAACTTCGATATGCTTGGTCCATTCGTAAAAGACTGAATTGTTGGCAATATGAATTGCTCCTTGATTGTGACAATGGAGAGGTGTTAGACCACGTACTGGAACATCAAATTCTCGCACAAGTGTTCTTAACTAAGAAAGCTCGCAAGTATTATGTGCCATTGCTCGATACTCTACCTCAGCACTAGAACATGCCATAACCGACTGCTTCTTGCTTTTTCAAGTCACGAGATTACCCCCTAAAAAAGTACAATAACCAGTGGTAGATTGCGATCTGAAGGTCATCTTGCCCAATAAGCATCAGTATATCCTTCAATCCGAAGATGTCCAGATGATCGATAAAGAAGACCATGTCCTGGGGCATTCTTAAGATACTTCAGAATACGAGTAACTGCATCCATATGAGAAACTCGAGGACCAGTCACAAATTGACTCACAACACTAACTGCATAGGAGATGTCAAGTCGAGTAATAGTTAGGTAAATAAGCTTACCCACGAGTCTTCGATACATCTCTGGATCCTCAACCAAATCACCCTCATCTGGCATCAACTTTAGATTGGTCTCCATGGGCGTAGCTACAAGTTTGGAGCCAAGATAACCTGTATCTTTCAAAATATCAAGAGTGTATTTCCTTTGAGACAAATTGATCCTTGCTTTCTATCTTGCGACCTCAATACCAAGGAAATAACGGAGCTTTCCAAGATATTTGGTTAGAAAGATGACCAAGATGGCGAATCAATGTCTGGATACCTACCTTATCACTACCAGTGATCACAATCTTATCTACGTATATAACTAGAATCACGATACCTCTTTGCGCCTGCTTAAAGAATACCGAGTGATCAGCTTGGCTTCGAGTCGTACCGTGAGTAACTACTGCCTTGATGAATTTATCAAACCAAGCTCAGGGAGACAGTTTGGGTCCATAAATAGACTTATGAAGATGACAAACATACTCTCCCTTGGACTCAAAATCAAGTGGTTAATCCATATACACAGTCTCAGTAAAATCACCATGTAGGAAGGCATTTTTGACATCGACCTGATGAAAAGGCCAATCAAGATTCATAGCAAGAGATATGATAACCCAAATAAAATTCAATTTGGCAACAAGAGAGAAAGTCTCAATGTAATCAATGCCATAGGTTTGGGTGAAACCTTTGGCCACAAGGCGAGCCTTCAGCCAATCAACAATACCATCAGGATTCTACTTGATTGTGAAGACCCAACGATAGCCAACAATTTTAGCACCAGCAGGTTTAGGAACAAGAGCTCAAGTACAATTTAATTCTAAAGCATGCATTTCCTCTTCCATTACGGTCTGCCAACCAGGATAGGAAAGAGCTTTCCTATAAGATTTAGAAACAACGAGAGATGACAGGAACAAAGAGAAAGCTTGAAAGGAATAAGATAAATGATTATAAGAGACAAAGTTAGAGATAAGATGAGTAATGCAAGTACGTGCCCCTCTCAGCAGAGCCTCTCGACCTCCTCGGCCAAGTCTCTCGTCACCCTCGGTAGAGCCTCTCGGCTCCCTAAGCCCAGCCAGTCTCGGCCAACTTCTCTCGCTTCCCAAATCTTTGCTCTAACAACTTCTTTGTCTTATCATGGCCAATGCCTCTTCTACTTCCACAGCCAATTTTGTCTCGTTAGCTAACACATATCTTCATTCTTCTTCCAATACTCCTTGGATTCTTGATCTTGGGCGTCTGATCATATGACAGGTAACTTGTCTCTTCTTTCTAATATTTTTCATCCTTCTTCTCCCTCCTTTGTCACTATTGCTAATGAGACTAAAGTTTGTGTTCAAGGAATTGGTAATGTTTGCACTTCTGGTCTCACTTTTTATCTGTTTTATACACACCCCAATTTCTTTTCAATTTGTTGTCTATTCATAAACTTACCTAGTCCTTTAATTATTCAGTGACCTTCTATCCCTCTTATTGTGAATTTCAGGATCTAAAAACGAAGTGGATGATTGGTGGGAGATATGAGAAGAATGGACTCTACTACCTTTAGTCATCTTGTTAGTCAACTCCTTCTGCTCTACATTCCATTGTTTCTCCTTATTAGTGGCATTGTCGCCTTGGATACCCGTCTTCCGCAAATCTTCGTCACTTAGTTCCTACTTTATCTGATTTTTCTAATTTTAATTGTGAGACATGTGAACTTAGTAAGCATCGTAGAGTTTCGTTTCTTCTACGTGCAGACCCCCCTTGTGTCCAATTTTTTGCACTAATTCATTCTGATATTTGGGGACCATCTCGAACCACTAGTTTATGTGGTTCTCGATATTTTGTTACTTTTATTGATGATCATTCTCATTTGTCATGGGTGTATGTGCTTAAAAAGCATTCTCAATTGTTTAATATTTTTCAATTCTTTTATGCTGAAATTTATAATCAATTCAATGCCAAATTGTTAGCTTTTCAAATTGATAATGCTTAAAAGTATAAAGACAATCATTTTAAACAATTTTTAAGTCCAAAGGCATTATACACCAAACATCCTGTGTCACCACCCCCCAACAAAATGGGATTGCCGAAAGAAAGAACGATCCCATCCTTGCTATAGCTCATGCCCTTATGATCCAGATGCATGTTCCTAAGTGTTTTTGGGGGAGATGTTGTCCTTACAGCTACGTGTCTTTTAAATAGGATACATTCTCGTATTCTATATGGAAAATCACCTTTTAATATCATTTTTCCTTATAAACACCTTTTCTCCTTCTCTCCCAAAGTTTTTGGATGTATTTCGTTTGTGCATAACTTGCAGCCTGGTCGGAACAAATTTGACCCCCGTGCTCATAAATGCATATTTCTTAGTTATTCACGCACAAAGAAAAATTACAAGTGCTATAGTCCTATCTTACGTAAGCACTTTGTCAGTGTTGATGTCACTTTCTTTGAGACTATTCCCTATTATTCTCCAAAAGGAAGTCAGTTACAGGCACCATTATTTCCTGACCTTGTTTTACCTACTAGTGTTCCTACTCACCCATGGAGACGAGAGACACCGAGAAGGGGAGAACCGAGAAAGAGAAGCTATGGTTTAGAAAACCTGCTTTGCTACCATGTCGAAAATATTTTAGAAAATAAAAAAAAAGTATTCTTCTATCTAGGATATCAAGATTTATAGTCGCAGCTTACAAGTAAATAAGAAAACTATCCTAAATTAGTTTTTATAATCAATCAATCTAATACTTAAATTTATCTACAGATTAGCTCAATCTAATGCTTAAATTTATCTACAGATTAAACTCAATCTAATATCTAAATTAAGCTACAGATTTGGTCCATATTTACAACAATTTCCATGGAAACGTGTGAATTTCAGTATTTCACTAGTACTTCGTTTTGGTTCATTGAGAACCGGAAACATTTTCGGCCATTTCGATGGAAAAAAATGAAATTTTGATCCTTGCTTGTTATAATATTTGTAATATATAATCAAAGAAATATCAAGGTAAATTTGGAAGTAAAATCAAAATTTACATTATTAGAAACTGGAAAATAAAAGAGACTAGTATTTTTTCTGATAGGTAAGAGACACACCCACTTGTCCCAATTGGGACTTGAACCCTACCAAAGTAAAATCAAAATGTACATTATTAGCAACTGGAAAATAAAAGAGGCTAGTATTTTTTTCTGATAGGCACACACCCACGTGTCCAAATTGGGACTTGAACCCCCAACCTTTTATTTGGGAGGTGGAGGAAATACCACTCAAGCTAACACTTGGTGGTAAAAGAGACTAGTATTATTACAGTAAAAGATGCAAATGCGAAATAAATAAGTACAACATATTAATGAGAGAGAGAGAAAGGTCACCTCTGTAATAAATGCCTGTTAGGTTCAGGAAATGTTTCCATTATTGCAGAATGCATAGCATTCACCCGAACTTCCTTCCGATCAATTTCTTAATGAAACAACAGCAACATAACAATGTCAATATTAACAATATATATAACATTTAATACACATACATCAGGCAGATAAACAAAAAGCTAGACAAGGAAGAAGAAAGACAAATAATGTTGTAACAAGTGTTTAACAGAATTAAGTGTACCATATCCTGCCAATTTTCAAGAAGCCAAAACCAAAAACTTTTAATACTAGGCAGACTGCAGATGCCCAAATGAAAATTATGCCACGTAAACTTACAGAAATATATTGTCTATTAGGCCCATATCATGCACATAAAGTTCAGTAGTTCAAAAGCTTAAATTCAATTCAATTAGTCCATCAATGCACAGAACAACTTATTAATGCACTAGAAAACAGCAACAAGGACAACACAAAGAATACAAGTTCCAAATTCTAGTAGGTAACCGGAAAATAACAAAGCAAGAAAAAAATAAAAACAAAAGGAACTGTAACACTACATAAAAATATGGATCCGGCATGGGAAAAGGTGCTTGAGTAGGAGTGTCCTAGTCACTGCCAAAAAAAGGGAGGGCTAGCCTGGTGGACGAGGCTCCTGCCACTGCAATGTCGGGGAGGGTTAAATGTACGCAACCTTACCCCCGCAAGCGGAGAGGCTGCACTTTTAGGTTACACAAAGTTATGCCAAGAATTCCAAGCACTTCCACTATTTTTCAGATAGGTTACCACTAATACCAGTAGTTTGTGACAAGCATAAAACCATTAGTCAAACACTCATCAATTTAAACTAAATCCTGAAAATTTTCTAAGAACTATAAAGTCAACATTAAAAATCTGGGTTAAAATTATGTTGAGCTGAGAAGTTAGATTACTTTTTCCCGTAAAATATGTTTTAAAGCACCGAGCATATTAACAAGGATAAAATTTGGGTTATTTGGGATATTTTGTACTTGAAAGATTGTAATCTGTCTAGAAATAATAAGGTAAACTTGAGAAATTATAATTGAATTGTACATATGTGAATGGTTTCTAATTTTAATTCTAGGTCAAAATTAGAGAAATAGGAAGTTTATTCTGGAAATTAATTTTAGATTTTCTATTTTCTGACCTAGATTTTATGGGTCCCTGATTTTGAGTGTAATTACCAGTGTTTTCTTGGGTTGATCTACCATTAGGTTTACTTGGAAACATTCACAAAATAGAAATTTGATTCCTAAAATATACTACATACTGCATAGGCAGCATTTTTCTTAGAGGTTTTTAATTGCATAGGAAGTTTACCAAATATAAGGTCGCTTGCATCGCGACAAAATTAAAGTGAGTTGAGATTTTGTGTAATGAGAACTTTAGATAATTCTCTTCTATATCTTCATCTTTTTTCTTCTACTTCTACATCTCCCTACTGCTGAATTAACTGCTTTACAGAGTTCTAGAACTGTTTTCCTAGATTTTAATTCATTCTAAACACATTGCAACCTCAAACCATTATTCTTTTATTCCAATTTCACAAACACTAAAGCCATAAGCTGTTTAAAACCTCAACAAATAATTGTAGACAACAATATTACGAATTTCTAAGTGCTGTCCAGCATCATGTTTTACTATAAGATCCATTCACGTGCTTCCTTATCATCATATGAACTGGTACAGGACCAACAGAAGCACACGTCATCCAAAAACTTATTTAAGGCATCTTATGGTCAAATTGGTCAAAATCTTGGTCATCTTTATTTAAGATAAGTTCTATGCTAGGAATCCGTGTCCCTTAAACAAATTTGTTAAGAGCAATGCATCCTTTTCCTTTGAACTTTTTGGCATGAGATAATATGATCTGATTTTAACTGACTTCTTCTCAGCCATGTGCATCACTTACTTCAGTTACAACATATAAAGTTTTGATACTTTGATTTCTTTTATACTATGAACCAAAATGGAAGGCCCAACTTCATCCTCGAAGGAGATCATAGTTTTATTCTAGATTCTAAAAAGAATCTGTTCAAGTGTGGCATCTGTAATTTAATGATACTTTTCCTACTGGGCAAGTGTCATTTCATAGAATCGTGGCAACTTTTTGTACAGGACATTTTCATGCTTTAAGTGAGCACTATAACTGTTTATTATCATTCGCTTTGTACTATAGATGCAAAAAATAAATTAAATGGCTTGTAATCAAACTAGAGCACATAGGAAAGAAATTCTTGAGGGAACTATACATAAAGCCAATGAAGCATTCATTAGACCAACACTTAACACTAGAGCACATTAGCAAACAACAAAAAAAGGGCTAGCCCAGTGCACGAGGCTCCCGCCACTTCGGGGTTTGAGGATGCTTAGATGTATGCAATCTTACCTCTGCGAGCGGAGAGGCTATTTCTACAACTCAAACATGTGACCTCCGGATTACATTAGCAAACAACAAATGTCAAAAATGATTTATATAGACATCTTAGTTAAAAGAAAAGCAATTACAAATCAACTTCATATATACACCAAGATCCACAGTAAGAATTCCCCCTCCCCCCGCCCAAAAAAAATTTCAGCCATTGTGAGAACTGAGAACAAATTGATATTGAAAAGCTAAGAAACTAGGTCCCAGCATATATATAGATTTTTTAGGGTAAAAATATTAATAGTTGAACTTACTATAGGCCTCCAGCAACTGCAGTGCAGCATGATGCAGGAACAGGAGATGAGGGTAGTTCCCGAAGAACATGCTGAAGATGAAAAAAGCTTGGGTGAACATTAATCTACTTGTTATCCAAAGAGAAACACCAATCTAATACTCATACGTTGCATTGAATACCATCAGAGTACCTTAATACAGTCACCAACAACATGAGCATCCTCATCAGGACCAAATTCAGTCTTGCCTACAGCCAAGTACAGATAGCCTCAGTGTGTAAACAATGTGAACACAAAAACTTATGACAAAAAAAAAATCCAAATTAAACAAAATCACATCTAATAGTGTTCTATTAATCTATCATGATGCAGATTGATCAACTGAAACAAGGTGACCTGATCTAGATTCTCTGAGTACATACATCAAACAAACAAAAGAGAGAATCATATAGAGAATCGGAGAAATACAGCCAAAGTTTGACTCTCTACTAAATATGGCCGAGGAAAAGGAAGCTCTTTCTTTGTTCAAAAATAAAAAAAGAAAAACTCATCATCCCAAGCAGTAAGAAAAAATTAACCTCCATAAAAGAAAATTAAATTGTTAATTTGAGGAAAGCAAAAACCTTGTTCATATTCTTGAACTCTGAGGTCCACCTCCTCAACATCTGCAGACTGTCGCAAAATTCCTTCGACTTTAGTTCCTGTTAAAAAAGAATAAATAAGTAAGACACAATTAGATGAAATCATTAAGGAGCAAATATGATCATAAACTTTGTTCCTTTAAAATGAGAAACAGGCCTAAACAAGTATAAATGGACATCAATGATAGAAAAATGGTGGAATACCACGAAATGAATTCCTTGTTGGCCACCCAACTTGAACCCTAGCAGACAACAAACAAGTAGGATGACTAAATCTATATGCGACCAACAGCCACATTATTTGGCAATCACATAGCTTACAATGCTTATTAAATCTTTTTGAAACGAAATAAATATATAACATATATCAAAGTAGATAAAACTACATCAAATGAATGTCAGTGTAGGACACCAACATGGCTTCAGAGACAACAAATTCTGCTGGTGAGAGTGATGCTCTATAGAGAGAGAGAGAGAGAGAGAGAGAGAGAGATCCCAGAGAAATAGATATAAAAAAAACTTACCATAATTCTCTAGAAATCGAAGAGCCTTCTCAAGGAAGGATGGGCCTCCGTCTATATCTTCTAGGGCTAGCAATATTGGTCGTCCAACAACCATAGATTTAACAGGGCGCTTATCTCTCCCTGGATGAAACATAAAAAAATCTAGTGAAATTAAGTTTGAAAAAGGAAGCCCACTTTTAATTATAAAAATATTCGAAAGAAAAGAAAAACACTAAGGCCATGTTTGGTACGCAGGAATGGAATAGTCGTTCCATGGGATGAAATAAGAAATGGAATGGAAATGACATAGAATGGAATAAGGAGTACTCATCTAGGCCAAAAGAATGCTTGGAATGATTTTTAATAGAATAGGCATTCCTAATCATACCAAACAAGAATAAGGAATGAAAAAGTTAGAATGGACATTCCTGGAATACCCATTCCACTGTACCAAACATGATGCAAAAGATCTAACAAACAATAAATTTTTTGATAGGTTCTAACAAACAATTAATTGAAGACTGAGACATTAGTAAGATGATGTACAGACATTGATGGAATGACCCTTCAATTGAATCATTAGTGTCATTCCGAAAAATCCCGTTGTGCCCCATCACAAGGGTAGCACTTGGCGCTTGTGCAAGAGCATGTTCCAGTGCCGTCTTCCATTCATACAAATCCTCTAATGACTCTGCCTGAAAAATTTAGAAAGTGAAACAAAGACATGCAATTTAAGAATCCCAAGTACGAGAAAATGCATAAGGAGAACAACGTTAATCATAACTAATGTTCAATAGGGGAAGAAGAAATTTCAAAAAAAAAAAAAAACGAAAGAAAAAAAAAATAGCAACATCTTGGCACTAACACACCTTAAGAGTAAATGCTCGCCCATCACGTCCATCAGGAAAGAGTACAGTTAACAGTTTTTTATCTTCTCTAACAACAACACTGCAAAATAAAAAGGTGTGCTAAGCCATATCGATATTAGTACTTTCTCCTGAATAACATTGAGAAACCACGCATACCTCCCTGAATTATTCAAGTCAATACCACCCAAAATCAGATTTACTTCACCACCTCTCTGGGGAAGGGCACTCTACATGAAAAACAAAACAATAGGCAAATGATACATTGACATTGGGCTTATCCCCCCCAGGGCACCTTTTATATATATGATACATTTTACTGATCAAAAAGTAATAATAGTAATAATAAAGATGAAATTGTATATATGCATTGACATTGAGTCAGACGTTAGATTGATCCATATAATTCAATGCTTGAGACAACATAAAATCAACAAAATGCATTTTAGTCATTAACTAAAACTAAATTCCAAGTACCATCCCAAGTCCCAACATTATCATACGACAAAATGAAAAACCAATGAAATTTCATTTTCTTCACATTAATTGTCCAATTTAACAATTCAGTCAGTAAGATACAAGATTTTGATGCTACCACAAAAGACATAAGTAAAGGTGCAGACTAAACGTGACCACCATTTGGGGAGGGTGTGCATGCATGCCTGTGTGAAAGCAGGGATCCACAGAAAGCTTCCAAAGAGAAAAGTTAAAAGGAAAAATATTTCAATTTTACAATTGGCAGCTCCCATCTTCAAATAATACTTCTATAACTCTCCTCCCACAGACACCAAAAGATAGCATGTAGCATTGAATTTATCCCTCACCACTGTCCATGACAGAAACATAACCGTAATGGGGACCCTAAGGCTCCCAAACCTTCTTAGCCAAGAAAACAAACTTCTCCACAAGACAAGACAAAGCACTAAAGAATCTGAACCACAGGTGAACATCATCACCACTCCTCTGAGTTAGTTTTATCTAATAAAGCTTTCGGAAGAACATGACACTTTCCAATTACTGATCATGAAATCTTCTAATAAAATCACATTCCGATGCATTTCTTCCCCCACCCATCCCATAGCATCCCTCAACCATGCTCTTTAACTCTTAAAATATTGAAAAAGATGAATTTTCCTACTCACATTTGTGGAGATTGTTGGTGTACTCCCAGTCACCATCTCCTCTTTTCTTCCCTCCATCTCCTCTATTTGGCATGATGTGTAGTGTGATGAGTGACCGTTGAAGTGAGTGGTTCCCAGGTTTATTTCGAATCACCACTGATTTTGACATATAAGTTGTAGATTTTTTTTCTTTCTACTTTTTTTTCTTTCTGAGAGCCTCATTTTTTGGAGATTGTTTAAGGATTGCGAGGTGGGGGAAGTGACAGAGTTACTGACGCTTCTTCAAATGAAGCCTAGAGAGGGACAGGGGGACAGAATACTTTAAATGGTAGATCTCCAAGTCAGGAATCGTTTCCATGAAATCCTCTATGCTTTGTTAACAAGGTGCCATGGTTGCCTTCTCCTTGGAAGATTATTTAGAGCGCTAGAGTGCCATTGAAGGTAGCTTTTTTGCGTAGGCAGTGGTTTAGGGGCTATCGATATCGATAATTTAAAGCAAAGAGATTTTAGCTTAGCCATTAGATGCAGTTTGTGCAAAACAGGAGACGAATCACCTCAGCATCTTCTCTTATTTTGCTGATGGCTAGAGACCTATATATTGAGATAGTAGTCTTATATTATTAAGGGCATTATTGTATTTTTCCTTTTATATTTTGCATATATGTGAGAGTTTTAGGTTTTATCTCGGTATGATAATGTTTTGAATTGTGACAGAGTAAAAAAACTCTTATGTTCTTCTTCTTCTTCTTCTCCTCCTCTTCTTTCCATTTTTCCACTTTTCTCTTGATTTCAAGCTTAATTTAACTTCATTTTGGTATCAGAGGAATCAAACAGTTGAGAAAACATCAGCAGGAAGCTGACGTCAACGCCGACAGGTCGGATGGAAAGCCTACATGTTCTGATTTGTCTTCTCCTCCTAAGTTTTATGGTATTTTTGTGGATTTTTTTTAAATCATTTGATAGGACACTTTAATTTTTGAAACTTTTTCGGATAAAGGGGTCAATTTTTTTCAATCTGCAATTTGGCTTAGAATTAATCTGTTTCTCTTGTTGGATACAGTCCTATAAGGTGCGTCTAGCATCACAAAAGCTTCGACTGTTGTTTTTTATCATTTATATGTGAGATTTGTGGTATGTATAAGCTTCCAAAGGGCCGGCTGAACTGTTCATGCGTGGCCTGACTAGTGTTTTTCAAAGTTTGCTATTTCAGATCCTCCCATGCTCTTTTTCTTTTGATATGATAGCCATTGGTTGTGAAGGTTAGCAATTTTTTATCTTAGATTAGTTTTTCTTCTACTTTGATCACTTGCGGATGTTCTTTTCCCTCATTATTTTGATTACCTAGTGGATGAGCTTTCCCACCTTGTGATTACGTTGTTTCCCCTTTTCTTATATTAATGGCATCCAAACCAGAGGATTCTATTTCCTTATGTCACACTATATCAGCCCGTCCATCGTATCATGATTGAACTTCTTGATGGGAATAATTTTTCGTCATGGTCAACATCTGTGAAATTATATTTGGGCAACCAAGAAAGTTGGGTCTTCTTAATGGAGCCACTAAGGTAACAGATTCACAGATCCTAATTCCTAAATATGCTCAATGTGAAGTTGATAATTACATTGTGTTGGGATTGTTGTTTAACTCTATGGAGCCTCAAATTGATCGTATGTTTATGTATCATTATGTTGTCCATCTTTGGACTGCCTTAACCGAGATGTATGCACATGCTCTGAATTATTCTCGAGTCTATTAGATGTACCGGGATATTTTTCCGGCTGCACTAGATGATCTCCCAATCTCATATTATTTTGGATATTTTCAGAATCGTTGGGAGGAGTTAAGCCTTTATGAACCCCTACCTGATCTTCCAATAGATGCTGATCTATGCACCTCTTATGGGCTCCCGGCCTGAGTTCGAGTCTATTCGTGCAAAAAATTTGACTTCTCATCCTTTACTTCAATTATGGGCAGTTTACGCAACTATTCACAATGATGAGGAAAGATGCTCTTTGATTTCTCCAATTTCAGCTCCTATAGTTGATCACTCTTCTTTAGCTACTCAGTCTAGTTCCACTACTACTCGCTCTAGAGGTGGTTCAGATCGTGGACGTGGTAGTGGTCGTGGCCAAAACACTAATGAGTGTACTTATTGTGGTGGTACTAACCATGAGGTCTCAACATGCTACAATTACATTGCTTCCATCTACGTTATTCTACAGGTTCCTCTACTGTAGTCAACCTATAGCATCTTCACTTGATTCTTCCTTCAATATGGAACAATTGGATTCCCATATTGATGCCATTATTCGTGAGCGGCCACTCAAACTCAATTCATTGTTTCACCTACTTCTACATTGACAACCACTGATCATGCTACTGCTTCTACTGAAGAAAAGAGCAAGGACTGCATGTTCTATTAACAATCCATCTAGCTGATCACATTACAATAGCTACCTTCCTAAAATATATACGTTCGCCGACACAAGCAAGTTTGGTTCAAAAGCTTCCCCACCTAGGCAATTAATGCTATCTAATATGTATGTGTAAGAAAACAACAACCAAAATTTTATTTTAGTTGGCCAAAAAAGACGGGTGGGCTAAAAGACCAATTAAAGATTGTTCATAGGGGCTTTTTTAGTACAATCTTCGTACTGGAGTGAGGATTACACGTAGGGAGAGAGCCTCGACAATTCTTTCTTTTTCTTCTTTTTTGTTGTTGGGGGTGGAGGGGGGGGGGGGGGAGGGCATCCTTTTTCACAAGAAAGGATAACACTACTTTTAGTGGTCTGATCATGGTCCATGCGACTTCTCAAACCACTCATGACCCTTGCCAGGGCAAGTGTGGGCTCATTCAGTTTTGTGTGACTACTCCAGAGAGGAGCATATGGTATGGCGTGTGACAACAAGACCCATGAGGGGTGTGGTATGGACCTAGGTACTTGTAAGTGTAAGAAAATCTAACTAAAGTGGAGAATGGCCAAGTTCATTAGCATTTAATGCATACCACCTACAACAATGCCTACTTGTCTTGACGTCAAAGATCTCTCATCTCTAACAAGACCAAAGAATGTCGCGAATTGTAATTTGAGGCACACTCTGGGAAACTCTACCCCCAATCTAAATATCCCAGAGAATCTTGAAAAGGGACAATGGTGCAACACTTGAGGCTAAACCATAGTCAACAACGAATATATAGGGGCTATGGCCCCCAAGCTTTTAAAATTTTGATTTTTTTTACCCCTCTTTTCTATAGAGATTTTATTAAAATAAAATAGAAATTGCCCCCATAATTTTTCATATTTTTTTATAAGAGACTACTAAAATTTTAGTTTTTAAAATTTTGCCCCCCTCAACACTTATGATCTAGATCCGCCACTGACCAAAGTGGCAAACCAAGCTCAAAGAACCTCCTAAGGCCTACCCGCAACCTTAGGCAGCCCCTAGAGGGCAAGGTGAAAATCAAGAGTGTGAAATGCTATGTATTGCAAATGAACTAGGCTAAGGAGTCTGAAATTGACTCGCCCTTGAGAGATCTAGCTTGCGGTGAGGTTGTTAACTCCAAGGAGGAGACAACCTCATGGTACCCACTGTCTAAGTCCGAGCTAAAGTTCAGGGATCAACATGATTACATTAGTAATGGACCCGTGTCATCATTTTAGTAGTGAGTATGCTATGCGACCAATTAATTTACTTATCAAAAAAAATGCCATGGGACGAATTGGCAATACGCGGTTCAGGCTGTACACTTTTACAGCTCAACTTCCTTGTTAGCATCATTGTGGGTCTACCATGTGGCACGCAATATCATGTACAAACAATGACAAATCACATATCTCATAAATAAATGTCATTGAAGACAAAGAAATCAAGTTTCAGACTAAAAGAAACTAAATATTATTGCTCTTACAAACAGAACTGAATGGAAGAAATTTGTTATCATAGTATAAAGAACTTGTGGAAATGCCCAATTGATCTTTAGACATCACAAGAGTAACACCACAAGGAAGACACTAAAGAACGGTGTAAACACATATAACCCATTTCTTAAAGATCAACTTTGCACATAAACCACCTTCTTTGGGACAAAGCTAAATACCTCTTTCTCTTCTACAATGGTAGCAAGTATCAAATTTATCTGAAGCAATTATCAAAGGAAGACCTTGACTCTCAAGAGACCCATTAAGAAAGTGTTCTTGATGGTAACTTGCTTAATTGAGAATTCATTCTTGGATAAATTAAATGTCTAATTTACATTTGGTTTTCAAACTTTCAGTAAGAAGGGGACTTCGATGTCAGATCCTGTCCTTGGCTCTTGAAAGGGGAAGGGAGATTGGAGTTTCCCAGGAATGAAATTCTGAAAACAAAGGCCCCTCTAAAGGTGGCTTTCTTTGGGTAGTGTACGGCTTAGAGAGAATTTTAATGATGGAAAAATCTGCAAAGAATGAGATAAATTATTGTGAACTGGTGCTGCCTTAGTAAAGCAAGCAAGGAGACAGCGAATCATCTTCTAATTCATTGCCCCATAACTGGGGCCACGTGGATGTTGTTGCTTGATCATTTTTTGGTGTTTATTGGGTTATGCCGCGTGCTATTTCTGAGGTGCTGATAATATAGAGAGCAACTTGGTTTGCAGAAGGCCGAGTAGGCGTGAAATCTGGCTCCTTTGTGTTCATGGTAGATAGTTTGGAAGGAAAGGAAGGAACCGAACAATTTTTTGAGGAATAGAGTCCCCGGTTTGGAATGTAAAGGCCATTCTTTTTAGCACCCTTTACTTTTGATTTTTTTGATAGGTTTTTCACACACACCCATGTCCCGATGGGACTTGAACCCTACACCTCTCCCTTCTGCAAACCAAGTTGCCTCTCCATATCAATAGCTGGTATGACAACAAATTATTCTATATGTCGGACTGAAACTTTTCTGATGAGAGAAATGAATGGAAGAGAGGGAAAGAGGGGGCAGAGAAGAATCTGCAGAAGATTATTCGTAGCATCTGCTACTTTTGTGTGGTGAGATTTCACTAGACTCTAGATCAAGATTTGAATCTTCTTTTTCTACCAAAGTGAGACACCTCAATTTTTGTACGAATTTATGTTTATTTGATGATCTGTCAGCCCATCCATATCCAAATCTTTCATCCTAAACAAATTCTTAACTCAAATCCTGTGTCAACCCACTCTAGTTTGGTAAAAGGCAGCCATATTATTTAATCTGAAATCCAAATTCTTATACCTATGATTTTTTTTTTCATTATAAGTTTATATTAACGAAACACACTGATTGTACTTGAAATTGGGTTCATGTCTGTTTGGATCTTATGGTGTTCTCTGCTATATGAAGCCACACTCTGCCATTTCTTCCTTGGCTTTGACAACCCCATATGTCTGAATGCTTTCGCCATAGACAGCCATCCATCCCCCCAATCGGCTTCAGGGAGGAAAAGATTTCTTCTGAACCCTCCTATGGAGGACTCCACCTTCATGAAACCTCCCCGATCATTTCTTCCCAACCATAATCGCAAATTCCTGCTCCTTCCATGAAGGCCCCTCGGGTAAATCAGCCTCTTCTTCTTCTTTGAAGCCTTGGTAGAGAAGAGGATGCTTTATTGAGGAAGATAGTGGCCTTCAAGTATGGCCAAGAGGATGGTGGATGGTTTTCTTGTAATGCAATGGGCCCTACAGGCTGCTGTGTTTGGAAAATCATTTTAGGAGGGGTTGAATGACTTCCAAAATGTTGTCAGCATTGAAGTGGGGAATGGGGCAAGGGCTAAATTTTGGGAAGATAAGTGGTGTGGTCAGGAAACCCTCAAAATTAGGTTCCCTGTTCTGTTTAATCTTACTCTGAATAGAGGAGCTTGGGTCCAACAGTGCTATTCACGGATTGGGAGAAATATTTCATGGTCCCCATCCTTTAGAAGGAACTTTTTCGACTGGGAGATGGAAGAGACCACAAATTTGCTACAGTTTTTGGAAGGATGCAGGGTGAGGGAAGACAGAGAGGATGATCTTAGATGGAAAGGTTCCAGATCCGGAATCTTCTCTGTGAATTCTTATTATTGGGTAATGGGCAGGAATGAACCCCTTTCCCTTGGAGAGTTATATGGAAGTCTAAAACCCCGACCAAGGCTGCCTTCTTTGCTTGGGAGGTATCCTGGAATGCTGCGTTAACTGTGGACAATCTACAAAGGAGGGGTTTTAAGCTGGCCAACAGATGCATCATGTGTAAAAGCGACATTGAAAATGTGGATCACCTCCTGCTTCATTGTAGAGTCGCACGAGACTGCTGGAACTTGATTTTCTCGGCTTTTGGGGTGATGTGGGTGCTTCCTTCCACTGTAAAGCAGGTGCCGTTGGGCTGGGGTGATGGAAAACATATGGGAGACAATGCTAGTGTGTGGAGATAGTTCCTATATGTTTATTTTGGAGTTTATGGCTAGAGAGAAATAGAAGAGTTTTTGAAGAGGTGGAGCAGCCCACCTTTAAGTTGAAAGAGAGTTTTGTAAAGCCTTTTTTTTTTTTGGGTCAAGGGCTGTCTCCCTTTGACGGTAGGCTCTTCAGTTAATTTTTTGAATTTGGAAACGCTCTAATGTGTAGTCCCCTCTTTTTGTATATGAGCTCGCCCCTCTTGGGCACTTTTTAATACACTTTTACTTATCAAAAAAAACTAGGGGTGCTAGTTTTCCTTTAATATGTCATTTTGGATATTTTTTTACATCTTACATATATTTTGTTAGAAAGCTTGAACATGTAAATTAAATATAAAAAAATGCTGAAAATGTCACCACAGAACATTCATAACATCTACAAGCAAAAACCCAATAAGAGTCATTATTTCCTGTAAACATAATGCTATCACCAATAAATTGCTCTACACATGATAAATCATTTATATTAATAAATAATATTCCCTCGACATATTTAAAAATAAGCCACACATAAGGTCAGATTAATGCATGCATGTGTAACTATCTTGCAAGTTTAGTCTCTCAAATTGAAGTTCGCAAGTCTATCATTAAATTCTTAGTATTCAAGTAACCAATTAGCTTGATATATGATTTCCGGGGCTGATTGTTATGCCACCCAATACTAATATTTAAGCCATTCAACTAACTACTATTGTGGAATTTCTTCAACCATGCAAAAACAAATGGGAAAGGCATTACATAAGGGATGAAAGAAATACCCCATATTAACACATCTCAAAAATGAAACAAATAGATATAGATTTATACTAACAGGATCATTTTTGAAAAAGACCAAAGAAACACGTGTGAGGATAAACCAACGCTTCTTCCAAGACTTCCACCCTAACCCTGCACAAGTTTTAACATTAGTTTACACAAGGATGTCATTAAGCAAAACTCGGATTTCATCATTCAAAGTAATTAAATATTGCAAACTAAAAATTTAACGGATCAGCAGAAATCTAGATGCAACAATGAATGATCTTTTTGTGCATTGTTCTCCGGGAAGATTTTATCAATAAGAAGAAAAAAAAAATCGATGAATGCGACAAAGGTAGGTAAAGACCCAAAAATGAAAACCCAAGATTAACCTAAAAATAGCTGAGAAAATGAAACGCACACATTGTTTTTGTAGTGTAAAAGAGACAAGTGTTAAGAAAAATTCCTAAATGCTTTTTGAGAAGGGTTTTCTCATTCTCCTCCTAACTATTTTGCCTCACCAAAAGGCCAACACCTCTACCGTGGTTGACGCATAAGCCACATAGCCCGATCAAAAGGATCCACATTGCCATTGTGACTGGACAATGGATGAGAAAATGACTGACCGTCTCTTCATCTGCCTCACACAAACTGCACCAATTGACCACTATTTGTCTTCTCTCGCATAAATTATCCTGCATAAAAATCCTCCCCAAAGCTGCAGTCCATCCAAACAAAGTAACTTTGGGAGACATATTCTCTTTCCATTTCACTTTCCTAGGGAACTCCTTCCTTCCTCCATCCTTCATTGAGTAATAGAAGGACTGTACTTCAAACTCACCTTTTTTGGACCCCATCCACACTAGTTTGTCCTCATCTTCCTTGCGAATGAGTTGCCCATAATGCAAACCAAAAAACTCCATAGCCTCCTCGACTTCCCAATCCTGTAGTTGTCTGACGAAATTGATATCCCGTACTATCTCATGCCCTAACCACCAATAACTCTCTGCCACTAAAGCCCGTCTGCACAAAGCAATTCAGAATAGGTTTGGGAACACCATATGAAGTGGTCCAATCTCACACCAATGGTCAGTCCCGAATCTAACCTGCCTTCCATTGCTCACCTTCTATATCAAATGCTTAGAGAACTCATCCCACCTACACCAAATAATTTTTGGCACCTCTGTCTCTAAAGACTCCCTCACCGCGTTGAAAATACTGCTATAAATTATGTCCCCAGAGTTGGGAGCCAGGGCAGTAACAAATGCAGGAGCAGAAGCATCCAACCATCAAATACTATGCTCATAGGTTTGAATCATCTCCTGATCACACAAGTCTATGCGTCTATAACTATACATATAATCTCTTTTGGTCATAGAACTACAGCACTTTTAACTTCTACTAATGTTTACTGATTAATACAAAAACGAGTGTCTTCACCGTTCCAAAAGTGTCAGAATTTTGGTTGGAGTGTAAACGGATTTTAAATAGGAACTGAAGCAATAATGACTGTCATATGGAAGGATCAATGTACTAGCACTAAGACATGTATACAACTTAATTACACATAATCCATATGTCCAAATGGATAAATAACAATTGGAATGCCAAAAGAACGAAAGAAACCTGTAGTGAAAAGTTTTCAGGAAAACAGAGTGTTCACTGTTTACTGACCTTTTGAAGATATGAAAAGAGGCCCACTCTTGAAAACCTGTAAAATGCCTCATGAGTCAAAAACCATGAACAACAAAACTTCCTAGTGTTAACCAAAACTAAATCACAAATTAATCATAAGGATAAAACAGAATACAAGGAAGATACATACAGAGTGAGGGTTTTAAAAATTTTCAATAATATCAAAAACTAGCACAAGCATTGATGGGGCCACTAAGAAATGTAAATTATTTTAAAGTTATAGCATAATAATATTAAAGTGTGTTTTTAACATAAATATTTTTCCAGAAACTAATTCTATTTTTAATTACAAATTTAAGTTGCCTTTTAAGGCTTCTCAGTTATTGATGGTGTGCACAATACCGTGAATGATCTGGACGGGTTTAGTGGTGGTTTTTAGCTTGTGCCTACACATTATAAGAATTGATCATAGAATTCTGCAGATAATATATTGGGTCGTATGTGTTCTCCATACAAACCAAATTTGCAAGGAAACATTGAATTTTCCTTTTCCCCTATTGCCATCCTGCACTGTCTAAAGATTCCCCCCATCCTGAGCCCAATTGTGATGTCTCGCTCCATCCCCGTCCCTATAAACGGCCAGGCTGGATTTCATCCTTTTGTTGGAAAACAGATTCAAGATAACTATTTTCAAAAGCAAACAAGACAAAATAAATAAAATTGAAAGAAAGAAAATTTTAACAAGTATCTTGCCGCAACAATAAAGTTGCTCCATTGTGACTTGGAGGGCACGGATTCGAGTCGCCAAAACAATCTCTCTACTTGTAGGAGTAAGGTTGCGCATATCTAACCCTTCCTAAACCCCACATAGGCAGGACCCTCGTACACGGCGAAAAGCTTGAACGACCATGATTAATTAATCAAATTACCCAAAAATAATAATAAGAAGAGAGAGAGAAAGAGAGACCAACAAGCCCTAGCTTGATTGGTATCTCTTCCACCCCCCTATATGGAAGGTTAAGGATCCAAGTCCCCTTAAGAGGCAAAGTGTGTACGTTTGTGATTTACCTATCAAAAAAAAAAAATAGAGTATGACCAAAACCCAAACATACATATAGCAACATTGATTTACTTATGCCATAAGCAGGAAGTACTTTTTTTTACAAACATCAAACATTGCCTTCATCATGAATAGTATAAAAGTTGCTACCGATGAATAGAAAAATCAGTTTCAATTAATATCCTAGAAAGTTCGACAACCGTGAATAGAGGACCACAAAAGGCAACTCAAATTAATTTCATCAAAATCAAGTTCTCAAATTCCCATAACTATTAAAGATTTATATAAAAAGTGAGGCCTGTAAAGGCAATAATAATTATAATAATAAAATGATTGCAATATGGAAGTTGCTGATGATGAATATACATATCAGATTCAATTAATACCCTTGAAAGTTCAACAATCACGAATAGATAATCACAAAAAACAACTCCAATTAATTTAATCAAAATTGAGTACTCAAATCCCATAATTATAAAGATTGATTAAAAAAGTGACGCCTTTAAAGGCAATAATAATCACAATAACAAAACAAAGGAAATATGGAAGACTCAAATCTTTTATAGAAACACCAAAAAGACTATTTTTCCTGATAATTAAAACTAACTGTACCAAAGAACGGCACCAAAAGGGGGTGCACCCATGTACACAAGAAGTGAACAAAAACTAAGAACATCACTAAAGCCTCATGCCAAGAAAACTAAAAGAGAAACTAAAGGAAAAAAGGAAGTCCCCGTAACCCAAAAGACAATGGAGGGATCGAATGAAATTGATTTTAAATAACTCATTTTTTATATACATTAATCCCTCATATGCAGATCATTCTATCAGACTTGAAAACAAACTTTACATTAATGTTCTAAATGGTTACAAGAAAATGTTGGGGAAAAAAGGAAATTTAGAATTTTGTGACTTCACAGGCTTCCGCTCATGCGATTGTTCAATCAAGCCTGAAACAAGCTAGACATTAATATTCTGATTGGTTACTGAGAAAATGTAGGAATGTTGACTTTTTTCTTTTGACAAGTATGTTGGCAATTTTGAATTCTGACATTTTCCCTTCGACGGAGCCTGAGAGAATTATCTGACTTAGTGGAGTTAAAAAAACGAAAACTTTTATTTTCTTTTGAGTTCCTTTCTCAGCCACAAAACGGAGAGTGTGAGGCCTTCTCCAGTGGTGACTCAAACCCAAATTTTACAGTAAAGGTTGAATTTGAGTTTCATGCTCTTCAATGGTCTAACTCAAATTAAATTTGAGTTTGGGTTTGAGTAACCACCGGAGATGCCTGAGAAAGAGAGACTAAATGACCATACCTTACTTGCAGCTCCGATTTTGGGCCGCTCCAAAGCAACCAACGAAGCCGACATTTTCACAGAGTAGAAACAAGACAGTAGAAACTATGACATTGAGAGTATAATCAATCCAAGTGAAATCAGCAGTAAGAGTGTCCAACATTTCAACAAAACAAATCGCCCATTGAGTCGACCCGGATCGGATAACTGAATCTGGTTGATAATCACCGGGATCTGAAGTGAGAGAAAGAGATTTGATAGCTAGGGTTTTGAGAAGAGTAGATAAAAAAAAAAAAAAAAGCACCAACCAGAACTACCTACGCTTTGATGGTAGATTAGGTAGAGTGCAATAGTGATTGTCGTAGTAATACGGTAATGTTAGTTTGTGTAGTCTATTTTTTTATTGCTTTTGGCCGTGACTGGATGTGGACTGCCGAGAATTTCAGGAGAGACAGAGGAGAGAGAAATTGACTTAAGAAGAAGTCACTTCTCCCTTCCTTGGTAAGCTTCAGGTCCAAGTGCGCTCCACGTTTGAGGGGAAAATATTTCAAAGGTATTTTTTTCTATTTTTCAATATTATTGTGATCAGAATTTTTTGAATTTGATAAGTTTTGTAATTTGTATAAGGTAAAATTACAATAATCTTTCCTTAAATTTTTTTTATAATTATACTAATTTTATTTTACATTTCTAAAATTATACTTACATTTCCTACTTTCATTTACAAACTATAAAGACTTCCCTCTAATTAATTTTTTTAAAAATTATAAAATTAAGCCTTTTATTTTTTCTTTTTTTTGCAATTTCTACCAATTTTTTTAACTTTTTTTAAAAACATTATTTTTATTTCATATAAAAATAAATTTAAAATAACTAACTTATTTCATTTTATATAAAAATAATTTTAATTTTTAATCAATATTTATTTGAAAATAAGAAAAAAATCAAAAACATTGCTTCGAATTGAAAAGGTTTTAAAAAAAAACATTAAATAGATAGTTTTGTCATTTTGAAAGAAAAAAATAATTGAAGAGGATATTTATAGTTTGTCAAGTAAAATATGAGAGGTCAGTATAATTTCAAAAACTTGATGAGATGTCAATGTAATTATTAGAAACTTAACGAGAAGTTAGTGTAATTTACCTTTAAAGATTTCACTTTAGTCCCTAGCCTTCCATCAGTCTTGATCATCTATTATGGACGAAAAGTGGACATGTGTGCATCACATGTCAAATTAATGAGCAAAAAAGTAAATTGCGATTGAATTTCAAACCATTTTAACCCATCACTTTGGAGTGATAGCATTATTGTTTCATAATGGAATAAAAACAGGGCAAAACAAAGGCTTGAGTTCAAAAGAGAGAGAAAGAGAAAAGAGGAGAAAATTGTCACATCCGAGGCCCAACCCTATGCAAATTAGAGATAATGACTAGACAGTTAGTGTCACGACCCCGAAACCCTCCCTGCACGAATTATGGAGACGTGACCGCCACCAATTGGCTTGGGAGCCAGCGGGTGGACCGAAAGCGATGGTGCAGACTTGATCTTTAATATATAAAAAGGGTTTTGCAGAAGTGTGAAAACTTTTTTCGTACGTTTTCCTCGAACAACCACTCACACAGTATAATTCACAGACATACAGAGTTTGCTAAATATACAAAGCTTCTTCTAAATTTGCTAAATTTTTAAACTTAACTATATTACATGATTGGGAACTTAATTACATAATTTGTCCACAATGGAATACTACAAAAAGGCATTGACCAATTGTTACTAAAATCTTGTCTATTGAACATGTCTTCAGCTAACCTTCCATTCATCCTCATTACCTAAAAAAGTCATGGGTAACAAATCCATGTGAGCTTTATAAAAAGCTCGTGAGTAATTCCGATACCTTATCGTGAGTTTTCAATTGGTAGTGGGTTAAGTATAAGAGAGTTCATAAAATAATCACTATCAATTGCTCGTACACTTCAAATTCAGAACACAGGAATCTTAAAATAGATAGTATAAAGCATTCAAGGCATTCAGGTTAGGCATTTTGTCACGATCTAAGACCCACCCTATGTGAATCTCGAACCGTGAACCCGACCCGACACTATTTCCAAATTGGATCTCTTAACTTGCTATACAATAAGTGCTACTAACATGCAATAACTATCATAATATAAACAGTGGAAGACTTTAAAATAAAAGCTGCATATAATATATATCTGGTTCTCAAAATACAGACTGTAAAATTCTTTAACTATTGTACATCCCTAAGATGTGGATGACATGGGAGGCTACAAGACTATACTATGTATTACACTTACAACTTCAAAAAGTAATGTCCAGCTCTAAGCTATCAGGCTCTATCATCTACTCTCAGTATCTGTGCCTAAAAATGAATGTAATATCTATATGAGTTATGAAAACTCAGTAAGTGATTATCCTTTACTCTACCATGTGTACAGGTGTATATAGAAGGCATAATCCATAAAAGAACTAGGATATATGCAAAAGTAATAGTCAATCAAGAAGTATAGAACTCGTCAATGAATATTAAATGGTAGGAAGCTCAAATGATAAAGCAATGAAGATCTGATCTGCTAACAAGTATTATACTGCAACAATCATGAGCTGTTTTAAGTATAATCATATGTGTACACAATAAAAAGCTATGAAATCTCATGATCATTCATAATGGTATAACATGATCAAACTATGATAATCAATAATGATAGCGATATCAACAAAAGTGGATGCACTCTAATTGGGTCCCGGAATTCCCCCTAAGCTCATATTCAATTCCAAACCAGGATACCTGAATAATACTAAGCTCTGTGTACAATGTAACTCTACGTCACATGCCTCACATAACAGCGTAGCTAGTGTTCCTTTTGGAACCTCGACCCGAGGGTCGTAGTAAACATCAGATGGAGTTTGTGACTAAGCACAAATTCGGCACTAATAATACATCAGGATCATGCTATCTTCCATGAAGAATATAGTGGAATCATAACTGGTTCTCGGCATATCTGACATAACAATAGCTTTTGAGGGTTAAGGTCATGAGACTACTTCGAACATAACTGTTTGGCCCTTTCAGCCCTAGATACAAGTGTACAAAAATGAATCTATGCACAAGTGTATAATCATGATCGAGATATATGGCAAACAATAACACTTTCCACAAGAAAGAACAATATCGAAATGTGGATTCAATAACTGATGGTATGTATGGAATACACTAGATAGTATCTAAAAAAAAATTGTTGACATGGCTAGAAGTATCACATGCATAGATCGGATGTCACTTAACTCTTACTGTATCTTTGTGAAAAGGTTAAACCTCATTTTCCTTACCTTTCGATGTTCCTAAAATTCAGAAAAGGTGTCTCAGTCTATAGTTACATGAACTATGTTATTCATCAAATTTTATGTCTCTTTACTATTGGTATCTATTTTACTTAAATAGACTCTACCATTGAATCCGAAATGTCGAAAAAAGTAGGTTTAAGCTTTCGCGGAATTCAATTCAGACATCTGTACTAAAAAAGGCAAAACGATCATTTTACATTTTTACGGGTTCTTACTTCTTGAAACCTCTTTTCACAAATTGGACTCCACGGTTGAGTTCCAGAATACTTGAAATAATAAAAATTCACTATTCTTTTACTCTAATTGGAGTCCGTTTGACTCCTTTTTTACTTAAGGGTATTTTTGTAATTTTTATTTATTTTTAATTAATTAATTAAATTAATATTTTATTATGTGGGTCAGTTTCATAATAACTATAAGTTCATGTTAACTTTCTAATTTATAGAACAGTTGGGTCAATTTATAATTTCTCTATTTATTTGGGCCAAATCAGAATTTCTAATTTACTATTCTAAATTAGGTTATCCGAACAGTGGATAGGACACCAATTCAAGGATAAGCTGTCCCATTTTGATTTCCTATTTAATTTCAATTTCTTACGCTTATAACCGAACAGGCCAATTGGATTTTAAATTTAAAACACCCCTAACCCAAACGACACAGTATCACTACATAGTAACTCAACACGACACTGTTTTTAGATAAACCACTGTTCATCTCCTCCCTCGGTTTTTCGGTAAGGTTCCAGTGAGTTCCGTCATCTTCTCCGGTGACGGCCAAGTTTTTTCGATCAATTTTCAACCTTTTTCCAATGTGATTTTCTTTCATTTTTCATAAGATTTCCATTCATATACTCAGTTTTTGGTTTAGGTCACTAGGTCTTTACGAAATAGGGTAAAATAGTGGCTCTAGACAATTGGTTTTGCTCAATTTCGTGCCCATTTCTTGATTGTTTTCCCCTATTCCTTTTTCAAATCTTTTCTGCACCATTGAGGATCAGTTCCTCATAGTTTAAATCAAGTTTAATGCAATAAAACTCTAAAACTAAATCAATCATCACAGACCTGCAACTCTTCTTTCTCCCTTATTTCTAACTCTTTTTACTTCATTCTTTTTGGAATAAAATCCTAATTTCATGCTTGTCATGACCCTCTACATCAAACTCAACGAATCATGCTTAAACCTTAAAAACAAAATTGAACTTCACTTACCTATGTTGAGGCTTTGGCTCACAATTTCTATCTCCTTCTTCTATTTTCCTCCTCATTTCTCCTTCTAAATCATTATGAATGGCTAAATCACTCTTAGCTTCTCTCCTTTCTTCCTTTCCTTTTTGGTTTTCTCGAAACTTACCTTACGTATTTATAGGCAAAATTTCCCACTTGCACCACTTGCAACGCCCACTTTTTCTCTCTCTTCCTCCATTTCTTGCAACCTTTATGGACTGCTTTCCACCGCCCTTTTCTTTTTCATCCTCCACATTCAAATTTCTAAGATATTTTACATATATATATATATATATACATATTATACTCCACCACTTGCCCCTACTTGTGTCGGCAGCTTTGCTGCTGTTCCCCAACACACACAACACCCACTGATTGCACACACAACACATGTTGTGCACATGCTTGCCCCTCTTTTGTATATCTTAACTTTACAACATATACATATTTATATATACACATTTACATAACCGTATATATATACGTATATATTTACTTTCCTATACATATATATATACACACATATAAATTTCTATACGCATATACATACACTTATTTTTTAGGGCTATACATATATGTATACGTACACATGCATGCATCTGCGTACGTACACACATTACGATGTTCGGTTCTGGGCTGCTCGAGCGTTGCCCGACACTGTCTATATAATTAACACCGTTCACATTCCAAAATCGTTCAGTCCATTTGATATCATAATATAGAGCCCTAACAGCTCAGGTTACACTGATATTACACTACTCGACCCGGTCTACCTCGGTTTATGTGCCATATTCCAGGTCAGGGTATTACACATTTTAGTTCATCAAATACAGGATACAGAAATCTTCAAAATATATACACGAAGCATTTATGGCATTCGAGTAAAATATTTATTTCACAAATCATTGAAGTATAAAACACAAAGCATTTAAGGCATTCGAGTAAAACTTTTATTTCTTAATACGAAACACGAGGATTTAGTTTAGCTATCATGGAAAACATAAATCCTTTGATCATAAAATATGAATTTATAAATTATATTCAAAGTAATGGGAGATAAACCTTCTACCAATTCATAGCTTGTCATCTTTTCACTTTACATAAGAATTTGTATCGATCCGGACTCTAAGCTTAACACAAGGTCAATATAATTTATATTAATACACGGCCTGGACATAAGAGAATCTCTTGCCTGTGGGATAAACCTTTTACCAGGCATTTCATAATTATAAGTGCTTATGCATTCCTTATCTTGTATTACCAGTTCGCAAACAAAAAGCATTTAAAATATTTCTTTTCAAATAGATGCTTTTCAAGAGCATTTTAAATGTAGTACTTTCAAAAGTACTTCAATAGAGTCTTCAAAGTTCTTAACATAACTTTCAGAGTATTTAAAAACATGGCTAGAATAAAATATTCACTTTCAAGAGGAATTTAACACAACTTTGCAGTTAAAACAAACATGTCGAAGTAAGAACTTTATAACAATTGGTATTTAAAACAAGTACAGTTGCAGTTTATGATATTATTTGAAAATGGAAATAAGTAGCATATTTAAAACACGAGTCATGTAAATACAGAAATTTGGATTTAAAACACTTTAGAATCATGGAGTTAGAATCTTCACTTCAAAGTTTAGGATTACTCACCTTGATTTCCAGGGTTGGCGCTACTGGTGGGTCTTTCCTTTTCCTTTATAGTTCCTTAACAACAATTCATGAAAAGTATATTAATTCCACATTTAACTAAAATCACCACCTATTTGGTGTTCTTAATTTATTCTTAGACCCTAGTGAATCCTAATTTTCCTAGGATAGACCTCATCCCTTTTAAATTGGGCCACTCGTTGTCAAGTCTGACTCTTAGGGATAGTTTAGTAAACTTGCATTTTTATGTGTCTTATTTTTTAGTACCTGATTTGATAGTGTGGACCTCACCGTTGGGTCCAGAACGTCGAAGAAAGTTAAATTAGACCCTCTCGAACTTTCATTTGGCTTCAGGCATCATTAAGGGTAAAATGGTAATTATTACATTTTACATGTCCTAATTTTTGAGATTTTACATCGTAAAACGAACCTCGCCATTGGGTTTAGAATGTCAAAAAAAAGTCAAAATACCTTATTTGTGACATCTCGACCCAATTAAGTGAAGCAATTAATGATAATGACGATTATCATAAGTTAATTTGCTTATTAACTAAGAACAATTTTAATTAAGACTAGTAGTCCGTAAATAGGGAAGCAAAAATATAATGAGAATCCAAATTAATGGCAAGGGTCATAAATTGATAACGAGTTACGATTAGTGTTAAAAAATGATTAACACACGAATAAATATAGGAAATTGGTGCACGAAGTACATTTGAGCAAGATTAGCACGACATGTGAATAAAGTGTGTTTAATCAAAATTATTCCATTAATTATAATAGACTTTTGGAATAATTAAAACATAATAAAATATACCAAGACAAGGCTTGTAATGCATGGAATGAAGCATGCAAAAATCAAAAGTATTGCAAGAATTTCAAAAGACTTTTATGAGAATTAAAATACAATTTTGGGAGTTCAAGAAATACACTAAGTATGCAATATAATGCATAAAAAGAGAAAAGATGAGGAAAAAATGAGCAAAATGCTTCCACTAAGACTTGAACCTTGCACTTGTGCAAGACAATGATAAGTCTCTAAAAAGAATACTAGTTGGGTTACAAGCACTTTTGTGCTATATAACCCACAAAATATATATAACCCATATAAACCTATATGTCTGCATGCACAAAAGTTGAGATTTCAACACCTCATTAGACCTTTACCTCTTCTAATCAAATTTCATACAACACTTGATTATATATATATATGCTATATATACTATGCTGTGTATATACCTACATATATCTCTGCTGAAGCAACTGAAATATAGAGAGAGAAATATATAGATAAAAAAAAGAAGAAGAAGAAGAGCGGCTTGCATGCCTAGATACAAGAAGGCTGCAGCTAGATCAGAAGGGAGAAAATAGAGAAAGGGAATAGGGCTATGACATAACAAGGAACTGAAGAGAGAGAGAGAGAGAGAGAGAGAGAGAGAGAGAGAGAGAAAGAGAGAGAGAGAGAGAGTAAGTGAGTGAGGTGGGTAAGCTTTTCTCTAAAATGTTTGAATTTAATTTTAGTTTGATCTATTTAGGATGCATATTTGAGCTTATTGTTAAATGACAATAACCTAGAAGTCTAAACGAGGGCAAAAAGACCCAAAAAATCATGAAAAATAACAAAAACTGCTATGAACGGACCTTAGAATATTGGGTCTATTTCAAGTAAAACAAAAGCAAAATTTGTTGCTTGGGACTGAAAGTAGGTACCATAAGGACCATGAAATCACTATCCTGCGATCAAAAAGCTCACAAAAGAACCCCTAAAATATGAGTTGCAGGTTTCGGTCTTATAAACAAACTACATAAATCAGATGTTAAACCCACTTTTATAAATGGGGAATGAAACCCCATGAAAAGAGGAGAATAACATTCAAATCCCATACGTTTTAATGTAAAATTGAGCATGTACGGTAGAGTTGCAAGTGTGGCCATAGTAAGATTCAACCGAGCCTTATGGCTCGATTCAAACCATGAAACCAATGGGGAAACCTAAGTTAAGACATTAGGGGTTAATTAAGCTTGAAATCAAGAAGAAATGTAGCTTATAATCTCATGAAATAAGAAATTCTAGGGTTTCGGCATGAATAGTAACCTCACGATGAAGAAAACAATGAATAGTTGGGTCGGATGGGTCAAGTCGGTTAACGAGTCCGGGTGGACCCGCTTGTAAACGGATCCTAAATTAAATCAAACGGCATCGTTTTGATTTAAAGAATAAAAAAAATAAAAAAATAGGGCTGGAATCATGTTGACGTCAACATGACATCATGTACCAGGACTGAACCGATTAGTTCACTTATGTTTTGGATCGATTTACTTGGAACCTAACTAAACCAATTATTTTTATTTAAATAGTTTCTAAAATTGTGTTTTGATCCCAGACCTTTCTGTTAATTATGAGATGACCCCCAATAGTTTTTGTTAATTATGAAATGGCCCAGGAAATTAATTATATATTAATTTTAAATCCTTTTAATTATAAGTAAAATTACCAAAATACCCTTGAGTAAAAAATAGGCCAAATGAAGGCCGATTAAAATAAAATACGAGTCTAACGCAATGTTTTTGGGCATTCTGAACTCAACGTTGCAGTCTAATTTGTGAAATTAAATCCTGAAAAATATGGACGAACAAACTAGAATAATTCTAAATATGTCCTAATGATTAATTAAGTGGCTAATTGAATTTCAATAACTATAAAAATACATACTTTAACATTTTGGGACATTCCGGACTCAATGGTGGGATCCGTTTTGTGAAACGAAGTCCCAAAAATATAGACACGTGAAACATCATAATTACCATTTTACCCTTAGTAGTCCAAAAGTCAGTTAAATGTCATAGATGACATATTCTAACTTTCTTTGACATTTTGGACTCAATAGTGGAGTCCGTTTTAGCAAACAAAGTATTGAAAAATGTGACACATGAAAGTGTAAAATTATGAAAATGTCCCTAGGTTTAATTTAAGTCACATATATGCAAATTAAGATCCGGAAAAGCCTAAATTAATTATATTCAATACTCCAGACTTGATGATGACGTCCTTTTGACAAAAATAAGACTCGATAGCAAATTAAAAAATGATGAATACGTCCTTAAGACTTAATGAAGTTACCAGAAGTGTATAGATGAAATTAAAAAGTCCACGTAAATGTTATAAGGACTAGTTAGACTTAAAAATTAAGTTTGAATACATAAAATCGTGTATAGAGAAATATGGGATATTAAAAAGGGTATATTACCATTATGCCCTTGAAAGGCCACATAAGCTATAAAGCATTAGGGAACCTTAAATTGGGAATTTGAGAATCTTTTAATCAATTAGATTAAGTTCAAAAGAACTTAAAATGCTGAATAAAGATGCTTGGAATTAGAATGAATACTAATTCAATATGCAATGTATTTTTGATCTATGATTATAGGATCAGCCAAACGATGGAAAATGGAAAAGAAAGCTATGAGATAGCTGTTATAGTACTAGTATGGGAATGCAATGCTAAGAACCCAATGTAAGTAAACCTCAACTCTAATATGTGGATTTCTACTTTGCCAATGTGACCTACTTGTATAGCTGCCAATCGTTGTTTCTTGAAATTGTATATCTGTAATTGCTTGAGTCCCCAACCTATTGTTCACTATGATTTTCATGTAGTGGAATTTATAATCTGTTGAGATTCTATTGATTGTGAATATCTATGAGTCCTTGACTCCTTGATTATGTCTTATCTTTGTGATCATTGTGATTCTTTTTGTTGTGGACGTTGTAACCTATGTATATATATATATATATATTTATATATTCATATCTTGTGGAATCCTTGCTAATGATATTATTATGAGTACTCAGGAGTTGTGTCTGTCATAACACCTATCTTGATTCTTTAGATGTTGATGACCTACGGGGTCAGTGTTTGGGAATGATACCCAACACTTAGTCCAATGAGGACATGATGATTTGATAAGAGCTCTTGGTGCTATTCAGGAAAACTCAGAGATGAGTGGTGAACCTGGATGGATGCTGTTTGGGATAGCTGGACCCTATTTGTGATAACATCTATTAGACTCTACTTGTATATGTTAGATTCCACACTATTTGTTTATCTGATGATCTTGTCTTTAAATGTGAAATACGCCTTTGAGGCTTATCTTTTATATTCGATTTGAATATCTTGATTTGGGAAACTAAACATTATACGTGAATACATTTGTCCTTGTTGACTTGCTGAGTTATTCTTATTACATTTGTGAACCCCTTATGAACTGTGTTATTTTGGCCTGATGGCCAATCCATTTGAATTGGAAATCCAATGATTATTTTCTTATTATAAACCCTTGTGTAACCCATGACAGAGTGAAGAATTTACTTAATGAGCTAAGTTAGCTTACTCTAGATTTATAACAAATTTTCAGGTAACACAATATGGAAGAAAATGCAATGATGACGACTAGTGGAGCTAGTGATGTGCTTTTAGGTAACATTGATGATGTATAGTTCAAAGTCATGATTTGAATGTATATATCCTGTACGGTTAATGTTAATACTAGATATTGTGACATGGTGACACTAGAAATGATGTTAGACTTAAATAGTAATTTATGATGACAAAAATTATACTCAGAGATAATCTTATTGATGATTGTTAGAGTTTGATTTGTTATCAAATGAGTTACATGTGTGTGGCTTACACATTTAATACAAAAAAAAAAAAATTATCACTCTTGTGTAATTCATTTGACTTTTTACGGCCTGTCCGAGTGACAGTGTCGGTCATTGACCCCTAATACGCATAGGGGTGGGTTTTGGGTCGTGACACTACTCTTTTATTTTATTTGGGCAACAGAACATTTTATCATAATTAAATTATTTTTATTAAATAATATATTTATATATTATTCATTTTATTACATAAGTGCCACGATGGTATAGTGGCACACGCATGGTGCTTAAGTTCCTCACGTGCGTGAGGTTGTTGTTTTGAACCTGGAAAGCTGCGGCTCCCCATTTGTTTCTAAATTTTGAATCGCCAAATAGCGGGCAAGGCAGGAAAACAAGGATAGGATATCTCAAGTTTGAACATGTTTATAAAATCAGAGGCTTGTCCCTGTTGCCAAACGGTCCAATTCATTTAAATCTAAACTCAAAATGGCGTAGTTTTATTTACCTGTTACTGGGCCTGGGCAGGTTCTGAACCGAACCTAAAACCGACCCGATTGATTTAACCCATCACTATTCATCTTCTTCCTTGCACCACAATCACTGTTTCCCTAAATCGTAGGAACTTCAACCTCTATTTTGTGAGGTTTCAGTTATTATTTTGACCTGCTTTCTGTTCCTATGATTTTCTGGAACATTAAGTAAGAATTTGGCATTGGTCTTAGGGGCTAAAGTGAGTTAAACAACTCGGTTGAAGGTTTATGGCCATTCTGAATAAAAGCCCCATTCATACTTGGTTCTCCATGAAACTTCATGATTTTTGGTCTACTTTGATCCTTGTCCCAGTGGCTTCATAACCACATTCCAAGAATCAAGCTTAGTGCTTGATTTCAAGGAGTTGGATTTTTGGACTGTAATTACAACTGGGTTTTTCTCCCTTATTTTTGGTCCGTTTGGTGCGATTCCAGTTGTTTTGGAATCCTTTTAGGGTCTCGTTCAAGCCCTATCCAACCAAACTTGGATTGGTTCCAATTGGTTCAGTTTTGAGCTAGGGCTGCCATTAATGGCGGTTCTTTCATGGGTCTCGTCATTCTAGGCCCTTTTGGGTCTCAATCACCATTCCCAAACTATGGCATAATGCCAACAGAGGCTATGTATATGTTCTATCTTTATCAAATAACATGAAAAATCAATATTTCCGTAGAGAGAGTAATTCAAGTTTTGAGTGTTTTACCTTCAACAATTGTACTTCTCTTTCCTTGGGTTCGATTTTGAACCTTCTAAGCTCTGGTTGATAGACTTCAGATAGTCATGTAAGACTAGGCTTCCCTCATTCTCATTCTTTTTCTTCTTTCCCCCCTCTTTTTCTCTCTCTAACCACACAAACACATAAGGTTTGAATGACTTGACACACATTCAGAGCTCCCACGCAAGTTTGAATATATTAGACTCTTAAGACGTGCGTACACTCATGAGAGGTTTGCTTGAGTTTTTATTGATGGAGAGGTAGGTGCAATGGGGTGTTGACACCTCATTGTTTCAGCATTTTTCCCACCCAACTCTATGTTATATGCTTATCTTTTAGTTATCATAGTACATGTGTGCTGATAGCTTAACGGGCTTAGGCTTTGTATAAGTCTCTTGATGGACTAGGTCTTGGGTTCAACTCCTTGGGCAAGCACTTTGGCCTACTTTTCTTCTTTTCTTTTTATTTTCCTTTAGTCAGGCTTTTGTGCTCTAATATCATTTTTTTAACTTATGTATTAATTTTATTTATTTTCTTCATGTATCAGTTTTTTACTAGTAGGCAAGTCATAATCCTATTAATTTTCTAACCTTTATTTTCTTGATTTGATTTTCTTTAATCATTATTTTACTTCTTAAAGTCTCTAATGTTTAATTAGTGACTTGATCATCGATAATTGGATCGAGGTGTTACAGTTAGGCACTTCACCAATAGACTAACTATCACGACCCAGAACTCGACCTATGCGGATTAGGGGTCCGTGATCGGCCACCAAGGACTTTCAATGATCAAATCATCTTTCTAATTACCATTTATCAAACACAACAGAATAAATTTTTTTTTTTTTTTTTTTTTAACATTCATAAAGTAAACCATATAACCTGGTCAATCACTTAACCATAGTCTTCAAACAATGTAGTTTTCATAACACGATGCGATAATGAATAGGTTTAAAATTCACAACTAAACCAATTCGATATCTTACATATTTGAATTTACATAATAAAAAATATCCAATCCATCTTCAGTTAAGGATACATCAAAACAACTTGCTTCCTTGCTTAATCACTCAGTTTGCATTGCCTGAAACGAGCTTGTTTAACTCTTTTGAAAATATGGTAAATATCTGTAATGAGCTCAATGGCTCCGTGAGAATTTCATAACATGCCAAGGGTTTCAAAACTATTATGTAGTTTTATACTGAAATGTCTATATTCATTTAGAATTAGAATACGTCATATCAAAACACAAGAGTTCAACGGATAGTATCAAATTCATTTTCAATAGTTTTTAGTTCAATCATAGTCGTAATTCAATAATCAATATCATAGTTCAATTATAGTCATAGTTCAATAACATAGTTTGATAACAATAGTCAATATCATAGTTCAATCTTAGCCATAGTTTAAAATCATGGTTCGATAACAATAGTCGTGTTTCTATAGTCAATATCATATTTCAATCTTAGTCATAGTTCAAAATTATAGTTCAATAACAATAGTCATAATTCAATAGTTAATATTATAGTTCAATCTTAGTCATAGTTCAATAATCAATATCATAGTTCAATCTTAATCATAGTTCAATAATCAATAGCATAATTTAATCTTAATCATAGTCCAATAACATAGTTTGATAAATCATTTCATAGTTCAATAATCAATATCATAGTTCAATAATTCTTAGTTCGATGGTTCAAAGTTTAATCATGATTCATATTTGATATTCATAAGAGTTTAAGTGTAACATCCCGACCCAATTAAGTGAAGCAATTAACGATAATGACAATTATCATAAGTTAATTTGCTTTTTAACCATAGGCAATTCTAATTAAGACTAGTGGCCCGTAAATACGGAAGCAAAAGAATAACGAGAACAACTAATTCTAAATTAGAGACGACCAATTTGAGAATGAAAATTAATGCCAAAGGTCATAATTTGATAACGAGTTATGATTAGTATTAATCATAGATTAACACACGAATAAATATGAAAAATTAGTGCACGAAGTGCACTTGAGCAAGATTATTGCGACACATGAACAAAGTGAATTCAATCAAAATGATTCCAATAATTATAATAGACTTTTGGAATAATTAAAGTACACTAAATATACCAAGACAAGACTTGTAATTCATGGAATGAAGCATGCAAACATCAAAGGTATTGCGATAATTCCAAAAGAGTTTTATGAGAATTAAAATACAATTTTAGAAGTTCAAGAAATACACTAAGTATGCAATGTAATGCATAAAAATAGAAAAGATAAGGGAAAAATGAGCAGAATGCTTCCACCAAGACTTGAACCTTGAACTTGTGCAAGGCAATGACAAGTCTCCAAAAAGAATATCAGCTGGGCTACAAGTACTTTTGTGTTATCTATCCCACAAGATATGTATATAACCCATAAAAATATACATGTCTGCATGCACAAAAGTTGAGGTGTCAACACTCAATTGGACCCTCATTTCATCCAATGAAAACTCATGTAGAAATCGAATTATATATATATATGCAATATGTATATATATATGCTATATATATGTATATATATATATTATGTGTGTGCTGCGTGCGTGTGAGGAAGAACAAAATTGTGTGTGTGCATGTGTGTAGAGAGAAAGAAAATTGTAGAGAAAGAAAGTAGAGAAAAAGAAGAAGAAGAATGAGAAGTTGCATGCACCATGAGCCAAAATCAGAGGTGCAACTAGGAGCTTAGATAAGTCCAGAATTGGGAATGAATAGAAGGACACTACCATGCAAGGTAAACTCAACTGAAATTTTCTCTCTCTAAGATTCAAAGAGAAAAACCTTACTATTAGCTTTTGTTTTAAAGTTTTAAATGCATGCATGTATCTAATATTGAAAGAGGATGAAAATAGGAGAAAAACGGGTCAGTTTAAGCTTGAGAAACCCTAAGAACCACTATGGCCGAATTTAGAGAAATTGGGTCATGAAGGAAACTTGAACCAAACTTTAAAATAATTGCATGGCTCAAAAGAGCATCAAATTTGGAACATTCTGCAACTTGAATCATTAAAAATGGTTAAGGAACCAGTTGAGAAATAGTTAGTTTCAATAAGGGGAAAAAAAATTAAAAACCTAAATTGGAGCTTGTTTTGTTGTGTTTTAGGAATGGGAAAATACTCCCTAAGGTCGCAGAAACTTATAGGAACAAAAAACAGGCAAAAAAGGTAACCCAAACTTGTCGAAATAGAAAAAAGAAATCTCGCCGGAAAAGCAAGTCTCACCGGAGACCTACTGAAATCTCTTATGTCGACAAGCTAAAATGCATAAAATCAAAATATAATTTTAGATATGGAATCCTCATACAAAAAGGATTCGAACCCTGTTGATTTGGTCACCGAAAATGGTCGTCCACGGTCGCTGGTGCCGGAGAGGGTGACCGGAACCCTCGCTAGAGAAGTGAGGAAGAAGAACAGTGTGCGGGTTGGGTCTCGTGTCGGGTCCTGACCCGAATTTTAAATGGGTTTGGATTTTAATTAAAATCATTTTGCCAGAGAATTAAAAAAATAAAAATAAGGCTGACGTCATGCTGACATCAGCATGACATCATAGCCCAGACTAAACCGGTTGGTTTACTTAGAACCTAATTAACCAATTGGTTTTATTTAAACAGTTTCTAAAATTATGTTTTGATCCCAGGCCTTTCTGTTAATTATGAAATGAGCCCCAATAGTTTCTGTTAATTACGAAATGGCCTAAGAAATTAATTAAATATTAATTTTAAATCCTCTTAATTATAAGAAAAATTACCAAAATGCCCTTAGGCCAAAAATAAGCCAAATGAAGGCCAATTAAAATAAAAGAATAGTGTAACCCAAAGATATTGGACATTCCAGACTCAACGGAAAAGTCCGACTTTCTGAAATTAAATCCCAAAAAATATGAACGGGCAAACTGAAATAATTATGATTATGTCCTAATGATCAATTAAGCTATCAATTAGACTCCGATGACTATGAAAATTACATACTTTAGCATTTTGAGACATTTCGGACCCAATGACAGGATTCATTTTGTGAAACGAAGTCCCAAAAATATAGACACGTGAAATATCATAATTATCATTTTGCCCTTAGTAGTCCAAAAGCCAGTTAAATGTTAGAGATGACATATTTTGACTTTCTTTGACGTCCTAGATTCAACAGTGGAGTCTATTTTAGCAAACAAAACATCAAAAAATGTGACATGTGAAAGTGTAAAATTACGAAAATGCCGATAGGCTTAATGTAAGCCACAAATAAACTAATTAAGATCTAAAAAATCCTAAATTAATTATATTTGATATTCCAGACTTGACGGTGACTTCCTTTTGAGAAAAATAAGACCCGGTAATAAACTAAAAAATGATGAATATGTCCTTAAGACTTAATGAAGTTACTAGAAGTGTATAGATAAAATTAAAAGGTCCACGTAAATGTTATAAGGGTAGACTAGACTCACAAATGAAGTCTGAATACATAAATTATGTATGAAGTAATAAGGGATATTAAAAAGGATAAATTACCATTATGCCCTTAAAGGGCCAAATAAGCTATAAAGTATTAGGAAACCCAAAATTGAGAATTTGAGGATCTCTTAATCAATTAGATTAACTTCAAAAGAACTTAAAAATGCTGATTAAGAATGTTTGGAATTAAAATGAATACTAATTTAATATGCAATGTGTAATACCCCGACCCGAGAATGTCGGGTAATATGACACGTATTACGAGGATATGAAAGATAGGGGCAAATATTATGCCTTTAAGATAATGATAAAATAAATTAATAAAATTTATTTATTAATATGATGAATCAAGTATTTAATATAAGTAATATAAAATAAAATGTTTAGTTGATAAAGTGAAATTATTAGAATAAATAATTTAATAATAAATTTTAAAAATGGAAAATTAAGTAAAAATATATATGTATATATATACATATCAGCCGTGTGTGAGTGTGAGGGGTAATATGTGATGTCATATATATATATATATATATATACATGAAGAAACATGAGAATTAATATAGGTAAGGTGGCATGTACTTTATGTGTATATTATATGGCCATTAGGTGAAGATGAATAGGGAGAGGTATGGCTATGGTCTGATGGAGTAAGGGAGTGAAATGAGGGGCAATTAAGTGAGGTGATAGCCATTTAATTTCTCACCTATACAAATGGTCATACATGGCTTACACACAAGATCTCCACCGATCAGCCACAGAGAAAGAGAGGGAGAGTTCTGGGCATTTAGAAGAAGAGAAGAGAGGTCTCAGAGGAAAGAGGAAAGAGAGAGAAAGCCACTGTTAGAGGTAAAACACCAAGAACCATTACTTTCTCTCTCTAGAAAATTTAGCATGCATGAACTGTTTTAGTTCTAGATTTTGTAAATATGATGTTTTAAACATATTTAGGCATGATTAAACATGAAATTAGGTCATAAAAACACCTAGAACTACGTGACCCAACAGTGATCCGCCATTGAAGACCATGCTATAGCAGGTCTGAAATGATGGAAGCCAAACTCTTTTTGGTGCATAGAGACTTCAAGAAGAAGTCATGAGGGTCATGAAAACCTATACCCGCGACCAAAAATCACAAGAAATGACCCTCGACCCTTGACTTGCAGGTTTCGGGTTTTCAACCCAAACCCTTAAACTTGCCTTTAAACCTACCCTTATGAACGGAAATTTAATCCCCATGAAGAGGGGATTAAAACAAGCAAAACCTCGTGAAAAACCATCAACAAACGAGCATGAACGACCCATGAACAGCTCGGATTATTGCGACTTAAATCGAGTCATTGAGCTACATTCGAACCCCCAAATCAATGTAGAAGTGTTCTATAATGTATTAGGAGGTGTTTGGGAAAGAAAGCAGAAGAAACGGAGTTGTAGAAATCCACGAAATAGGAAAAAAATGAAAACCTGCAACTAGGGCAACACTGGGAAGAAACGAGGAAGAAGATGAACAGTGGCGGTTCGGGTCAAAACGGGTCAAATCGGGTTCGGGTCGGAACCCGACCCGTCGTATAAATGGTTAAGTGGGACGGCGTCGTTTATGCTTATGTTTAAATTTTGAACTATTAGGGCTGACGTCATCATGACGTCAGCATTACGCAATAAACCCAACCAGACCGGATTGGTTCAATTGAAATTGGACCGGTTCATTTGAGATAGGACTGAACCCACTGGTTCAGTCCGAAAGTTTTGAATATTCGATTTTGACCCCCAACTGTTCTACGGATTTACACTATGGCCCAAATTTTGGAAAAATTATGCAAATATACCCCTGGAAAAATAATAAAATAATAAAATAATTTATTTAATTATTTTATTAAATAAGTAAAATTTCTAAATTACCCTTGGGTCATAAATAGGGCAAATGAAGTCCAAATTAAATAAACGAATAGTGTATCCTTACTATTTCGGATATTCTGAAGCCAATGGTAGGGTCCGTTTTACGAGACGGGGCCCAAAAATTTAGACACGTTAAGGTATAAATTACCAAAATACCCCTTGACCAAAATTAACAAGTTATTAGTGTAATTTTACTATCTCGGACCTTCTGAGTCCAATGGTGAAGTCCACAACACGAGATGAGGTCCCGAACATAAAGACATGTAAAGGAGTAAAATGACCAAATTACCCCTAGTACACTAAAAGCCAAATTAAAACACAGGAAGGTCTGAATTGACTTTTATTGACATCCTGGACTCAATAATGGAGTCCGAACTATGAAATAAAGTACAGAAAAATATGACACGTAAAACGACGAATGACCCTTTTTCCCTTTTTCATACTAGAGTCCGAATTAAATCCTAGGGAAGCCCAAACCGACTTTCTTCGACGCCCCGGACTCAATGGTAGAGTCTATTCGACCAAAAGAAATGCCTACAATAAAAATACATAAAATTTGATGAATAGCATCTGTCAGATGACTATAAATTAAAGTAATGCTAAAGTATTAATCTACGGCATATACGAGGACATGAAAACACATCAACCTTAGAATAAAATTTCTAACTCATAAATTGATCTTAGGTGAATTATGGAAGAACAACGACCCAAGTACACGATCATGACCAAGGCCCAAAGGGCCAAGGACCCAAAGCAACAGGCTTTCATGCAAGAACTGTTGCATCGACAGAGAGTGATCGACAGATTCGTCAGGATAGCCAAGGCGACAGAAGTCGTCTCGGTAAACCCCTTCATTTTCAAATCACCCACCAAGGCCATGGTGGCAGAAGCTAAAAAGAAGAAGGAGGAAAAAAGGAAATTGGAGGAGGAAAGAGAGAACACGGAAACCTTAGCCGAATGGCGTCGCAGGTATTATTATTATCATTAAGAACATAAGTTACTAGATTTATAATACAAGCTGTAAGTCGGACCGGTATAAGAATTTAGGCTTCTCACAGTCTACACTTAGTGAGTTATGAAGTTGATTTAGCACATATGAAATTTATGGAATTTTCATAAATCTTGGTAGGCTAAGGAAAGAGAAAAGTAAAGGGAAGGCGCCTCTGTAGAGCTAACCCTAAAGGACCGAGGTGAGTAACCCTGTATTTGAACTGGAGATTTAACTCCATATATTTGAAGAAGTTTTAAGTTCAAGTTATTGCAGCCTTTGAATATCAAATTCAGTCTTTATATGATTCCGTTCTTTTAAAATATTTGTTACGGCATGCTTTATAAATGTTTTTATATCCAGCTCTTTTCTTGAAAATAATTAGCATGTCTAAATCAAATGCAAATCTCTTTAATATTCTGAATTTGATTATCACATGTATTCGAAGCTTCATTGTAGAAGTTATACTCTCCATGTTTTAAATGTTCATGAAAAACATCTATCGAAGAAGTCATGTGAAATTATTTTATAAGATAAACGGTACTAAGTGCCACCTCCCTATGATGGTTGAAATCCTCCGGAATTCAACAATACATGCCCGGTAGAAGGATCTAATCCCCCAGGCAAATGAGATATCTCCATTGTAGCATTGCAGTAAAACGGGAGTCTGGTTCGAAACAGATTCCGCCTAATAAAAGAGAAAAGATGATAAGTGATTTTGAAAATAGAAGTAGGCATTATCCCTATTCTATTTCACGTATTTATATGCTTTTAAATTGCATATGCTCTATTTGAAGAAAATGGGTATTTAGCTTGAATACTTTAATTGTTTCAAAGCTATTGTTTTAAGAATGCATATATTCTGTGTTCTAAAATGTACGAGCAATTGGTAGTGAGTATTTCATAAACCCTCATGTGCTAAAACCACTACCAGTTGAAAACCCCATGACGAATGCAGGAATTACTCACAAGCTTTGATTAGCTTACCCGGATTTTATCCGCCCCCCTTTCAGGTGACTAATGGCAGATCGATTTTTGAAGACGTTAAGGATGAACCTAGCTTTTGGGAAGATCTGTTTAAGTAGTTCTTTTGGGAAAAATCACATGAACTTGATTAGTATATTTTGTATTTCCAGACAGTTTAAGGACATGTATTAAGCCCCACGGGGCAGTTGAATTAAGATTGTAATTATAAAGTCTTGTAAGTTTTAGTTATGCTCTGAATGTATGATTATACATGTATACCGAAATGTGAAGAGCGGCAGTATCGGACGGATGTGCAAATTTTAAAATGAGAAAAAAAAAGAAAAAAAAAAAAAGTTTTTCACGCTTCCGCAACCATATGGAGCACATCTATTCGGTACCGCTGCAGATGGGAGCCTGGTCTCGAGGCCTTTGGGCCTCGGGGCGGCGGTCGCGATCCGGTAATTCCGCACAGGGTGGGTTTCGGGTCGTGACACAATGTATTTTTGATCTATGATTATGGGATTACCCAAACGATGAAAAATGGAAAGAAAGTTATTGTCACACCTCGAATTCCAGCGAACTCGTGGCGTGACTGACGAGACGAAAGGAAAATAAAATAATAAAGAAACAAAGAACAATTTAACGGATTTAACCCAAACTTACATTCATTTCCTTTAATGTACATCTATATAAAGCACAGTCAATAAAAACATTCAACATGTCATTCAAGCTTAAGCCCTATATCACAAAATATGCCCTCATGGACCAAATATCCTCCTAAGCTCATATCTCCTCCACCCTATAAGACTTCCTCAAGTCTCAAGTGCCGGGAGCGTCATCTGAAATGTTTGTTCCACGAATGGGTCAGCTCAACTGCTGGTACAATATAATGATAATGTAAGAAACAAAATTAAGGGCGTGGCATGTGCAAGTGTACAGTTATATCTACATGGCTTTCAACATCATGCATACAATGTACTAGCAATAATTTACATGTCATCCAACTCATTAACATGATCTAAGGCGTGGTATGTGCAAGTGTACATTCATCTCTACATGCATTCTAAATCATCCATGCAATGTAATAACAATAATCCACATGCTTTCCAAATCGTCCATGCCACATAATAGCAATAATCCACATGCCATCCATATTATCCATGCAATGTAGTAACGATAATCCACATGCTTTCCAAATTGTCCATGCCACGTAATCGCAATAATCCACATGCCATCCATATTATCCATGCAATGTGGTGACAATGCCCATGAAACACCCACACCACTCTATGCCATAACCATGTCAAATCTATGTCATGTCCATGTCAACTCATGTAATGTAATGTAATGTAATGCAATGTAATGTCCCTTCACAGATCGCTCCCGTTGGTTCGGGTACCAAACACAATATCATGTCCCTTCGCGGATCGCTCCCGCTGGTTCGGGCACCAAATACAACATTATGTCCCTTCGCGGATCGCTCCCATTGGTTCGAGTACCAAATGAAATACCATGTCCCTTCGCGGATCGCTCCCGCTGGTTCGGGTACCAAATACAATATCATGTCCCTTCGCGGATCGCTTCCGCTGGTTCGAGTACCAAATGCTATATCATGTCATGTCAAGTCCAAGGAATCATACTATGCCAATATGCTTTGATTCCCACCACACCAAAATGTAATCTCAATAGAGCATCATACCCACACATGAAGCATGCTTTAAATGATGTGTTACACAATAACATTCAAATCAAAAGATCCTTTCATCAAGGTTACATGCCATACATAGTCCATTTAACACATGCCTTAAGTCACATATTTCATAATTCCAATAATTATCAAAATATAATCCACACGTTATGCTAACACATGCGATATACACATAGTCATGATCCACATTCATCACCAAACTTTCAACAAGATAATAAGGAGCACATAAGCATATGAGCAATAAAACAAACATGTGAATCATCAAGTCAATATGGCAATTAATCCTAAACTTAATTCTATTTCTTACTTAGCACAATATATTCGTACCTGACTGGGTTGATCTCAACCCTAGGATGTAGTGCTCGCTGTGTAGTGAAACTAACAATGACGATGTAGAAGGTCAGACCACCTTCTTCTTGCCTCTCAGTATCCCTAAAATCATAAAATGTAACTCAGTTCATTTGCTACTTGAATTATGCTATTCATCAAATTTATGTCTTTATTTTATGAGTTTCTATTTTTCCAAATTAAACTCTGCTATTGACTCTGGAACATTGAATAAAATAGGTTTAGGCTTTCGCAGAATTCAATTCGGACATCCGAGCTAAAAAGGGCAAAACGATCATTTTGCACTTTTATAGGTCCTTACATCCCAAGGCCACTTTTCACAAATCTAACTCTATGGTTGAGTCCAGAATGGTTGGAATAAGAAAATTCCACTATTTTTTTATTTAATTCGGAGTTCGTTTGACTACGTTTCAACTTAGGGACATTTTGGTAATTTTCAAGGGTTCTACAGGTCTTTTATTTTTCGGGACCTAATCTAAGGTCACATACCTCACCTTTGATCCTAGGAGGTCCAAGATAATCAGAAAACATATATGACTTGTCTCATTTGGGTTCCGGGCCATTTTGGGGTATTTAATTTAATTAAATCAATTTAATTCAATTAACTGATTAAGTGTAATATATATTTGGTGCAAATAAGGGCAAGGGACTATCTTGTCCAAGCCGGCTCCACGCGCTCGCCCCCACGCGCCCCACCACGGTTCGAAACCTGATGGCCGCAGCCTACCCATTTTTCTCTTTCTCCCTTCTTTTTCTTTTTATTTCTTCTCAACTATTAGGCCCAAACCCCTTAAACTTAATTAGGCCCAAAACCCATTTTTAACCTAACAGACCCATCTCAGCCCACTCAAACAAGCCCAACTCCCTTAAACCAAAACGGTAACCCAACAGGAACGGCCCAACTCGCCCCTGCGCCTACACGGCTTTCCGATCACCCTTCGGTCGTCTTCTCCGGCCATGTCGCCGGAGACCGCGACCAACTCTCACGTTCTTCTTCCCATTTTCACGTCCAAACTCCTCTGTTCTTCCACTAAACGAATCCTAGGAACTTCGGGACTTCATTGGGATCACTTTAAACCCCAAACACCACCATCCCCGACACGCCCACTTCGATTATTCCAACCAAAACCCATATTCCGGCCAACTATATTTCTTTATCTTCTTGGTTATCTTTTAAAGTTTTTAACCCCATTATTTTACACTCTTCTTCCCGAACCCAGCATGCCCCCATTCTCATCATTTTAATAAGTTTTTACTCATGAAATATTAAAACCCGTCTATCTCTCTCTCTACCTGTAACTCCTTAGTTCTCCTCTATTTTTCAATCATTCTGGTTCATTCCTTTTGCAAAATGATGCACATTTTATATACTATGAGATCTAGTGATTTAAAACCAACGAGTATGCTTCAAAATTTTCAAAACAGAACCGAAGCTAATCTTACCTTTTCTTGGGGTTTCTAGATGTAGTTCTCTCCCCCTCTTCTTTTTCCTCTTGGTTCAGGCTTGGTTCGAGCTCCAGTATCACCCTCTGCTTCTCAGTCCCTATCTCTCTTCCTTATCCCCTCTGCTTTTCCCTCAAACCCAACGGACACCCATGTGTTATACATATCAAGCATAGCAATCCACCACCCACACGCAAGGTCAGCTACAACAGCCTATTTCTCTCTCCTTCCATCCCCTTTTCTGACTTCCTCTGCACTCTTTCTGATTTTTCTTTCCCACTTTATCTTTGCATTTAATGTGGTTGACATTAGGTGTTATGTGTGTGTGTGTATATATATATATATGCGTATATTATATTTTTCACATAACACACACACGGTTGTACACCCACACACACTTCCTTTTTAAAATATATATATATATATATGTATATTTTACTACACATACTTACACGTTCCATTTAAATAAATAAATAAAAAAATTTTCTTCAAAATTTCAAATTCTTACAGTTATGGGACAACTGCTATGGTACTAGTATGGGAATGCAATGCTAAGAACCCAATGTAAGTAAACTCGAACTCTAATATGTGAATTTCTACTTTGCCAATGTGGTTTACTTGTATAGCTTCCAAGTGTTGTTTCTTGAAATTATACATCTGTAATTGCTTCAAGCCCACAAACCATTGATTATTATGTTTTCATTATGTGAAAATTTGTGATTATTGAGATTCTATTGATTGTGAACATCTATGAGTCCTTTGACTCCTTAACTATATACTATCCTTGTGATCATTATGATTCCTTTTGTTATGGACATTTGTAACCCATGTATATGTACATACCTTGTGAAATCCTTGCTAATGACATTATTATGAGTACCTGGGAGTTGTGTCTGTCACAACACCCATCTCTATTCTTTAGATGCTGATGACCTATGGGTCGGTGCTTGGGAATGATACCCAACACTTAGTCCAATAAGGACATGATTATTTGATAAGAGTTTTTGGTGCTATTCAAGAAAACCCAAAGATGAGTGGTGAACTTGGATGAGTGTTGTTTGGGGGTAGTCGGGCCTTATTTGTGATAGCATTTATTAGACTCAATCCGTATATCTTAGATTCCACACTAATTGTTTATCTGATGATCTCATTTTTAAATGTGAAATACGCTTTTGAGGCTTTTTTTTTTACATTCGATTTGAATCTCTTTCATTTGGGCAGTTAAACATCATATGTTGATAAATTTATACTTGTTAACTTGCTTTGTCATTCTTATTACATTTGTAAACCCCTTGTGAACTATGTTATTTGGGCTTGATGGCAAATCCCTTTGAATTGGAAATCCTATGATTATTCTCTTGTTATACACCCTTGTGTAACCCATGATAGAGTGAAGGATTTACTTACTGAGCTAAGTTAGCTCACCACAGATTTATAAAATATTTTCAAGTAACACAATATGGAAGGAAATGCAATGATGGCGACTAGTGCAGCTAGTGATGTGCTTGTGGGTAACATTTGACGATGTATAGCTCCAAGTCATAATTTGAATGTACATATCCTGTAAGGTTAATGTTAATATAAGATATTGTGACATAGTGACACTAAAAATGATATTAGGTTTGAATGGTGAAGTATTACGTAATTAAATCATTAACTCAAAGCTCTTTATATTCCAATTATACTCTTCTGGTAGCTTCATTAAGTCTTAAGGGCGTATTGGTCATTTTTTAGTTTGTTATTAGGTCTTTTTATTCTCAAAAGGACATCATCGTTATGTCTGGAGTGTCAAAGATAATCAATTTATACTTTTCTGGATCTTAATTTGCATACCTATAGCTTATATTAAGCCCAGGAGAAATTTCATAATTTTACACTTTTGCGTATTATATTTTTCGGTGCTTCGTTTGCTAAAATGGACTTCACCATTAAGTCTAGAATGTCCAGAAATGTTGATGTAGGTATTTTCAAGATCATCGGAGTTCAATTGGTAGCTTAACTAATCACTTATGACACAATTACAATTATTTCATTTGTCCGTTCATATTTCTCAGGGTCTGATCTCGTAAAACAAACTCTGCTGTTGAGTTCGGAGTGCCCAAAAAGATTGGATTAGACTATTCTTTCATTTTAATTGGCCTTTGTTTGGCCTGTTTTTGGTTCAAGGGCATTTTGGTAATTTCTTTAAATTTAAAAAGGATTTAAAAATAATTTATAATTATTTTTTGGGCCATTTCGTAATTAACAAAAAGTCATGGGGGTCAAAATGTGATTTTAGGAAAGTTTACGGTTTAAAAAAGAATTTCATAGAAAGGGTTCAAAAATTCGTCCGGTCCGGTTCAGGTTTCAAGTGAACCAGTTCAAAAGTTAAGAACCAACTGGTTCGTAATGGTTCACTCTATCATGCTGAAGTCAGCATGACATTTGCCCTACTTAACCAAATGACGTCATGTACTTCTAATTTGGATCCGTTTTAAATGGTTAGGACCCAACCCGAATCCGAAGACCCGACCAATGGCTCGATATTGTTCATCATTTCCCTCATGGAGACTGTAGTGTTCATCGCGAACCCTAGAAATTTAGACTTCTATTTTGTGGGTTTTTAGCTACGTCTTCTTCCTATTGTCAATTCAAATCTTCTTCTGGGAGTTAAAGCAAGGTTTTGGCGATGGTTTTGAGGATTAAAACGAGTTAAAAAACTCGGTAGAGTTTTAATGGCTTATTCGAATAATCCTTCAGTTCATGCCTGTTTCACCATCAAATTTAGTGGTTCTTGTTTTGTCGTGATCCTCTTAGCATGGGGTTTCATTTTTCATTCAAAGATTCGAGCTTAAGGCTCTATTTGTGGGAGTCGATTTTGAACCTTGTTGTTATACCTCATAGTAATAGATACATCTACAGGGGTTAAACCCCTAGGCATGAGATATCTCCAAGTGATGTGTTAAGCCTAGAGTCCAGCTCGAAATAGAGTCTTCTAAAAACAAAAGTGAAAAGATGTTACGTTCAGAAATAGTAAAAGGTTTATCCCCATTACTTTAAACGTGATTTATATGTTCAGATTTCATGATCAAAGGATTTACATTTTTAGTTATAATAAAAATTGAATCCTCATATTTTGTATTGTGAAATAAATGCTTTACTCGAATGCCTTGAATGCTTCGTGTTTTATGCTTCAATGATTTGCGAAATAAACATTTTACTTGAATGCCCTAAATGCTTCGTGTTTTATACTTCAATGATTTTTGAAATAAATGCTTTACTCGAATGCCTTGAATGCTTTGTGTTTTATGCTATATGATTTTGTATTCCATATTTGAATTGTGCGAACAATTTGTAGTGGGTCTTTCTATAAACTCTCTTATACTTAAACCACTATCAGTTGAAAACCCATGATAAGCCACCAGAATTACTCACGAGCTTTATATAAAACTCACATGGATTTATCCATGATATGTACCGATGACATGAAGGTGAGGTTTGGGACCCACAGCTACAGTGAAATACAAGTTTAGAAGCAAAGTGTGTGTGAGGAATGGGACTCAAGGGTAAGGTAAACATGAAGTTCAAAAGTACGTGAGGTATGTGACTCACAGTTGATGCAAGTACGAAGTTCAGAACTGTGCATGAGGTATAGGACTCACCATTAGAGTAGGATAAAGTTTAGATGTGAACGTGGGGTATATGACCCACAATTAATGTACTATTGATGAATGTAATGTTTGAAAAAATAAATTTCTAGCCAATCTAGATACTATAAGGATCTGGGTAATATGTGTAAACTGCTTTCGTTGTAATATTTGAACTTGATGTGATGTATGAATGGAATGGATTTTGTTTAAGAACTTCACCCACACCCCTTTATCTGCATAGGGTGGGTTTCGGGATATGACAAGCTTGGTATTAGAGCAAAGGTTAAGGATTTTCGGACTGTGGTATGGATGAAGTTTGAGGATATCGGAAGACATAAGTTTACATAATGGATAAGGCTTGAGACTTATAAGTAGTTCAAGAACTTTAGTTAGACTTACAACTAAGATAGTCATTAAGGAGATTAGAAAAATGATGAAGTTAAGAAGTCGAAGTTCGAAATTGAGAGAAAACTAGAACATTGAATGGAGATCTTAAAGACTTGACTTGTGGAGTTATTTTCTGACGATTAATGACTTGATGGAGACATGCAGTGACATAGGACATGCTCAATTTTTGGATATAGACTATGAAAGTGAATAATTGTGATTGTGGGATGATGAAAAGGAAAAAAGAGGATTACGACAGTTACTAGTATGCTATTAGAACCTTTGTTACCAGTAAGGAATGGGCCGCTTTATCATGTGACTAGGGGAACTAAGAAATTTGCAGTGCTACCCTATCCAACCACTTCGAGGAAATTTTTTCTAGATAGTCGGGTGACATGGATCATGTATGTGACATAAGAAGTTAGAAATTATACGTTAGCAACTTGGAAGTTAAGAGTAGAACAAGTGAAATAATGTTATGTTATATGAGTGATCGAGTTTTGAAGACAAAACTCATTTAAGGAGGGGAGAATGTAATACCATTGACCTAATTAACAAGTAATTAGTGTTAACTTAAAGAAGTTAGTAGCATTAACGCATAATTTTACTGTGTGAAGTATTAGGAAATAATACTTCCTAAAAATGACATAAGTTACGATAAGAAGACAAAATCAAGAAGACTAGTACTAGAGACAAAAATAATGTTAGCTAGTAACCAAAAATTAATAAATGAAAATTAATTAAAGAAGACTTAATGCAAGGTGATTAAAATAAAATAAAGAAGGAATAAGGAACAAAATGATCCAACAAGGTGTAGAATCTAAGACCAAGAAATAAGGAAGACCTTTACCCAAAAATGATAGCGACTAGGCTATCAACACTTTTGTGATTAAATAGCCCCAAGAAAAGTACATAACACAAAAGTGTGTGGGGAAATTCAGAAAAAAAAAAAAAAAGATAAGTGGCATCAGCCCATTGCACTAAACATCCTTCCAATGGAAATGCATTCACCAACCTCATGATGCATACACAGACCTTGAGTGTATAAATATATATTCTGACCTTGCGTGTGAAGTTTATTGTCAGTCAATCCAGACCAAGACTTGCGAAGAGAAAGAGAGAGAGAGAGAGAGAGAGAGAGAGAGAGAGAGAGGAAGAAGAAGAAAGAAAAGAAAGAGAAGGGAAGAAAGCCGACCATGAATGGCTGTTAAAGCTTGAAGAAACCTACCATGCCTGGCTTTTTGGAGCTTTGAAGGTTCAGAATCAAACCCAATGGGAGGGAAGCTTCACCATTAGAGGTAAAAACACAAAAATTAAAATTTTTCTCTCTAAGAATTATACTGTCAACATGCAGTTTAATGGAATTAGAATATATCTATGGCCATTATTGATATTGTACGAGAGTTTTGGGAGAGAAAGTGAGGCTTGATAGAGCTTAAGACAGAGAGGATCATAAGAACCCGTAATAGATGACCTTCAAGAAACTGGGTCTGTGTTGACCAAAACCAAATGGGTGTTGATGCATTAGGACTTAAAATAGGGGTTTCAAATCAACAGGGATTAGGTCAAATGAGTGAAGGACGAGAGAGAAATTTCAATTTGTAGGTTACGGGTCTCAAACTCAACTTTACTAACAGAGTTTTAAGCTCTATTTTTATAATGGAAATAAAAATCCCTTGACATTAGGATCACAATGTCACGACCCGGAACCCACCTTATGCGAATTAGGGGTCAGTGACCGACACTGTCACTCAGACAGGTCCGTACAAAATCAAATGAATTTCATTAAAGAGTGATAATTTTTTTTTCTTTTTAAGCAGGTGAGAAAGCTACACATATGCAACTCATCTGATAACAAATCAAACTCTAACAATCATCAATCAAATTATCTCTAAGTACAATTTCCATCATCATAAATCACCAGTCAGGTCTAATATCATTTCTAGTGTCACTATGTCACAATATCTAATATTAACATTAACCTTACACGATATATATATATATATATATATATATATACAAAGTGAGGCTCGGAGCTATACACTGTCAAAGTTGCCCACAAGTATATCACCAGCTCCACTAGTCGCCATCATTGCATTTCCTTCCATATTGTGTTACCTAAAAAATTATTATCATTCTAAAGTGAGGTAAATTAGCTTAGTAAGTAAATCATTCACTTTGCTATGGGCTACACAAGGGTACATAACAAGGGAATAATCATAGGATTTCAAGTTCAAAGGGATTGACCATCAAGCCCAAAATAACATAATTCACAAAGAAGTTACAATTGCAATAGGGAAGACTGATTAAGTCAACAAGCACAATTTATCAACATATAATGTTTAGTTGTCCAAATCAAGAAATTCAAATCGAATACAAGGATAGGCCTCAAGGGCATATTTCACATTCAAAGATAATATCATCAAATAAATAAATGGTGTGGAACCTAAGATATACAGATTGATCCTAATAGATGCTATCAACAAATAGGGCCCGGCTACCCCTAAACGACACTCATTCAAGTTCACCACTCATCTCTGGGTTTTCCTGACTAGCACCAAGAGCTTTTATCAAATCATATCCTCATCAGGACTATGTCTTGGGTATCATTCCCAAACACTGACCCGTAGGTCATCACCATCTAAAGAATCAAGATGGGCATTGTGATAGACACAACCCCTTGTGCTCACAAATAATGTTATTAGCAAAGGAATCCACAAGGTATGAATATAAACATAAGTTACAAATGTCCACAACAAAAGGAATCACAATGATCACAAAGATAATATATAGTCAAGGAGTCAAAGGACTCATAGATGTTCACAACAAATAAGATATCAATGAATCACAAGTTTCCACATAATGGAAAACACAAAAATCAATGGTTTGTGAACTTGAAGTAATTATAGATATACAATTTCAAGAAACAATGATTGGTAGCTATACAAGTAGGCCACATTGGCATAGTAGAAATCCACATATTAGAGTTCGGGTTTACTTACATTGGGTTCTTAGCATTGCATTCCCATACTAGTACCATAATAGCTATTCCAAAGCTTTGTTCCATTTTTTCATTATTTCGGTGATCCTATAATCATGGATAAAAAATACATTGCATATTGAATTAGTATTCATTCTAATTCTAAACATCTTTATTCAGTGTTTTAAGTTCTTTTGAACTTAGTCTTATTGATTAAGAGATTCTCAAATTCCCAATTTAAGGTTTCCTAATGTTTATGCCTTATTTGGCCCTTCAATCTCATAATGGTAATTTACCCTTTTTAATATCCTTTATTTCTCCGTACACAATTTACGTATTCGAACTTTAATTTTGAGTCTAGTCGGTCCTTATAAGATTTACGTGGACCTTTTAATTTCATCTATACACTTCTGGCAATTTCTTTAGGTCTCAATGATGTATTCATCATTTATTAATTTGTTACCAGGTCTTATTTTTCTCAAAAGAACGTCACTGTCAAGTCTGGAATATCGAATATAATTAATTTAAGCTTTTTTATATCTAAATTGGCATATATGGGGCTTATATTAAGCCTAGGGGCATTTTCATAATTTTACACTTTCACGAGTCACATTTTTTAGTACTTTATTTGCTAAAATGAATTCTATTGTTGAGTCCGGAATGTAAAAAAAGTCAGAATATGCTATCTCTGACATTTAATTGGCTTTTAGACAAGTAAGGGCAAAATGATAATTATGACATTTTACATGTATATATTTTTGGGACTTCGTTCCATAAAATGGATCCGGCCATTGGGTCTAGAATGTCCCAAAATGCTAATGTATGTATTTTTATAGTCATCAGGGTTCAGTTAATAGCGTAATTAATACATTAAAGCACAATTAGAATTATCTCAGTTTGTCTGTTCATATTTTTTGGGATTTAATTTAACAAATCAGACTCTACCATTGAGTCTGGAACACCCAAAAACATTAGGTTAGACCCTTTTTTTATTTTAATTAGCCTTCGTTTCACTTATTTTTGGCCTAAGGGCATTTTGGTAATTTCTTTTATAATTAAAATGATTTAAAATTAATATTTAATTAACTTTCTGGGCCATTTCATAATTAATTTGTAATTAAATGAAACTATTGGGGGTCAAAATGCAATTTCAATAAAGTCTAGGGGTCAATTCATAATTTCAAAAACTTTAAAACCCTAAACCATCTGGTCTGGCCCCTATTTAAATGACCCGGTCTTATACAGAGGTGAACAAACCAGTTTTGTCTGGTTCATGATGTCATGCTGACGTCGGCCTTTTTATTATTATTTTATTCTTTAGGTCAAAACGACGCCGTTTCAATAAAACCCAAATCCATTTAAATAGTGAGTCAGGACTCGACTCGAGATTTGACCAGAGACTCGACCCGCACAGTGTTTTCTTCTTCATTTTTTAGGCAAGGGTTTCGGTTGCCTTCTTCGGTGTCGGTGACCATCGTCGATTGCTTTCTAGCGATAACTCCGACGGGGTTCGACTCCTTTTTCCATGAGGATTCCATATCCAATGATTGTTTATTGATTTGGTTGATTTATAGCCACAAAATAGAAGGTTACAGTCAAACTCTGGCAAGGGCTCGACTTTTTTGCGAGGTCTTATTTTTCTATTTCAACCCATTTGGGTCACTATTTTGGGCTAGTTTTTCCACCATTCCATTTCTGGAACCTTAGGGTATTAATCATCGTTCATAAAGCTAAACAAAACAAGCTAAATCTTATGGTTTCAAATTGTCTTTCCTTTGCTGTAAGTCACTATATCTTGACGATTTCTTGACCATTTTAAAGGATTCAAATTGCATTGTCTCCCATTTTTCATGCTCTTTCGAGCCTCAAGTCCAAAATTGAGGTTTGGTCAAGTTTGTTCATAACCCAATTTTTTTCTAAGTTCGGTCATGGTGATTTCTTAGCTCAAACTATTCCTTTTCTTCTCTATTTTCTTTCCTTTTCAATATTAAATACATGTATGTATCATAAGACTCAAAACAGAAGCTAAACTTAGAAGAATTTGATAGAGAAGTTACCTTTCTTTCGTTTCGATTTTCTTACTTCTTGGATTGGCATCCTTCTTCTATAATCTTCCTACTTCTCTTCTGTTTCTAGACCTCTATTCTTCCTTCAAATCTGATTGCATGGATGCCCTTCAATTTCTCATTCCTTGCACCCTTTTTTCTCTCTCTAGATTTCCTCTTTCTCTCTCTCTCTTTCTCTTTATCTGACACAATACAGCACATGGACACATATAAGTCTAATTTTCCCCCCACACGCAATACACATGTAGTCTATATATATATATGTATACATATATATATATATATATGTGATTGTGTTATTGCATGAATTCTGATTAGGTGAAGGGTTGGCCCAATCAAATTTGGACATTACAACTTTGACTTCATGAGGGCTTGACCCCTCGTTTTTCATGGAAATCTCTCACATGTATCCTATATATTAGATATATGCATTTTATGTGGGTATAATAGCACAAAAGTGCTGTAGCCTAGTTGGCTTTCTTTTTACGAACTTATTATTTGCTTGCACAAGGTACGATGTTTAAAACTTGGTGGGAGCACTTTTGGGTATTTTTCCTTCTCTTTTCTCTTTTTATGCATTATATGACATATTTAGTATATTTAATGAACTCCTAAACTTTGTATTTTAAATCTTATAAAAGTCTCTTAGAATTCCCACAAGACTTCTTGATTTAACATACTTCATCTATGTATTACTAGTTTTGCCTTTATGTATTTTATTGTACTTTAATTATTCCAAAAAGTCTATCATAATTTTTGGAATAACCTTGATTAAACATACTTTATTCACATATCATGCTAGTGTTGCTGAAGTACACTTTGTGCTCTAATTTTTCATAACTATTCATGTGTTAATCCTTGATTAACGCTAATCGTAACTTGCTACCAAGTTATGACCTTTGGCATTAATTTGCATTGTCAAAATTGGTTGTCTCCAATTTATAACTAGTTGTTCTCAGTTATACTCTTGCTTCCATATTTACAAACTATTAGTCTTAATTAGATTTGCCCATGGTTAATAAACATATTATCTTATGATAATTGATTACGCCCAAAGAATAACGCGGTAGTTGTAGTGTAGCTTTGGGGTGTCGATTTCACAAGGAGACAAAATTAAAAGAATAACAGAAAGAATTTCTGAAACTAAAGAAAATATTAAATGATTAACGAGAAAATAAAAAGTGATTTTAAAGTGGAAATTAAAATTTAAACAAAGTGATTAACAGAAGAAAATACTCAAATTAACGAACAGTAGAACGTCGGGAATCCCTTGCACATATCTGGTATTTTAATTATTTTCAATTCACTAATAACTCAATTGAGAAGTTAATTCCAAAAATCTCAATCGGAATATATAGAATTGTGAACAAAAAATAAACCAAATGTAACCCTTTGAAAAATCATTCATCACTTTTAAATCACACAAATTGTTATCCACATTGAAAGAACCAAACGACGACAATATACCTAGGAACCAATATTGCAGCAAAGAATTAAATAAATATAAATAATCAATTGATCCAAAAATAATCAAAGAATTAATCCATTCAATAGAAAAAGCCTGACTGAATCTATAAACGGAATAAACTCTGTAATTATTCGACAACAATAAATTGAGAATGATAAAACAAAGAGTTTTAATAAATAAAAATCCAGCACCTGAATCAAAAATAAATTAAAAATAACCATCTATGGTGCAAGTTCGTCCCTAGCCCTACTTGAAAATTTAGTTACCTATACGAATAATGGACAACATAAACCTCATGAAGAAGAATTGAGCCATGGAGTAGTTACAGCTATTTTTTCTCTGTGCCAGGACCCGTTTTGTCTCTGTGCCGCACACTCTCCTCCTCCGTTCTCTTTTTTTCCTTGCGCAGCTCCCCCCTTAATCCAGCTTTGCACCCTAGATGATTACGTGTCTGGGGCCCCACTCACTTCAGCCGTGCTGCCTTTCCAGCCCATGCCCTAGCGCCTTACGTCTCTCTCTATTCAGCGCCCTAGACCGCACAAGGCCCAGTCGCACCGCACGTCAGCCCAAGCCTTTTATTTCTTTCTTTGGTTTCCTGTGCGGACCCCACTTCTTGATTATTTTTCTCTTTTTTTTTTCTTTGTTTGATCTCTTTCCAGCGCCTGCACGTGATTTCTTTTTTCCCTGTTTTGTTGTCGTGCCGCATAAGCCTAAGCCAGCGCTTGGGCCCCACGCTTCTTGCTTTCTTTTCATTCCTTTTTTTCTTTTACTTCTTGTTTTGGCTTGGCTTGCTTGCTTCAGCACTTTGACTTCTGTTTTTTTTTTTTTTTTTTTTTTTTTTCTGCTTGCTACCAAGCCAAGCCGCAGCTTTAAATCTTTTCTTCAGCTTTCTTTCTTGATCTTCAGCCGCAACCTTCAAAACATGACCAACAATTAATACAATATTTGAGATTTGAGATTTAAAATATTATAAAATAATGTTCAAATATATCTCATTGTAAATAGAAATTAAATTAAATAATATTAATTATATCCCAACATTTCTATTCACATTTTAGCATTTTAATCTAATAATAAGGTATTTAGAGTGCACTTTTGCGCACTCATCACACTCCCAACTTGCTCATTGCTAGTCCTTAGCAATTTCCATGCACAAATGGCAAAAGAGACCAAAGAAGATCACACATAGAAGGCATTTAATCACACTTTTCAAATTCGCATATCAAAGTAATTTTAAGAATTCAATAATCCTATAACAATCAATCCACTTATAGCAATTCGCAGAGTGTGTGTGTGCTCCAAACCATATCCATCTAACCACAAACCATGAGACATGCAACATCAAGAACATCTCAAGCAAAAGGTTCAACTCTATATCTTACGGGTATAAAAGTGTTTCATGTAGGGGTTCTTTCTATGGAGTTGACAAGGGGTGTACACGCTCAATGAAAAAGGCAATTATGTACCAGCAACAAGCAAACATTGATCTTATGATAGGCGCACTAACAAATGAGACTTCCACCACTCTTTCCACAAGCTTACTTAGGATCAAAACAATCAACATAAAAAGGTTGTAACGTGGCTCGGGTTAGGGGCTATATGAGGAAAACGATAAAAATGATTCAAAAACTTCCAAATACATACTAAGAGAATTTCATTAAAAATTATAGCTAACCAAACTTCTCACTTGATGTACTCTTTAACTTTTCAGATCACTGAATAACAATACTTCTCTTTTTTCTTTTTCTCTCTCTTTTTTTTAATTTTTTTTTTGACTACTTTTTTTTTTTTTGATACTCATTAACTTTGATGCTCACTCAATTGAACACTCTGCACTTGCACTCTTTCCTTTTTTCTTTTTCTTCTTTTTCCAATTCAACACACAAGACAAGAAATACAAATTCTATACCTAGTACACATTTGGAAGCAAAAAGGGTAGGAAAATCAAGGTATAAGCTATACTCCAATGTAGAGCAGTATGGATAATGTGGGCACATGAAAAGAAACTAAATGTGTTTGTTGGCTTAAAGTTGGCTACTAGGGGTTTATGATGAGAAGGGCTAGCTTGAAAGGGTCAAACGTTAATCCTAAGTCGACCTTCGTCATATCCCAAGTATATCCGTTGTCATACCACCAACCATGTAATGATATTCTCAAAAGAAGTGCCCAATTCAGCAGATCAATGAACGCTTATGAAAATTTCCTGCATTTGAAGGCTCTCACTTCTCTCCAAAACTCACATGCATACTTAAGCAAAAGAGTTCTCTAGCTACATGTGTCAAACCACCATCTTACCACAAAGTTTGGATAAGTGTATTAAAAGTTCTGTGAATGCCTCAGCAGAATGATTATGGTGGATTCGGTGAATTCACGAAAATAGCTATGAATGAAAATGAGTACTCATGTGAAAAAGATGCACGTGTGATGCGAATTTTAAAAAAAAAATTTGACAAATGAAAATATGCCACAGTATTTTAAATGTTGAATTTGCACTACCACCCCCCAACTTAAATGAAACATTGTCCTCAATGTTTAACAATCAAAATTGAATGGAGGGTACTGAAAAAGATAGAATACACCTGATGTGTGACGTGCGCAGCTCGTTAAGCACCAAAGATGGCAACCTGAATGAACAGAATGAAATGAACCTGCCAATAAAAACAAAGAAAACAGCAACAAACAAAAAGAAAAAGAACAAAAATAAAAGAGAACAAAAACAAAACAAAACAAAATAAACAAAATAAAATAAAATAAAAAAACATACCTACATGGCGTGATCAAGGTTGATAGACCGGATCCATAAGTGGAATGTCTTCCACTTCCGAAACTTGCATATCAATTAAAATTTTAAGGCGCTGACCATTTACTTTAAAACCCGACCATCCCTAGGATCCTCTATTTCTGCTACCCCATTTTCAAAAACATTTTTCACTATAAAGGGGCCTGTCCACCTTGACCTGAGTTTTCCTGTGTGCTTATGGAGTCTAGAATCATATAAAAACACTCTATCATTAGGCTTAAACGTTTTTCTCAAAATATTTTTTTATCATGAAACGCTTTCATTTTAGCTTTATAGATTTTAGAGTTCTCATAAGCATTATTTCTCAATTCCTCTAACTCGGTCAATTGCAATTTTTTTAGCTTACCTGCTTCTCCCATGTCAAAATTGAAATGCTTTTCTTCGTGGTCATTTTTCACCACTTCTTTTATAGTGGGATTAAGCCTACGCTAGGGGTTTCTACGAGGGCTAGTTCCTTCCTCCAAATTGATTTTATGAGTTCCTTCCTCCAAATTGATTTTACGAGGGGACTAACACCTTTTATATCCGCAATGCTCCAACTTATGGCCGACCTATGCTTACTTAAGGTCTGAATTAATTTCTCACCTTAAGACTCAGACAATTTAGATGAGATAATAACAGGAAAAGTATCACCTGACCAAGGAAGGCATGCTTTAAACCCTTAGGCAAAGGCTTCAATTCAAATTTGGGTGCTGCCATACTTGAAGGAATCTGCTCTTCACCTTTCTCCTCAAACTTTGGTTGCCATGCCCGTGCTCCATAATCCTGAATTCTGTCAAAAATAACACAACTATCAACCACATCAGATGGATCAGTAATATAATCAAACTCAGAATTAACAAGAAAATGCTCAAAGGGATCAGAATCATGAGTTGTAGGAACTCCCCTATCCATGAGTGAATCAATCATGTACGTCTGGTGGCACTCATCCTCCTCTTTTGGTTGTTTTGCAACATGGAAGATATTCACCTCGAGAGTCATGTTCCCAAAAGACAGCTTCATGAGCCCATTCCTGCAATTAATAAGAGCATTAGCAGTGGCAAGGAAAGGCCTACCTAAAATCAAAGGAATTTTTGAAATAGAATCAACAACAGAGCTAGTGTCAAGGATTATGAAATCAACAGGATAATAAAATTTATCAATTTGAATCAGAACATCCTCTACCACACCCCGTGGCGCTCTGACTGAATGATCAGCCAATTGCAATACCACAGAGTTGGTTTGATTTCTCCCAACCCCTTCTGCAAATAAATAGAAGAAGGCATTAAATTCACACTAGCTCCTAAATCAAGCAAAACTTGTCCAAACTCATGATTTCCAATGCTGCATGCAGTGGTTGGACAACCAGGATCCTTGTACTTGGGAGGAATCCTCTGCTCAATTAGAGCACTAACTTGCTCTGTCAGGAACACTGTCTTCTTCACATGGTGCTTCCTCTTAACTGTACACAAATCTTTAAGAACTTTTGCATAAGTAGGAACTTGTTTAATCACATGCAAAAGAGGAAGATTGATTTTTACCTACTTGAGATTCTCTAGGATTTCATTGTTGGGATCTAAAGTTCGCTTAGTTGATTTTAAAGCTTGTGGAAATGGTACCTTAACATAGCTCTTTGTTACCTCTGGTTCCTTGGGCAGCTCAACATTGCTACTATCTTGATCCGTTTCTACATCCTTAGATTTGTCCATTGTTGGGATATGTAAGGACTTACCATTTCGAGTTACAATGGCGTTGACATCTTTCAAATTCTCTTGCGCCATGTGTTGACCATGGGGTGTGGACTGAGCTTAGGAAGGGAATCTGCCTCGCTCATTCACACTCAAAGAGCTCATCAATTTGGACACTTGACTCTTTATCTCCTTGTTTTCTTCCACAACCTGCATAATCAAAGAGTCAAACTTTTGGTTAGTCTTACCCTGTGTTTCAATAGAATCATGCAAAGTGTCTTCTAAAGAATTCTTAGAAGATGAAGATGCATGATATGGTGCATGCTATGATCTAGGAGGCTGTGCAGGTGGTGGTGCAGGTGGCTGGTTTTCAAACTTCCAGCTAAAATTGGGATGATTACGCCACCCTGGATTGTAGGTCTTAGAGAAGGGTGTGAAAGGCTTCTTGTACATACCTAAGGTATTACCTTGTTCCTCATACATCCCTCTCATCTCAGCTAATGTGGGGCACTCTCGGGTGAGGTGATCTACCCCACTACACACCGAACATGGTCTAAAAGACTCTACATGATTAGCCAAGTGTGTTGGCTTTAAGTCCCTAGCCTTTAACACCTCTAACTCCCTAGTGAGTATCTTTACCTTAGCTTTCAAGTTGTCCTCCTCCCTAAGATGGTAAATTCCATCACCATTTTGGTTCCCTATAGGTCGTGATCTATTTGTGCTCTTAAGAGCACTAGGTCCTGTCCAAGTGTGAGCTTTTTTTGCAAGCTCGTTAAGGTACTCTATGGCCTCATCAAGATCTTTCTGCAAAAACTCACCATTACACATCATCTCTACAAATTGGTGCTCTCTAGGTGTAAGTCTCTCATAGAAGTAACTCACTAGACGCCAACTCTCATACCCATGGTAAGGGTACATACTCAATAACTCCTTAAATCTCTCTCAAGACTGATACAAAGTCTCATTGTCTTTTTGTGCAAAGGTAGAAATCTGTCTTTTTAAAACATTGGTCGTATGTTAGAGAAAGTATTTAGTAAAGAAAATCTGAGTCATCTCATTCCATGATCCAATTGACCATGGTCTCAGTGAGTATAGCCAATTCTTAGCTTTGTCCTTCAAAGAGAAAGGAAAAAACTTAAGTCTCGCAATATCATTTGTTACATTTTGACTATGGAAAGTCGTAACTACTTCTTCAAACTCCCTAATATGCACATATGGATTTTCATTTTCCAAACCATGAAATGTAGGAAGTAACTGTATCACCCCTGTTTTAATATCAAGTTGATGAGTATTAGGTGGAAACATGATGCATGATGGTGTGGCTGTGCGTGTAGGGTGGAGGTAATCCTGAAGGGTCTTAGTGGGTTCATCCTCGTGTTCACTCATATTTTCAGAATTTGAAGAATTATCAAACAAAAAATTAGAAAAAATAGAAAAATTAGACACTAAATCTGACTTTAACACATGCCTACAAGCAAATCGACCTAATGCGTCCCTATACCTATTTTGCATGCAAGATAAATAAAAAAAAACAAACAAATAAAAAAAAAATAATGCAGTAAGTAAAAAGAGGGAAAGAAGTTACCGCCTTTACAAACTGCTGAAAAGAAAAACTATCTACTAATTATTCTACCGTCTCCCTGGCAACGGTTCCAAAATTTGATTACCCCCAAAGAATAACGCGGTAATTGTAGTGTAGCTTTGGGGTGTCGATTCCATAGGGAGATAGAATTAAAATAATGACAGAAAGAATTTTCAAAACTAAAGAAAATATTAAATGATTAACGAGAAAATAAAAAGTGATTTTAAAATGCAAAAAAAAATTTAAACAAAGTGATTAACAGAAGAAAATACTCAAATTAACGAACAGTAGAGCGTCGAGAATCCCTTGCACATATCTGGTATTTTAATTATTTTCAATTCACTGATAACTCAATTGAGAATTTAATTCCAAAAATCTCAATCGGAAGATATAGAATTATGAACCAAAACAAAAGCAAATGTAACCCTTTGAAAAATCATTTATCACTTTTAAATCCCACAAATTGTTATCCACATTGAAAGAACCCAACGACGACAATATACTCCGGAAGCAATATTGCAGCAAAGAATTAAATAAATATAAGTAATCAATTGATCCAAAAATAATCAAAGAATTAATCTATTCAATAGAAAAAGCCTGACTGAATCTATAAACAGAATAAACTCTGTAATTATTCGACAACAATAAATTGAGAATGATAAAACAAAGAGTTTTAATAAATGAAAATCCAGCAATTGAATCAAAAATAAATTAAAAATAACCATCTATGGTGCAAGTTCGTCCCTAACCCTACTTAAAAATTTAGTTACCCATACGAATAATGGACAACATAAACCTCATGAAGAAGAATTGAGCCATGGAGTAGCTGCGGCTATTTTTTCTTTGTGCCAGGACCTGTTTTGCCTCTACGCTGCACACTCTCCTTCTCCGTTCTTTTTTTTTCATGCGTAGCTCCCCCCTTAATCCAGCTTTACGCCTTAGATGATTACGCGCTTGGGCCCCACTCACTTCAGCCGCGCTGCCTTTCCAGCCGATGCCCTAGCGCCCCACGTTTCTCTCCATTCAGTGCCCTAGACCACACAAGGCCCAGCCACACCGCACGTCAGCCCAAGCCTTTTCTTTCTTTCTTTGGTTTCCGGCGCTGGCCCCACTTCTTGATTCCTTTTCTCTGTTTTTTTTTCTTTGTTTGATCTCTCTCCAGCGCCTGCACGTGACTTCTTTTTTCCTTGTTTTGCTGTCGCGCCGCATAAGCCCAAGCCAACGCCTGGGCCCCACGATTCTTGCTTTCTTTTCATTCCTTTTTTTCTTTTACTTCTTGTTTTGGCTTGGCTTGCTTGCTTCAGCGGTTTGACTTTTGTTTTTTTTTTTTTTTTTTTTTTTTTTTTTTTTTTTTCTACTTGCTGCCAAGCCAAGCCGCAGCCTTAATTCTTTTTTGCAGCTTTCTTTCTTGATCTTCAACCGCAACCTTCAAAACAGGACCAACAATTAATACAATATTTGAGATTTAAAATATTATAAAATAATGTTCAAATATATCTCATTGTAAATAGAAATTAAATTAAATAATATTAATTATATCCCAACATTTCTATTTATATTTTAGCATTTTAATCTAATAATAGGGTATTTAGAGTGCACTTTTGCGCACTCATCAATAATCATCACTATCGTTAATTGCTTTACTAAATTGGGTCGAGATGTTACATCCTTCCCTCGTTAAAAAGAGTTTTGTCCTCAAAACTCAAACATTCATATTTAGAAAGCTCTATTCTCTTTTCCTACTAGTTTCATTAACCTATTTTTTTTTTTTAATTTGTCCCTTGGACTTATTACTGGCATTTAGGACATTATGTCCTCAAATAAGAGAATTTTTCCAACAAGATTCAAAATTCTTTCGTACACTTATTTGTTTAATTTAATAGTGCTCTTATAAGTCATGGTTTAATTTTTACTTTTAGTGCCTCGACATATTGAACTCAAAGTCTCAAAATTCTTGTATTAGTATTTAAGTGTTCATTTCTTTAGTCCTAGGACCTGTGGTTATGGGTCCACGATGCTTCTATTACTCACTCCGAGTCAATCTTTTTAATATCTTGACTATTTTCCACTGTTACCCATATTTTGACTAGTTCCACCTCTAGTCATCATATTAATTTTATCTGTGTCATGCCCCAGATTCCCATGAACCCGGGGAGCGACTGAACGAAACAAAAGAAAGGAAAAGAAGTAACAATTCGGTAAATTTAATTGAAATCTCCATCATCATTCCTCAAGTTTCTCCCAACAATTTAAGGAAAGATTCGACATTCAATATAGCTCAAAATCATTCCTCAACATAGCTCAAGTAGTCCTCTCAATTAATGCCCAAATTCTTTAAATCATATTTAAAAATGGTTCTCAAAATGTTCTCAAAACCTTTCTCAAAGTGCCTTGTGATGGTTGCCCAAAAAGGGTATCAAAATACCCTAAGGTACAATCCAAGAAGTGGTCAAGATTAAACTTAAATGCTTATTCTAATTAACGCCCCAAACAAGTCAAATCATGTTTAAAAATGACCCTTAAAATAGCCTTAAAGTATCTCTAAAATTTTTCCTAAAGTGATGTCTTGGATACCCCAAAATGTTCTAGGACATGGTCAAAAGATAGTCAAATATCAGCCCAAAGTTAGTCCTAGTGGATGGCCAAACATGGCCTTGAAATATAGGTCACAACATGATAAAAAAAAAGGCCTACAAAAGTCCCTAAAACAGCCCTTAATGGGGTTCAAACATGTCCTAAAAATTGGCCAAACATGGCTCGAAATAATGTCCAAATATAGATCAAAAGGTGTCAAAAACAATAGTTCAAAAGGTGGTCAAAAGAGGACGGGACAGCACGGTGACAATAGGCTGTCACGCGTGGGGCAGCCTGCACGCAGCGCGCGCGCGCGAGGGGCGTGACAGGCAGGGATGCGCGCGCGGCAGGCAGGGCATGCGCGCGGCGCGCACGGGCACGCGGCATGCGCGCGCACAAGGGAGTGGCGTGCCCGCGCGTGGGCGCGAGGCTGGGCGGCTGCTAGGGGACAGGGCTGTTTCTCTGCATTTTCACTGTAGCGGCTGCAAGCTCAAAACCTGATTTTTTTCAGGTTTACTGTTCATGGCTGCAACCTAAATTTTCCCGTTTCTGAATGTTTGTCCAAGTTTTTCAAGCTACTTTTCACCCACTTTTAACCCACTTGTTCAAGATTCCTAAACCCCCATTTTGACATTTTTTTTCACTCCTTTTAAAAAGTCATTTATACACCTATTTTCCACTTTGATTCTACCAAAATTTGAACATAGTTTCCTCTTGTTTTCCCAAGTATTTTCATCACCTAATATTCACAAAATCCACATACAAATTTAAGTAAACAACCTACCTAATTTTTCACAACATATATGATTATTATTTCATCAACAATCCACCCTCACCCGGTGGCCACAAGTCCTTCAAAATTAAACATGTACTAACTAGGTCCAACATATCCATACAACACACCTTAAACCATAATTATCATACATTCCTTTGAGTTACAGTTCATACAAGATAAAATGGCCCAAGGCCTAAAGTTTACAATTTTTGTATCAAATATAAAATACAATAAAGTGGGCTTATGCCCATACATTCAAAACATGCCCCCAAAGGTCAAATCTTTTACAAAATTCATTTCCTTCCTTTTTCTTCAACACTCAAGGAAGTCTCAAGCAACTGGTGCCTCATCTGAAATATATTGCCCACGAATGGGTCAGCTCAACTGCTGGTATGATAACTCACTACTACTAGCAACAAATTTAGGACGTGGCATGTGCAAGTGTATAATTTCAAGATATAATTTCCCTTCCCGTTGTTTAATGCAATGCAAACACACTATGCATGACTCACACATGCAAACTCTATGCCACACCCATGTCTCATGATATGGTCCTTCCCCGCTGGCATGAGTACCGCCTCGTATGTCTCCTTTTCGGTGCGCCCCCGATGGAACGGAGTACCAACGGTCGAATTTTGAGTTTTTCACCACAGGATCTACACCCTCATAATTCCAGCACCGCGTGCTGACCCACACCATGTTTCCAAGAAATCACATTATGCCAAGATGCCATGATTTCCTCATGCAAATTCAATGAGTCATTTCATCAAACATATGGTGTGTCCCTTTTCAAGTCAAGCATTCCACCCCACAAAATGCATAATTTTACACTTCCAAAACATCATTCACATGCATATACTATGGCTACACACATCAAGATATATTCAAGCTACAATCCCATTATACTATCAATTCACAAAGATTATGCTACGGTTTTCACAAAATGCTAAAATTCCATAAAGCTCCCCCACACCAAGCAATCAAATTTCCCCCATGATATCAAGCAAATTTCAACATGAATGCACATCAAAACGTAGCAATCTAACACATGGACAAGATACATGTTATTCACAATAATAAAACATAAATTAAATTAAAGGAAACAAAAATCTCTAATTTTCTAACTCTAGGTTCTTCAAAGTAACACCACTCAAATAACTTCCTAACCTCAAATACACCTCTAGGAAACTCAAGTAACACATAGAAAGGTGGGAAAAGCTAAATCTATTCCTAGCTTAGCAAGAAATGTAACACCCCGACTTTACGTAATTAATAATTAGTTATTAATTATTACCGGCTTATAGAATGATCTAGGGAATTAATCATAATCCCGGCAGTCATGATAGATCGATAAAATAATTAAATATGTCTGGAGGAAAAGGGTAAAATACCCGAACCCAATTACTGATTAATTCGGCGAAATAACACTGCTTTAACACTAACGAAATCCGAATTAGTTAACCCCGAAAATCCCGAATGATTAATAAATGACACGGAACCTCTGACACTGAAGAATACTGAAATATGAAACTCCCGGAACAAACCGTGTCGAAAAAGGAGTTACGGAATGAAAGTTATGAAGGAAATATTGAAATTTGATTTACTGCGCAACCAAACGTGGCCTTAACCGAAAATATGGAAAAAATGGCCAAATGGGAGGCCAAGGGAATTGAACCCTTGACCTTTGGGTGAAAGGAAACCTCATCCAAAAAAATACCAACTAGGCTAGGGGTATCCTTGTGTACAAATATACAAACATATATATATAACTATAAATCTGATTTGGTCACCCCCCAAGTGACCAATAACCAAACATGCAACACCTCATCCATGCATCACCCTATGCCCCTAGGCCATCATGTCTATGCACCCTAGGCCATCATCTCTCTACAAACACCTTATCACCCATCCACCAACCATATCACATGCAACCCAAATAATCTGCCATATACAAGATTATATGTGCATGTATGGAGGGGGGAAATCAGAGGTGGTGCTCGGGTAGAGAGAGAGAGAGAGAGAGAGAGAGAGAGAAATGGTGAGTGTGCATGTCATCCTTTGGAGATGCACCAAGGAAGGGGGAGCTGAGGCACGACTGGATCTAAGCAAGCACCCCACCAAATCAGGACCGAGCCATGGAGTGCAAGGGGGACTTACTGTTTCAAAGGTAACCTCAAAATTGCCAAACTGCTTAATTTTTTTTCTGTTGAGATTATTGGTACTGCTCTGATGATTTTAAATCATATGGACCATGTAGACTGTGTAAATCAGTTACTGTGAGATCCTAGGGTTATTCTGAAACAGTTAGGAGGTTCGGATAGGCCTAGAAACCCAAACCATGACCAAACCGCCATGGATGACACCTCCAAAACTGGGCCTGATTCGACCTCCCTAAAACCACGTTTTGATGGTTTAGAAACGATCTAGACACTGATAGGGTCTCAAATACACCAACCCGAGACCCTAAAACATTGATTTGGACCCTCAAAACCGAACTTGTAAGTCTCGGCCATGGAACCCAAGTTCTATAACGGGCTTTTAAACTGAAATTTTAGAATGGAGAGTTGAAGCTCCTGTCCTAAGGGTCACAAAGAAACAAACCGTGTTGAAAACGGTTGAGAAATAAGGGCATACGGTGGAGTTGCAGGTCGCGTGATAATGGTGATGAACCGAGCACCATGCGCGGTTTTGAGCCACCAAGTGAATGTCAAATTATTGGCTTGGCATTCAAAAGAGTTTTGGAATGGAAAACAGTGAAGATCCATGCCCAAAAACTCACGAAATTGAGTTTAAAAGACCTGCAGCTTTACGGTTACTGTTCATCGCTCGTGGGGAAGACGATGAACAGTGACGGGCACGGGTCATGGACCTGGATCGGGTTCGGGTCAAATCCGACCCACCCGCAAATCTGAATAACCCCAAACGGCAGCGTATTGTGGTGTTTAAATTGAAATCAGGCTTGTTTGGTTACGGGCTTAACAAATTGAAATTGATTTGGGGAGATAACCTAACCGTGGATAGGGGCCAAATTGGGGATAGAGGGGACATGTAATTCCGGTTCTCTGGCCTAACTGAACCGGTCGGTTTTTGGAGGTTTTGGACTGGTTCAATTTTTGAACCCAAAAACCAAAGGGTTTGAACCCCTAATTTATAAAATTATGTTTTGACCCCTATATGATTTCTGAAATTACGGATTTACCCCTGATAGTTCTGAATATTGCACAGTGGCCCTGATTTCTGAAATTTTGTGCAATCAAGCCCCTAAAGAATTAATTAAATAATAAAATAATTATTTAATTATTTATTAAATAGGTAAAATTACGATTTTACCCCTGGACATTAAATATGTCAAACGGAGTCCAAATAAATTAAATAAATAGTGTATTTTCACTATTTCAAACATTCCGGACTCAATGGTACAGTCCAAATTGGGAAATATAGTACCGAAAAATACAGACCTGTAAGTGATAAATTACTGTACTGCCCCTGATGGCACCAGACCCAAATAAAAATAAAGGACAGTCTATTTTGACTATGTCGGGCGTTCTGAACTCAACGGTGAGGTCCGTTTAACGAACTGAAGTCCCGAAAAATACAGACACATAAAGTGTAAATGACCATACTGCCCCTGATGCTTCCCAGGGTCAATTGAACATAACAGATAGTCCAACTTAATTATGTCGGACACTCTGGACCCAATGGTGAGGTCCATTTTATGAACTGACGTGCCGAAAAATATGACACGTGAAATTACCAAATTACCCCTGATACCGTACGAGACCTAAACAAAGTCCGATTGGGACGAAACTGACACCGGTAAGAGCCCAGACACTGGTGAGACTGTATACTTGATTAGATGACGAATCGGGGTCAGAATTACACAAAACGTAAAATGACCAAAATACCCCTGAGCACTGTAAGTGCAAAGTAGAGGTCAAATAAAGGTCAAACTGATCTGATAAATTATCATAGGGATAAATAAGACTCCGAGACAGTCAACGCGTAAAACGAGAAATGATCGATGTGTCCCGACGATCTAAAACAGATACCAAATGAAGTCCAAGGGACTTACAAATTTATACATGAGATATATGGGACGTTCTGAGGACCATGATAGGGTCCGGGGCAAAAATGACAAAATTACCATTTTGCCCCTAAGACTAAATAAGTACCCAACTGATACCGATTAGAGTCTAAAAGACTTAGAACTTCATGTATACTATATATGGGATATTCTAAGAACCACGACTGGGTCCGGGGCAAGAATGACAAAATTACCATTTTGCCCCTATGGTTAAAATGAGAACCTAACTGATACCGATTGGAGTCCAAAGGACGTAGAACTTTGTACTTAAGATATAAAGACTATTCCGAAGACCACGACAGGGTCCGGGACAAGAATGGTAAAGTTACCATTTTGCCCCTAAGGTTGAATGGGTGCCTGACCGATAACAATTGAAGTCTAAATGACTTAGGATATAATCCTAATAACTGCTAAGCCTAATTAAAGAATAAAATAGCCCCGGATGAAACCCGATGAGAGGGCGATAGGCTACTAGGCTATCTTAGGTAAACCGATAGATACCTAAGATGACAAATGAGACCTAAATGGATGAGAGCTGATCTGTATATGATTGATGATTATTGTTCAGGATATACATGGAGATGCCTGATGTATCTGGAGGTTATCGGATTGATTGCGCAAAGAGATAACCGTAACAGTTTGTGAGTAACCTGGAACTTCTGACTTGGTGTATAAGTACACCGTCTAGTTACTGTATTTTGATTTACTGTACTGTTTTGTATACTGTACTGTCTGAATGCATACTTTTTATATTGCATTACACGTAACATGATTTTGTACTGTCCTGCTCTCCTGTTCAGTTCGGGTCTGTCTTGTTCTGTTGTATGGTCTGTCCTGGTTTTATTCTGTACTGTTGCGTCTTATGAGTAAACTTGACTCCTGAATTGGTGTATAAGTTCTGTCTAGATACTGTATTTTGAAGCACTGTACTGTTTTGAACGTTATACTGTTTAAAAAAAAAAACATATATTTAAAGTAGCATATGCCTTGTCCTGTTTGATATTGTACCAGTTTGTTCCGTCCGGTTCAATTCCGATATGTCTTGTTCTGATAGATGTATTGTTCCGTTTTGTTCCGACATGTTCAGTTTCAATATGTCTTGATCTGATTGATGTATTGTTTCATTTTGTTCCGTCATGTTCAGTTCCGATATGACTTGTCCTGATTGATATTGTTTCATTTTGTTCCGTCATGTTCAGTTTCGATATGACTTGTCCTGATTGATATTGTTTCATTTTGTTCCGTCATGTTCAGTTCCGATATGACTTGTCCTGATTGATATTGTTTCATTTTGTTCCGACATGTTCAGTTTCGATATGTCTTGATCTGATTGATGTATTGTTTCATTTTGTTCCGTCATGTTCAGTTCCGATATGACTTGTCCTGATTGATATTGTTTCGTTTGTTTCCGTCATATTCAGTTTCGATATGACTTGTCCTGATTGATATTGTTTCGTTTGTTTCCGTCATATTCAGTTTCGATATGACTTGTCCTGATCGATATTGTTTCATTTTGTTCCGTCATGTTCAGTTCCGATATGACTTGTCCTAATTGATATTGTTTCATTTTGTTCCGTCATGTTCAGTTTCGATATGACTTGTCCTGATTGATATTGTTTCATTTTGTTCCGTCATGTTCAGTTCCGATATGACTTGTCCTGATTGATATTGTTTCATTTTGTTCCGTCATGTTCAGTTTCGATATGACTTGTCCTGATTGATATTGTTTCATTTTGTTCCGTCATGTTCAGTTGCGATATGACTTGTCCTGATTGATATTGTTTCATTTTGTTCCGTCATGTTCAGTTTCGATATGACTTGTCCTGATTGATATTGTTTCATTTTGTTCCGTCATGTTCAGTTCCGATATGACTTGTCCTGATTGATATTGTTTCATTTTGTTCCGTCATGTTCAGTTTCGATATGACTTGTCCTGATTGATATTGTTTCATTTTGTTCCGTCATGTTCAGTTCCGATATGACTTGTCCTGATTGATATTGTTTCATTTTGTTCCGTCATGTTCAGTTTCGATATGTCTTGTTCTGATTGATGTATTGCTCTGCTTTGTTCCGTTATGATCCGTCCTGTTATGCCTCTGCCCTTGATTATGCCTGTGACTTGAACTGGTGTTTTGTTCCGTCTGATCCCGTTATGTACCGTCCGTCAATAATCTGTCTGTCTTGATTGATATATGGTCCAGTTCCGTTATGATCTGTCCGAATTCTTGACTTGGTATATAAGTTACTGCATAGATACTGTATTTGGATGCACTGTACGATTTTAAAAGTTAAACTGTCTGAATGCATGTTTTAAATGCAAACTTTTATACTGTATTGTACGCGGCATGATTTTGTCCCGTCCTACTATTATTTTGTTCGGTCTGTCTTGTTCCATTTTATGGTCTATCTGATTTGGTTCTGCTATGATGTGTCTGACTCTGGGTACCATTCTGATTATGAGCGGTCTGGCATAAGTAGGCTTGATTACGCGCCTAACTGATATACTATTGTTATGCCCTGTTATGTTCCGCCCAGTACTGATCTGTTCTGATATTTGAATTAATTGCCTATACTCTCATTGATATTGGCATCATGCACTGTTCCGTCTATTCTGATTTGTTGTTCCGTTTAGTTCAGTCCTGCTTTATTCTACTAAAACTGCATTTAAAGTAGATTTATAAAACTGCTATTTCAGAAACAACTGAACTACCCTTGTGCTTTGTAAACAAGAAATGGTTTTGAAACCCTTGACAGGGAACCTGTGTTACTCATTGGGCTTTTCGAAGCTCACCCCATTCCCTAACATTTTTCAGGAATGATATATGTTGGATCTAATGGCACTGATTTGTGGAGACTGGATTACTGAGGATTGAATCTGTTTAATCAGGTGAGTGATGTACTATGACTGACTTGACTGATATGTACTGAATATAGTATGGCTCATGGATTTAGATGGTACTCTAGAGATTATAGTTCTGCTCTGTTGTTATATGTCGGATTATAGATATGCTCTGAGGTTAGAATTGTTAGCTGTTGGATTTTAGACTTGCTCTGTGTGATACATATCCTACGGTGGATACATGAGTTGCATTCCCTGGACAAAAAAAAAAAGTTTTTAAATTCCGCTGCATCTGACCCTACAGTCGGAGTGCAATTCACTGGAAAGTTTAGAAATTGCCTTCGGTTGGTCCCGTGGCGACTGACTGGCATCACGTCCTCGACATCCGTGTAGGGTGGGGTTCGGGATGTGACAAGAAACCATACCTAAAATCAGTTTTTCTCAAAATTCGGTGGCTGTGTTTGCTGGATGGCCAAACTATTCAATGAGAATATAGTACTCGTGGAGACGAACAACTTTCCACAAGAAATCTCAGCCAAAATCCCCCTCGAAGTACGTGTTTTGGAGGCTAGAAAGTTGAAAAAGCTAGGACTTTTGTCTATTTTTCACCCACGGACGAGAGCTCTCTGAATTTCAGAGTGTATATGTGTATATAATGGCCCCAAGTGTTCATTTTATACTGCAGGACAAAGGGGCTAAGGGCAAATGACCATTTTGCCCTTAATGAGCCCCGTAGCCCATTACTCTACAACTCATTCCTAAATGCTTCAATTTAAAATTTGGTTTTAACCAATGTTCATAAAATTATTTTAAATGAAAATTCTCAGAAGAAAACATTTTTGTTTGAGGTCGGGATCATCCCTTTCCACCCAGGCCACCCGGATGCCCTTTTTGTCCAATTTTGAAATAATTTCCGTTTTGGCAAAAATTCGTATAGAGGTTACCTCACAATATTCTAAGCATATTTATATTCTATGACACCCTCCAAATATTCCTCTAAACATGTCAAACGGTGAACTGACGCATTTAGATGCTTTACCAGCAAAATTGGGCTTTACCGAAAAAACCGTGCATGCAAAATGTTCTACCGAAAAAACGAAAAATTTTTCCTCATTTTTCAGATCTCTACAATCTGGCATTAAGTTGTAATCACATTTATATCCGTGGTTTCCCAACTTCTGTTGGTATTGTATGGTGCATCATGTGCCAAGTAGAGGTATCTAGTACGTTGATTTTTTCTTTTCTATTGGTTGTTTTAGTGGTGGTCATAGAAAGTCAATGTTGTAACTAGACTAAACCACTTTCATTGTTTGGAGTGTATTGAATTTCTTATTCAAGTACTTCGATTTTTTATTAAAGATAGAGTCCTTGATTGATTCATACAATTCTGCTTTCCTTTCAATTTATTTTTTCGGTCATGAATCCTTCCTCGAATTCATTGCATGTGTTTGGTTGCATGATTTTCAATGTTACTTTCTTAACTCTCTTTTTGTCTTTTCGGCTTTACTTGATTATTGCAAATATCGTATTTCCCTTTTTGTATTCATGAGCATCCTTTGGCTCGAGTAAGGATGGTTTACTCATGTGCCTTTTGCGTTTCAACATTTTTCAAAGCAATGGTGACTTTTGATTTATTTGTATTATTTGTTTGTGATTCTTAGTCACGTGCCCATTTCCGTGGGTCACTTAAGTCAAGGATTAGTCAATCCTTTTTTGTTTCATTTTTGTACTATCTTGTTGGCATACATGCCTTTTTTTTTTTTTTTCGAATTCGTCTGCATTAAACTCTTAAATTAGAAAGGTTGAGGAAATTAGTTCCTTAATTTCTTTCAAATTATCGGTCGATACGAATACTTTTTATTCTTGCTCACGATTGAGCTTTTCATAGATTTGATCTCCCATTCCTTGATGGGTTGCAACATAGTAAGTTTTTTCAATTTATTTCTTCTTCAAGTCTTGGTAGACTTACTGAAGATTCTTAGGGTAGTCTTTCACCCCAGTCACTAACTCTTCATATAACTGTATACTTTTTGAAAGTACTTTTAACTGTGATACTGTATTTGGTTCACTTTGAGCCTTCCACATCATTTTGAATCATTCAGATCTCAAAGTCCTTCGACTTTTCCCAGTAATAATCATTATTTCTATTTTCCATTACTTTTGCACAAAGGTTAACCAAATGTCTAGTTTTTTTATACTCATTGTCATATTCAGTTTTTCACCATATTACGTTTTTCCCCAATCATTATTCATTTCTGACAAATTTGTTCTTTTAGAGAATTTATCTAACTGTATAGGGAGTATCTTGTATATTTTGTGACTTCAAAGCCACATAGTGAGGTGATTAGTCTCATCTGTAACCAAATATTTAATGGCATACTAGTACTCATTCATTTACAAGTATTGATATCCACAATTTTGTCCATTCTGGACTTCATATCATATCTTAGAATTACTTAAGTCAATTAGCCATCTCATCATTATTGTGTTTACATTCGACATTTAAAGTTTATCAAAATTAAGGTTTTCCAACAATGGAAGTTCATGACTTCCTTTGTATCACAAATTTAGCTATTCTTACTTTCTCCTATAATCACAATTATTCTCGTGGTACCTCAAAAAATTACATATGCTTTTATCATAGTCGTTGTCTTCACAAGCTTTTCTAGATTTTTTACTACAAGTTCAGTCTCTTTGATCATTAGATTACATTGATCCTTAAAAGTTCTCTTGGAATCATTAATCACTTACCTTTTTGTAATGAATTCAGCTAACTTGATATGGTATCACCCACAACTGGGTCTTACCGTCACCTAGATCAACAACATCAATTGAATTCCCCAATGATCACTAGTCATGTGTCAATCTTCTTTTAGAACCATCATATTTCATAATGTTAACATCAACAGTCTTGCTCAACAGTGATTGCCTCTCATGGTTTTATTTGTCTTCACCTTTTTGGGGTCTATCCATGACTCATTTAAAAGTTCTTACATTTTAGATATATCATCAATGCACTGGAGTCTTAAACTCCTCATGTTAATATCCTTTAAGCCTTCTTTAGAATATCTCTCCTAGCTTTGTTTTCAGATCCACCGACTTTCTAAAATTTCACAATTCCAACTCTATGTCACTTTATGTCACTGTATGTCTTCCAAAAGAGCATTAACTGTTGCCCTTGTTCAGACTATAGTTTCTCATAATTCACTGATGAATTCACAATTTAATTATCTAAGAGCCATCAACCTCAATACTGGTACGATTCTTTCTAAAAATCATTAACCTTCGCTCTTAAGCATATTACTATCTTCCAAAAGTCACTATTCATTTAATTATCTTAATCGTCCAAGAATCATCGAATTCAGTCATGGTATAGTCTTTCCCAAAGACCATTAACCTTAGTTCCTAAACACACTATCGTCTTTCAAAAATTACAGATCATTTAATCATTATAATCATCCAATAGTTATCAAGTTCAATGTTGGAATAATTGTCATGACCCCCCGAGACTTGCCCCGTGCGAATTAAAGGATTCGCGACTGCTGCCCCTTGGCCTGTGGGCTGACGGGCGGGCTCGGGAGTGGCTGCGTCGAACGGCTGTGCGATAGGGCCAAGATTGGAAATTGCGAAAGCATGAAAATTTTTCTTTTTAGTATTCGCACGTTTGCCCAGTACCGTTTCATAAAATGGACCCCACCATTGGGTTCGGAATGCCCGAAATAGTCAAAATACATTATTTATTTATTTATTTTGGACATCAGATTATTTTACTATTATTTAATTAATTAAATTAATTATACAATTATATATTATACATTATTTCAGTTGATATTTTTCAACATGAGCAGTGGTGGCTCAGTGGGCTTGGGGCTTGGTTTAGGGCTTAGGCAGCGAGAGGTTAGGGGTTCAAACCAGGGGAGCTGTGGCTCCCCTTTTATTTTTCTCATAATCCGCGTGCCAAACAGTGGACAAGGACAGAACAGGGACAATGATATCTAGACCCAATCAACGCATATACTAGGGATTTGTTATCACAGTTTCCAAATAGCCCCAAAACCCCTTTAATTTTAAAAAAACCAAAACGGTGTCATCCCACTTAAGGCCTTATTGACGACCGGGCAGGTCCCGACCTGAACCCGATCCTACCCAAGGTCTAGCCCGCCCACTATTCATTTTCTTCCTCCCTTCCCCAACCGTGTTGCCCTAAATTGCAGCTTTTCATTTTTTTCAATTTTGTGAAGTTTGAGAGACTGATTCTCTCTGCTTCCTCTTTCTACAAACTTCTAGAATATTAGGGAGTGTTTTAGCATGGGTTAGGGGGTTCGAATTGAGCCAAAAAGCTCCCTTGAGATTTTGATACCCCTTTCGATCATAGGGTTCATGCATGGCCATTTCTCCATGAAAATTCATGGGACTTGGCATGTTATGATCTCTATTCTAAGGGCTTCAAGGCCACATTCAAGAAAACTAGTTTGGTGCTCAAACCGTGGAGTTGACTTCCTAGGCCATGACCTGCAATTGGGTTTTTGGGGGCCTTCCTTTGGGGTTTTGGGTCGCGGCCTAGGGTTTTTGGAACCCTTGTGGCCTCTAGATTAGACCCCAAGTGAAGCTAGTCTCTTTATTCTAAATGAATTCAGAGCCACTTTAGAGGTGGTTGTCAATGGCAACTTCTTGTGTTTTGAGGGTATTTTGGCTTATCTCACCTCATTTATTCATGAAATGCATGTATAGATAGCCTTTTTATACTCATACATTCATAAAAAGACTTAAAACAGCTTATATATGAAGAAATGTTTAGAGAGAGGAAATAATGGGTTTGGTGTTTTTTTACCTCAACAGTGGAACTCCCCCTTTTTCTTGCTTAGATTGGCTCCTTCTAATGCATCTAGGGTGGGTTTTAAGGTTTTCATGCAACCCTTTTTCTCTTCTTCTTCTTCTTCTTCCTCATTCTTTCACTTTCTTTCTCTAACTCACATTCTCTTTCTCTAGCCGACACTTGCACTCATACACCATTCCCTAATTCTGATTTCAATCTCACATCACGCAACACACATATATATCACTTATATTTATTTCTTATTTATGCTGCATGAATAGCCATTGGCCAATTTGGGAGGTAGGGATTTTATTTTATGTGTATATATACATATAAGTTGTAATATATAACACAAAAAGTGGGCAGCCCAAGCGGGTTAATTTTTTGGGCTTAAGTGCTTCTTAGTTATTTGGATCAAGGGTTCAAAACCTATTAGCCTCAACTTTGGCTTATTTTTCCTATTTTTCCCTTATGCCTTATTTGGCAATTAAATTATTTATTTCAACTTTTTCTCGTTATTCTCTCTCACTTTTTTTTTTTTTTGTACTTGAATTTATTATTTGCTTCTTCGTGTATTAATTTTTATAAATCGTAGCCTTATTTATTTGGATTTATTTTCTCAGAGTCGACCTCATTATTTTAAGGTCTTAGAACTATTTTTGAAATTATCGTTTGTTCTCGATTAAATTTTCTTAATTATTCTTTTTTGGGTCACTAATTAATAATTAGCGACTTAATTATTATTTAATCGGGTCAGGGTGTTACAATAATATTTCCTAAAGAATCGTTAAACTTTGCTCTGATATCACTCTGTCATGACCCGGAACTCACCCTATGCGGATTAGGGGCTGGTGACCGACACTATCACTCAGAAAGGCCGTACAAAATTAAATGAATTGCACCAAAAAGTGATAAATTTTTTTTCATTTTAAGCAATTGCGGAAGCTAGACATATGCAATTCATCTGATAACAAATCGAACTCTAACAATCATCAATCAGATTATCTCTAAGTACAATTTCTATCGTCATAAATCAGCAGTGAGGTCTAATATCATTTCTAGTGTCACTATGTCACAATATCTAATATTAATGTTAACCTTACACGATATATATATATATATATATACACTCATACACACACACACACACACATATATATATATATATATGTGTGTGTGATAAGCTGTTGCAGGCAACCAAAAAATAAAACCTAAACTCCTAAAAATATATATAGTAGTGCGAGTAGGAATCGTTCCCACAGAGTGTATCGAGCCTAGTTTTATGCTACGTGAATAAGGATGAGGGGGTTTGAGTATAACGAAAACAATTTTAAGAAAAACAACTAAGGAACAATTCAAATTAAAGTATTGAATTTAATCAAAAGAACAAGCCTTAGTCTAAGTCAACATCCACCATCAAAATTTTACAACTGATCATCGATGCAAGCATATATCAATTCACACTTTGAATATTCACCGTTGGAACTATTTTCCTATCTCTCGTTAGTCATAGTTAATTAGAAAATAAGCGATCTAATTAACCCTAACTACTAAACAACCCAAGACAAGTGCTAAAGGTTTAATGTAATGACCTGAAATTTTTTTTTTTTTGGAATAAATAATTTTATTATTATTATGATTATTATTTTGTTGTGTATGTGATGTGTGTATAGTGAATGTACATGTATGTATGTGATGTGTGTGTTTAAATTGTTTAAGTATGTATATATATATACATGTATACCTGATTGTGTGCCCAACCGTGTGTGTGTACTGTATGCAGTGTGTGTGTGTGTGTGTGCAGATTGAGTGTAAATCACTCAAAGAGGCGTGGAGGGCCTGTTGTGTAAGGGGGGTAGGTGGCTGATGAAGTGTGTAAGTGGGAGTTCTGTGTGTGTTTGTCAAAGAGGGTGGGTGTGTGCAGACCCAACCGTGGAGAGAGAGAGAGAGAGAGAGAGAGAGAGAGAGAGAGAGAGAGAGAGAGAGAGATAGGGCAGTGTATATGAGTGTGTGTTAGTTGGGTTGGAGAGAAAATCAAAAAGAAAAGGGAGAGGCTGAGTTAGAGAGTGGTGAACATTGGGAGAAGCTTGAGCTAGGGAGGAGAAGAGGACACACGACTAGAGAGAGAGAAACCCAAAAAGTTGGTAAGTAGCTCGGTTTTAGTTTTTCATTTTTTTTGGCATGTTGGTTTGATTTGATTTTAGGGCCTTATAGTGTATAAAATGTGGATCATTTTGCAAAAGAAATCAACCAAAATGGTTAGGAAATGAATAGAAAAAGTAAGTTGTAGGTTGTGTAGGATAATCGGGTAGGTGAGTTTTCTTGCTTCAAAACTTAACTAAAATGATGGGAAATTTATGGAGTAAGGTGCAGAAATATTTAGGAAGAAGATTAGGGCCAAAACAGTAAGAGAACAAACACAAAAATGAGAAATCATGGTTGGCCGGAGCCACTGTTTTCCCTTTATTCGTGACATTTGAGTGGCCCAAATCTAAAACCAAGCTTAGAAATGAGATCTATGGGAGAAATGGAAAGAATCTGCAATTCAAAACATTGAGAAATCGACCGAAAAATTCTTGTCGGCGCCGGAGAAGACGCTGGAACCCCGCCGAAACCCTACCGAAAAATCGGGGAAAAAGGGGCACTGTTCGGGTCCAGGTCCGGGTCGAGTTCGGGTTCGGGTCAGGTCAAGACCGACCCACCCCCTACACGTGTCAGCCATATGTTTTAAATTAAAATGAGATTGGAGGCGTTTGGTTACAGGGTTAAGAAATTAAAATCGGAATTAAATTGAGGATAGGGATATCCTATCCCTGTTTCGGACTTAGCTACTGTTTGACTATTTGAATTAGGAATAAGAAGTTTTAAAAATTATAATTTAACCCTAGTACTTTTTGAAATTCAATTTGGCCCCCAAAACTTTCGGAAATTCAACTTTGACCCCAGAGCTTTAACTAATTATATTTTAACCCCCCTGAATAAAATATTAATAAAAATATTAATTTAATTAAATGAATTAATGAATTAATTTAATTATTTAAATATCACAAAATGGTCCGGAGTCAAAATGGGACAAGTTATTAGTGTATTTTGACTATCTCGACCATTCTGAGATCAATGGTGAGGTCCATTTTACGAGACGGGGTCTCGAAAAATAAAAGACCCGTGATATCATTAAAAATTACCAAAATGCCCTTGAATTGAAAAGTAGTCAAACAAACTCCGATTTAAGTAAACAAATAGTGAAATTTTATTATCCCAATCATTCCGAACTCAACTGTGGAGTCCGATTTGAAAAAATAGGTCTCAGGATGTAAGGACCTGTAAAAAGTGCAAAATAACCATTTTGCCCTTTTTAGGTCGGATGCCCGAATTAAATTCTGCAAAAGCCTAAACCAATTTTCTTCGACGTTCCGAATTCAACAGTAGAGTTTATTTTGGAAAATTAGAAACTCATAAAATAAAGGCATAAAATTTGATGAATAGCATAATTCAAATAACAATTGAACTAAATTGTATTTCATGATTTTAGGAACACTGAAGGGCAAAGAGAAGGTGGCCTGGCCTTCTGCATTCTTATTATTAGTTCCATTACACTACGAGTACACCTTCTTGGGTTGAGACTGACCCATCAGGTACGATATATTGTGCTAAGTAAGAAATAGAATTAAGTTTAGGAATAACTGCCATGTTGACTTGATGATTCACGTATTTGTTTGATTGCTCATATGCTTATATGTTTCTTGTTATCTTTGAAAGTCTGGTGATGAATGCGG